>JAMWET010007649.1:0-390000 GCA_024036415.1 Prochilodus magdalenae | reverse complement strand
GAAGGGCGAAAGACACTTTTCTAAATTTGCATTTTTAGTGCACTGAGAGGCTGAGACACTGAAAACGGCCACAAACACAAATGAATATTTAGGCTTTTCATTTTGTTTTTGTTTTGTTATTAAACATTGTGTCATGGGTGTTTATTTCAGTTTTTAAATTCATAAAAGCTATCTATGAGAATGGTCTATTGCTAAGATTAGGCAAATAAGTTTATTATAACCCCCCACTTATGAGTGTTTCTCAGAACTTATATTCTGAAGAGCAGGGGCTAGTACTGACTAGGAGTTGCTGTAGCAAGTTTCAATGAATGAGTTCTAAAAGTAAAAACATGTTGAGCTACGCTAACTGTCTAACTATTCCAATAAGGAGCTGTAAGTTAAGCACAGAACTGCTGTTTTTCTTTGTACAAATATGTGCTACATTGAATCTATCTATCTATCTATCTATCTATCTATCTATCTATCTATCTATCTATCTGTCTATCTATCTATCTATCTATCTATCTATCTATCTATCTATCTATCTATCTATCTGTCTATCTATCTATCTATCTATCTATCTATCTATCTATCTATCTATCTATCTATCTATCTATCTATCTATCTATCTATCTATCTATCTATCTAATTAAACGCTATATATAATGATAGTAGCACATTTTGCCCAGGGTCTCAGTATTTTGGTCCCCATCCTTTTACTATGATTATTTAAACGGTTGTTAATGATTAAAGGAAATGGTTATCGACACCTTAATGACCATGGCCTAAGTCAAGGCTTCTAGTCCTTATTTCTGTAATTTAATATGTAAATGTGGGTTAATAAGACAGTTGCTGTCATCAAACAAGAAACAGAAAGAGCGTAAATTTACTTGTAATAATATCGCATTCATTTACCATACTCTTTTTTACCCTCTCCTGTAAAGTGACAGGTTTATAGGTTTGGATTATGTGTGTAATGATGACTATGTGTTAGATGTTCCACAATAAAATTACCCACATGTAGAAACTTTGCTTGCTCTTCTTTCTCGCTTGTTTTCTCTACCTTATTTGGAAGCTGATTTTACTGATTCCAGTCATTAAGGCTAACACTTGTGTGTGTCCAGATTTTTACATATCACCTTACAGCTCAATTTGTTTCCCATTTGCCTTCAAACCAATTAGGTAAATGATTAATGCTAAAGCAACCCCCCTATCTTGGCTATTACATGGGCCTTGTCATTAGTTCATGCAGGGTTGTTGTAAAAGAACTGTGATTGGCTGCGTTAGGCAGAAGTAATAAGGGGAGTCTCTGTCTGGCTGGGCCTGATCCATGGTGATGACATGGACATGTTTGATTGGCTCTGTAACACATTGCAAGAACTATATGGCTGGATATAAAAAGCAGACTCCCTCTTAAGCTTTTTCAACCTGAACCAAACAAGTGAAAATAAAGATGAAGGCTGCACTCAATGTGCTGAGCACAATAGTTCTCTGTGGACTGATCTCCTGTCTTGTACGGGAACACACATATGTGGACAAAGTTATGACTTGGCAAGAAGCTCAACAGTACTGTAGACTTTACCATGCTGACTTGTCCACATTACCAACTGAAGATGAGGCAAAGCAACTTGTTGAATCAGGACATCTCTCTTGCTCCTACTACTCTGGATACTATTGGTATTGCCTTTATGGAAGATGGACTGGACAGTATACAGACAGCCCTACTCTACCGGTTCCGGTCTGGAAGTGGTCTGCAGGAGAAAATGAGTCTTTATGCACGTGGGTTTCGGGGGAACCGAACAACATGCCAAATGAAGCTTGTGTTATGATATTTAACAAAGTAGGTCAATGTCATAATGCCCCCTGCTCATGGAATCTCAGCTTTTTCTGCATGGATGTGTATGAAGTAGTCCTCGTGCAGCAGAATAAGACTTGGCAAGATGCTCTCGACTATTGCAGGAAACACTACATAGACCTAGTCAGTCTGAAAGCAGAAAGTTGGATGAAGAATGCTGTGGGGGTTACCAAGGCGGCTCAGACACCATATGTTTGGACTGGCTTGCGCTTCCTGTCTGGACAGTGGTTTTGGGCCAAAGGAGATGCTCTAGGCTATCAGGCCTGGTCTACGGATGGTCAGCCCCAGTGCCCTGCCACAAACCGCCGTTGTGTTGCTCTAGGACAAAAAGAAGAGATCTGGCAATCCAGAGACTGTGAGGAGGAACTAAACTTTCTTTGCTTCCAGAAGTTGGTCTCACCAACACATGGAAATTCTTTGCCTCTGTCATCAGTATCAGCATCACCATTATCTTCAAAAACAAGTGGATGGAGCACTACAAACTAGGAAAAGAAATACATAACTGTAGTCTGCAATAAAGTTTAAAAACAAGTGACAGATCAAGATCTGATTTAGTCTTTCAAGTCAATTTGTTGAACGTACGGTACTATTCTTTTTCTTCTCTGTGAGTGTAATTATAATTTTTTTTTTTAACTTTTCATCATCTTACTAGTTGTAAAGCACTGATATTTAGTAAAATCATTTAAACTGTAAAGTTTAAACTATAAATTTAAACCTTGAGAAAGGTTTCAGGAGAACATGAAAAAGTATGCTAAACTGTGAGTCATTTACAATAATAATTAATTGTATTGAAGCAAAAACAGAATTTAAAAGACACTAAGCTCTATGTGCAAATAAAAAAATAAATGAAATCAAATAAATGCCATAAAATGTAATGTGTGTTTAAGTAATGTGTGTATCAACATTTATCAACAAAAAGGTCAATGTTCCTAATTTTTTGGAAGTCAGTTTTGATCTCCTAATGTGAACAGTTACTGCCTATATCAAATGGAAAAAAAATAAATAAATAAACTCACAGGACCCCTGTCAGTTCTGGTACTGCTTATGGCAAAAACCCCGGCCTGTAATGGAACCACTGCTGTGTTGAGAATGCTGATGGACAATGTATGTAAACAGAAGGGCTACAAAGTGCGCATCTATATCTCTGCTGTCAGACCAAACCTGCATTTCAAGTTTTTCTATTTTTTGATATAATTGAAACATGTTAATTGCTGTTTTCATTGTGTGCAAACTTCATAAAAATTAGTTGGCCAACAAGAAATGGCCCAAAATGAAGCCTGGTTACTTTGATTTACAGGAAAAAAGTAAAGTATGTTTTTCTCCCTCCAGTAAAATTGTCTTAAGCAAAGTTATGTTTTTTGTATCTCCTAAAGTGATCAGTAAATGCGGATACAAAGTTGGTACATCCAATACATTTGCAACTTAAGCTGTTAGTATAGTACAGTCTTGATAAAAACATTTTATAATTCTTCAGTCTGAGAGATTTAATAAATAGAGATTGAGATATGAACTACTTTACATTCGAGATCTACTTAGGTCTTTGCTGCAAATGTATAATGTTTGTATGTATCATCAAATTTTTTATCTCCAAAATAGCAAAAACCTTTAATGCAACACACTTTCTATATTTATATGTATTTTCATTTTGGAATATTCATATAAGTAATTTTATAATGAAATGTAAAAGGAAGCTTACAGCAATTATGTTTAGCAACATTTAAAGGCAGCAAGTAAATTTAAGTCATATTATTTGGGTTTTTGGATACAGGTTTGGAAAAGTTTCAGACTGCGCTTCATATCAAGCAGTTACCATTTTGATCCAAGTGAAATAATCTCATTAAATGAAATAAAGGAAAATAAAGGAAGCATTCTACATTGTACTTCATTCCGAATCTGACTTTCATCATGCTCTTCTTGCAGAACATATTTACCCGCTTTGCTATATTTTGTTGTGCCGTTCTGAATATGTATAATAATAAATACTGTCTTCCTTGCAATAGGGTATAATTCTATCAGTTTCTTATGTTAAAGTGATATATTTGCGAGCAATAGATGTTAAAATAGTTGTATTTGCACCCTTATACTCACCCTAGTCTTCTCTTTAGGTATGAGCGCTGGGTTGGGTTGCCAGGTAATGCATTTATGCTTATACAGTGAGGAAAAAAAGTATTTTAACACCCTGAGACTTTGTTCTCCATGATTTCTAAGTTCTCCCACTTAGAAATCATGGAGGGTTCTGAAATTTTCATCTTAGGTGCATGTCCACTGTAAGAGACATAATCTAAAAAATAAAATCCGGAAATGACAATGTATGATTTTTAAAATAATTTATTTGTGTGTTACTGCTGCAAATAAGTATTTGAACACCTGCCAATCAGCAAAATTTCTGGCCCTCAAAGACCTGTTAGTCTGCTCTAAAAACTCCACCTCCACTTATTATTCTAAATTAAAAGCACCTGTTTGAGGTTGTTAGCTGCATAAAGACACCTGTCCACCCCACACAATCAGTAAGACTCCAACTACTAACATGGCTAAGACCAAAGAGCTGTCCAAAGACACCAGAGAAAAAATTGTTGACCTCCACAAGGCTGGAAAGGGCTACGGGGCAATTGCCAAGCAGCTTGGTGAAAAAAGATCAACTGTTGGAGCAATTATTAGAAAATGGAAGAAGCTAAACATGACTGTCAATCTCCCTCGGACTGGGGCTCCACGCAAGATCTCACCTCGTGGCCTATCAATGATCCCAAGAAAGGTGAGGAATCAGCCCAGAACTACACGGGAGGAGCTGGTCAATGACCTGAAGAGAGCTGGCACCACTGTTTCCAAGGTTACTGTGGGTAATACACTAAGACGTCATAGTTTAAAGTCATGCATGGCACGGAAGGTTCCCCTGCTTAAATCAGCACACGTCCAGACCCGTATTAAGTTTGCCCATGACCATTTGGATGATGCAGAGGAGTCATGGGAGAAAGTTCTGTGGTCAGATGGTCTTAATTCCACTTCCCGTGTTAGGAGGACGAATAATGATGAGTACCATCCCAAAAACATCATCCCTACTGTGAAGCATGGGGGTGGAAGCATCCTGCTTTGGGGGTGTTTTTCTGCACATGGGACAGGACGACTGCATTGTATTAAGGAGGCCATGTATTGCGAGATTTTGGGGAACAACCTCCTTCCCTCAGTTAGAGCATTGAAGATGGGTCGTGGCTGGGTCTTCCAACATGACAATGACCCAAAGCACACAGCCAGGATAACCAAGGAGTGGCTCCGTAAGAAGCATATCAAGGTTCTGGAGGGGCCTAGCCAGTCTCCAGACCAAACCCTATAGAAAATCTTTGGAGGGAGCTCAAACTCCGTGTTTCTCAGTGACAGCCCAGAAACCTGGCTGATCTGGAGAAGATCTGTGCGGAGGAATTGGCCAAAATCCCGGCTGCAGTTTGTGCAAACCTGGTGAAAAACTACGGGAAACGTTTGACCTCTGTAATTGCAAACAAAGGCTACTGTACCAAATATTAACATTGATTTTCACAGGTGTTCCAATACTTATTTGCAGCAGTAACACACAAATAAATTATTAAAAAATCATACATAGTGATTTCTGGATTTTTTTTTTTAGATTATGTCTCTCGCAGTGGACATGCACCTAAGATGAAAATTTCAGACCCCTCCATGATTTCTAAGTGGGAGAACTTGCAAAGTTGCAGGGTGTTCAAATATTTACTTTCCTCACTGTATATGTCGGTGTATTGTTCTCTATAGGTATCAGCACTGGCCCTTGTCCGGGCAGTGTCTGAGCTCATGGCAAGTTTAGACTCTAACTCTTCTTATTCTAGCTAGGAAACAGTATTTGACAGAACACGGAGCACGGTTGTAAGCCGCTCTGGATAAAAGCGTCTGCTAAATGCCTTAAAAGTAAATGTAAATATGTGAGTAATTTCTTCACCAGTGGTCCACCTGACTTTGCTGTTGTCCGCTAAGTCATTCGCTGGGCATGTAAGAAACCATCATGTAAACAGCTTGTTAGTTCTCTCAGCTTTCATTCACTGAATCATTGCATCACTTTTGTAAATGATATTTTTATAAAACATAGCTGACACAGCAATGACAGTATAAATGCAAAAAGGGCTTGGTTAGGCAGGGCAAGGCAAAGTACTTTTATTTCTATAGCACTTATCATGCACAGTGGCAATTCACATAACATGCTTCACATAAGCACAGAAAGAACATTAAATAAGAAAGCCTATGACATCATGAAATATAACACATCAAGAAGTATTTGCAAAAATTACAGATTGCAAAAAAAAAAAAAAGATTTAACGTGTAAATACAATAAAATAGAGAATAAAATAAGCCATATAGTAAACAGTACAGTGTTAATTAAAGGTACAAGAAAACTAAATATTTTATTATTGGAGTAATATGCTCAGATCTGTTAGTTCTTCTAAGCATTTTAACAGCTGGTTTTTGATTAGGATGGTTTCTGATTGTGTTTTGGGGAAGGCCAGTACAAAGGCCACTGTTATCCAGGCTGCTGGAGGTAAAATGAATGCATTTTTTTTGGTCTTGTTTGGTCTTGAATTTTTTGAACTTTGATATATTTATGAGAAGGTTAAAGGCTGCTTTTGTTTTTACATGGGGTGTCTAAGTACTTAATTTTTTGGCTTAATTTATTAGCTCATTTAGTGTCTGTCCTAGCCTTCTTGGGGACCCTTAACAAAAAAAGCTCTGTTGTTTGCAAAAGTTTGAATGACATTTTTCGTTGTTTTGTTTTCTTAGCGAAAGAGGTTAATGTGTCCTCTACAGCGAACACATTTCTACACAAAAGCCTCTGTGTTTTGTAAGCAGTGTATTAAATCATGTTTTAATTGAATGACCTACATATATTAGATTAAGCAGCCCTTTTAGATTAATCTAAAGTTTAAACAAAGTATGCTGAGATAGTCTTTTTAAACCTCCTTAATGAGAGTCACACCAGATCCTAATTATGACTGGGGCATCCGGAAACTACAAAGGTGCAAGGCTTTCATAACAGGCATTCACAGCAGCACAGGAGGAAACATACACAGCATGTGAAGTTTACTTACAGGAAAAAAAACAGCACCAAGCACAAGGTGGATGCTTCCTTGTGGCTTTTTAACTTGTTTGTAACCCTACGAAGAGTGTAATGCACACAGACCTGTATAAAAAAAAGCTCCTACAACTCTACAACAAGTCTGATCTTCTAATCTGTATTAACAAAATGTGTTCTAAATTATTCTTACTTCTAGCATATTAGGTGTCTATTTTTTCTAAATATAATATTCATATTTGATAAATAATAAGCCCTACTGTGATACAGTTAATCATCTTTAAAAAGCAACGAAAACAAAAAGAATTTATTCTACCTGTTTTGTTATCACCTCAGTTCCTTGTGAACGTTTAAAGTACTGTCCCATCTTAAAGGACTTGCCCAACTGAGATTTTCATTTTCTGAGGCACAGAAAGTTGAGCTTTTCCTGACAGTCTCTGGGTTTCCAGGTATTCGCTTCTGTGTCCAGAGCTCCACAGCGGAGGTTTTTGGCAGGACACACATACTGTCCATCCACAGACCAGGCATTGTATTCCAAGGCATGTCCATTCACCCAAATCCAGTATTTGACGACATAGTGCAGGCCAGTCCACACGTGTGCTGTCTCTGCAGTTTGACTCTTGCTTACTGCCCAGTCATTCTCTTCAGGTGACCGCAGGCTGGCCAGGTCAGCATACTTACTCCTGCAGTAGTTCAGGGCCTCTTCCCATGTCTTATTACTCTTCACCAGGATCAGTTGAGGCGACACTTCCATGCAGAAAAATGTGAGATTAAGAGAACAAGAGGCAGGATACCATTCAGCATTATTTGTGTTATAATAAGCACAGTTCTTTGTATCAGATGTATTTGGTTCCACTTCAGCCCACATACTGAATGTAACATCTTGTTCTGTTGACCACTTCCAAACTGTTGAAACAGTACTGTCTATGTAAAGACCTATCCATCTTTCATAAAAGCATTCAACGGTATTCCAAATGTAGCTACATGAAGTCTTTGACTCCAGCAAGTAGTTATTCTCCGCTAGGCTGGTAATGGTGGATAGGTCATCATAGTAAAGTCTGCAGAATCGTTGAGCCTCTGTCCAACTCATTTCCTGATTCACATAGAAGTGTGTTTTAATTAAATAAGAGGTGGATCCATAAAAACCCATAATGAGAAGCAAAGCGACTACAGACCTCACCTCCATGTCAGCTTTGGAAAGCACTGTGTCTGATCCAGCTGATGGTTATGTGACTGAAAGAGAGCCAGTGGGAAAGGGAAGTTAACCAGATCTGCATTTCTGCGCTTCTTCAGGCATAGCCAATCAGAACATTGTCCCCAAACGTTTGGTTTCAAGTCAATGAGTTTGGACAGCTTGAACAGATTTTTTTGTCTTATTTTCTTAAGCAAATGGTTGGTTTGGTTAGTGTTCATAATTTACGTCATTACTTATGTCTTTTAAAGAATAATTGTGAGCATTTACATTACCAACAATCAAATAACATTACAATGCCTATGCAAACTCAAAGCAAACAATGCTCTGCTTCGAAAGCAAAAAGCCAGATGCAAGCAAATTGTTGTCTGGAATCAGTCAAATGGATTTAACTAGGTTTTAAGACTGGGCTGTTTATAAAGTAGGTCCTGTTCTGCAGTCGTTCATTATATCCGCTACACCACTTCCAGTATCTAAGCTACTGACGTTCTCTATGAAGTCCAGTTCTGTTTAAAAACTACTAAAAGCACTTGCAGCGACCATGAACTGTGGAACTATTTCCAGCTTGGATGTTCATCAAAGTGAAGTCTCACAGATTTTTTACCGTGGTGTCTCACCGAAGTCTCACAGTGGTGATGATAGGAACCTGTGTTAGTGATATATATATATATATGACCACAAAATATATATATATATCGTACTTCATTCCATATACATCAGTATTCCTTTTTTATATATATCAATGTCCATTACCTACATATCAAAGTTCATTGTATAAATATCAATGTTCATTTCTTGTTTCCTGTTTGGCTTGCCATTATATATATATATATATATATATATATATATATATATATATATATATATATATATACGCTATTGTAAACCAAAATCTCAGACATCAGGCAGTGTATTGATATCCATGTCGTGTACTACTCCCTGTGAGAAAGCTTTTCTAGGCAAGAAACAATTCTTCCAGAGAGTTGTAGAGAAGTCTAGTTCCTATCACTGTTCACATTTCTTGTTTTCTCCAAAATGACACGTTTCAGATCTATCTACTTTGAATCACTTTGTTTCCATCTCAGTGATTTAATTCTGCAAAAAAAAAAAAAAGTGGAATTATTGAAAATAAAGCTGCAAACAAGGAAAAGGTTTTGAACCAATTCCATAGAAAGGGGCTGTCAATCCTGGTCCTGGAACACTCATAGCCTGCATGATGTAGGGTTTTCACTGCTCTCCTGATTACTGAGCCGATGGATAATCAATTTTCACCATTTTTCTGATTACGGAATCTGCATGTGTATTTACTAATAAAAGCAGATGTTGTTAGTAAGGTGCATTTCTAATGCAATCTCGATCAACAAAACACATTTCTTAATGCCCCACCCATAGCATTACTGGACTGGTAGAAATGTGGGTGGCTCATTGATTAGAACAAATCAGCACTTCTGTAGTCTATCTCTATGTCCTACGTTATGTTGAGTAAATCCAACCAAACTTTCTTTACACTTTTGTAGAGAAGCATGTGCCAAACATCCGTCTGCCTAAGAGAAAATTTTATTTATTTGTCTAGTTAGCTAGCCAGTGTTTGCCCTGCTTATTATAGTGAATAAACATAGTGAATAAACATTTGAACACTGAAGCAATTCTAAGCAGCACCAGATTTTAAGATGTAACTGATACAACAGATGTACTTTAAGCAAAGTTAACATAGCACAGAGGGAGAAAGTGGGCAATTTCACTGCATGTGGCGATCATTCATCTGATGCTTCCTGTTTATTATCGACTCCTGACTGCCTGATTTTATTTAAACCTGTATGACAGTGGTTTTTAACTTATGGATTGCAGTCCAACAGCGGTCCATTAAAACCCTAATAGCTACCATTCATCTTAACTCAGATGGAGGCATCAAATTTGGTAAGTCTCAACAACATTTTCCTAGACCATTTTATACCAAATGAGGTTGAGACAGAGACCGAGTCCAAATGATGTTGTGAAACTGTGACTACTATTTTATAGCCTCAAAACTGTTCTTGGTACTACAACACTATTAACATACAGACAACTGCATATTTTACCACTCTGCTTAGAATACATAGGCTAATTCTATCATGTAGTACAAAAAACATCTGAAACATTCAACACTTTCAAAAACATCTTTTTATTGCATAAAATAAATTTTTGATCAAACAACAAAACTAAGTAAAAACATTAGCAATTAAAATCCCCTTATTTTTCTTACTTTTTACAAAGTAGTAACAGCTTAAGCCTCTTTTTAAATTTAGGCACCCATATACTAAATAAGCAAGCTCTAAAAATTTCTAATCATTCCAATAAATCCCACTGACTTTTAAATATCATTGAGTGCTGTTTGAATTTATAATATTTTAAGTTGCTGCTTTGCAGCTTATACTGTCTAAAGCTTAAACTACTTCATATGTTTTATATGTTTCCAATATTTGATTTATTGTAAATTGTGTAAAAATGTTGTACTGTTGTAAAAGTCCATACTATATACATTACATTCCATATCGGTCTCCCCTCCCCCCAGTGGTTCTTCAGTACTTCAGGACATCAGACATTCAAAATTTAAAAATGCTGTTGAAAAGTTACCAACTTATTGTAAACGACATGTTTTTACATGTCTATATGTGTATACATTCTCGTCTGTAATTAAGTACATCAAACTTTACAATTCTGCAACATTCTGGTTTGGTTTATTAACACTATTAACATTAGCACAATCTGCAATTAACTTGGTAATGTACTTGTTTACTTGTGTCATGAACATTATTATAAGTATTAGTTTCTTTATGTAATGCAAACAGACTTGTACTCCCCAATAACTGTTACATTAAGTTAAACAAACAATGTTTGTTCAGTACATTCTGATGCCAATACTTGCATCTATTGGCAAAACCTATTCTGTTTTATCGTTTCCTTTGCTGTAATAAATGTGACAAATCTTGGATGTATGTAAAATCATTTGTTGGTATTTCATGTAATTAGCAAGCGCTACTGTGATACAGTTCATCTTTGTTAAACACTAAAAGGAAACAACCTGCTTTGTTATCACCTCAGTTCTTTTATAACATTGAAAGTCATAGCCCACCACCTTTAAGGTATTTCTTAACTGAGATTTTCATTTTCTGAGGCACAGAAAGTTGAGTTTCTCTTCACAGTCGCTGGGTATCCAGGTATTCCCTTTTATGTCCAGAGCTCCACATCGCAGCTTTTTGGCAGGACACATATACTGTTCATCCACAGACCAGGCACTGTATTCTAGGGCATGTCCAGTCACCCAAATCCAGTATTTGACGACATAGTGCAGGCCAGTCCACACGTGTGCTGTCTCTGCAGTTTGACTCTTGCTTACTGCCCAGTCATTCTCTTCAGGTGATCGCAGGCTGGCCAGGTCAGCATACTTACTCCTGCAGTAGTTCAGGGCCTCTTCCCATGTCTTATTACTCTTCACCAGGATCAGTTGAGGTGACACTTCCATGCAGAAAAATGTGAGATTAAGAGAACATGACGCAGTATACCATTCACCTTTCCTGGAGCTGTAATAAACACAGTTCTTTAGGCCAGATGTATCTGGTTCCCTTTCAGCCCATATACTAAATTTTACGCCTTGTTCTGCTGACCACTTCCAAACTGCTGAATCAGTACTGTCTGTGTAAAGACCTATCCATCTTCCAAAACGACATTCAGTATTAAGTCCACTACATAAAGTAGTCTTTGGCTCCAGCAAGTAGTTATTCTCCACTAGGCTGTTAATGGTGGATAGGTCATCATAGTGGAGTCTGCAGAATTGTTGAGCCTCTGTCCAGGTCATTTCCTCAGGCACATAGAAGTGTGTTTTAATTAAATAAGAGGTGGATCCATAGAAACCCATAATGAGGAGCAGAGTGACTATAGATTTTATCTCCATGGCAGCTCTGAAGTGCACTGTCTGATCCAGCTGATGGCTATGTGACTGAAAGAGAGCCAGTTGGAAAGAAAAGTTTATAGCATTTCAGTGGTCTTTCAGGTGTAGCCAATCAGAACATTGTCTTCAAAATTCTGATTTGAATTGTGTTAGCTTGAACAGACTTTTCTAGTCCTCATTATAACAAATTTCCCTAAGCACATGTTTTGTTGTGTTAGTGTTAAAAAAATAGGTAATTTATGTATATACTACATATGTTATTGATAGAACAATGGTGGGCATTTACATTAACAACCACATAATGCTGTACTGCTCATGCAAACTCAAAGCAAATAATGCTCTGCTTGGAAAGCAAAAAGCCAGATACAAACAAATAGTTGGGAATCAGTCAAATAGGTTTAACTAGGTTTTAAGACAGTATTGCTGTTTCTAAAGTAGGTCCTGTTCTGGAGTCTTTCATTATATCCGCTAGACCACTTCCAGTTTCTGAGCTACTGATCTTCTTAATAAAGTCCAGCTCTGTTTAAAATACTGCGTGCATATTGAGGAATTCTCCATTATGTGTAATCTAAATTTGATAACCATTATATGATTTACAGATGTGCTCTTTGCATTCTTAAGAATGATTTCAACAGAGTTTTTGAAATCTTGTATAATTCAATCAATGAGAAATAAGCACAGTCATTCAGAGTTGTTTGATGTGGAATAGCGCACTATGGAGAATCTTACCAATTTAGATTTCAGTCAGTGGACCAGAGGTTACGGATATACAACACAAGCCTATTCATTTTACTTACTACCTAAAATGACTAGTTAACCTAAATGATTCTGCTAAACCTTTGTATGTAATTTTGATTAATCTAAAATATTGTTAATGTACAGCTCTCCACCATAAATATATTTAAAAATATAAATTTTAAACATAAATCTCATCGCAGAACTATTATAAACCAAAGTCTTGGTATCATGTAGTGTATGCATAACTTTTTTTTGTGCAATTCATCTCATCCAGCTTTAAAGGCATTAAACGATTCCAATGTCTGATTCCTATAACATTCCTATTACAATTACTATTTGGCAGGTATCTCCAGAATGAAACATTTCACACGTATCTACTCTAAATCATTTTACTCACCTGTCAAATTGTTAAATTGGCAGAAAAATCTGTGATATTCTCATTTGAAAATAAAGGTGCACAAGAGCATTCTTAGAAACGATACCATAGAAAACTGTTCTGAGCGCTGGTCCTGGAAAAACCCTGCCCTGACTAATATAGTGTTTATACTGCTCTGTACATGCAGTTCACCTCAGTAAGCACTACTGAATTAGTTTGTTGGCTAAATCAGGTGTTATTAGCATGGAAAGCTTAAAATGTGTATTGCAGTAATATTGCAGAATCAGGATAGAGAACCACTACCAGAGATCAAAGACACTGATTCAGCTTTAAGTAGATGGTTATTTGAAGCACCAAGTAAATGGTATATGAAAAGGTGAATCAACAATCACAGAGTGGTACACATTTTATCTTAGACATTTATGGCCAGCAGCAGCAGTATAGGTGGGACCCTAGACGAGGCAGTATAGTTATCACACATCAGTCATTCTATGTTAAAACCGGAGTTAAAAAGTCAGTTATTTTAAACAACTTTATGGTTTACAAAATAACATATACAAACATTTCAGTTGGAGAGCCCTAACTTTAGAATAGTTGAAAAAAAGCAAATGTTCCAATGGTATGCTGTTTTTTCTCCACTTCTTCATGTATGTGATTTCTATATATATGTGCATTCATGTCTAAATTCATTCAGTATATCAGACTTAAAACTTCTTCAACATTCTGTTTCAGATAATTATGTTGTCTGGAATTGTCTTGTAATATCTTTGGTAAGCAGTATAGTCTTTATGTAATGCAAACTTACCTGAAATCCTGAAATGTATAATTGCATATATTGACAAAACATGTTCTACATTATTTGTACTTTAATGCAATAAACATAACAAAACCAGGAATATGTAACTTCTTTTTAACTCCTTTATCCCAACAGTATAATTTTATTCAAAATTTGAATATTTATATTTTATACAAATAACAAACCATACTGTGATGCAGCCAGCGTTTATTAAAAGCTAACAAAAACTAACTAACTGAAAAAACTAGATGAATGTATTCTACCTGCTTTGTTATTACTTTAGTTCTTTGTGCCTACCCCACCACCTTTAAGGCCTTTCTTAACCAAGTGCTTTATTTTCTGTGGTACAAAAAGTTATGTTTTTCTTCACGGTGTCTAGTTAACCAAGTGCTTTGCTTCTGTGTCAAGAGCTTCATAGTGGCAGCTTCTGGCAGAACATTTATACTCTCCATCCTCAGACCAGGCCTTGTATTCCAGGGCATGTCCATTCGCTGAAATCCAGTATTTGACCACATAGTCCAGGCCAGTCCATACTGATCAGTCATTCTCTTCTTCGGACTGCAGGCTGGCCAGATCAGGAAACTTACTCCTGCAGTAGTCATGACCTCCTCCGATATTTTATTACTTTTCACCAGGATCAGTTAAGGCGACACTTGCATGAAAATGTGCATGCAGAAAAATGTGAGATTAAGAGAACAGGAAACAGTATACCATTCACCTTTCCTGGAGTCGTAATAAACACAGTTCTCCATGCTGGCAGTAATTGGTTTCCCATTAGCCAGATACTAAATTCTAGTCTTGTTCTGCTGACCACTTCCAAACTGTTCCATCAGTAATGTCTTTAAAGACCAGTGTGAAGACCAAAGCCATTTAAATGTAGTCCATCCATTGAGGTGTAAGAAATAATGTTAAAACCCACTGCTACCTGAAGTAGCTCCAGCATGTAGTTATTTTCCTCTGGGCTGGTAATGGTAGATAGGGCATCATGGTGAAGTCTGCAGTACCGTTAAGCATCTGTCCAGTTTATTTTGAACTGCATTCTAATTAAAGAAGAAGTGGATCCATAGAAACCCATAACAAGAACCAAAGCTACTGTAGACCTCACCTCCATGTAAGCTTTAGAATCCATTGCGTCTTATTCAGCTGAAGATTATGTGGCTAAAAGTCCTTTGAAACGTAAAGTTAACCAAATATACATATCAACGCTTCTTCAGTCATAGCCAATCAGAACATTGTCTCCAGACTTCCGCATTGAACTTTGTCAGATGGTTGTCTTATTGATAAATTAGGTAATTTATATGTACATTACTTATGTCATTTAAAGAATAAATGTGAACATTTACATTAGCAACATTTATATAATGTTGCTCAATGCAGCTCATGCAAACTCTAAGCAAATAATGCTCTGCCTGGAAAGCCAAAAGTCAGATACAAACAAATTGTTGTCTGGAATCAGTCAAATTACTTTGACTAGGTTTTATGTCAGGCCTGTTTATAAAGCCAGTCTTATAGTGTAGCCTTTTCTTTTTTTCTGTTGGACCGCTCCCATTGTCTGAGCTACTGATCTTCTCCATGTAGTTCAATTCTGAAGTACTTTTGAATTAAATGCTTTAACCATTCTATGATTCACAGATGTACTTCCGTCATCCTTAGGGGTGAACCCACTTTTTCATGATCTTTGCATAATTCAGTCATTGAGATGTAAACATTATTCAGAGTGGTTTGATTTAACAGCTCAGGTTTTTATATGGGTGGTGATAGGAACCAGGGATGCCTGTTTTTAACTTTATTTTGATTAATTTTATTCATTATATTATGCATTATATTTAAATTATTTTTGCACCAAAAACAAGAAAATAGAGTATTAATATACAATCCAAATGGACAAGATGTGTAAACAGATTCATTGCACTTTTTCAAATTATTCCTACTAATTTATGCAACAGTGTTGAAATATTATGGGATTATTTGAAATTACACAAATTAAATTCTCACAGTTACAATATAATAAACAAATAATTGATTGAAAGATATTCTTTAAAGGACAAAAAATGAAACATTTATATGTAATGCTTTTATGATGTAAATGTAAATCATACAAACATATATAAAATAAATAAATAAATAATGTAATTCAGTATTTAAATGTAAAGAAAAAAACCTTAGTGCCACCAGGGGTTCTTTAAGTGATGCTGTAGAAGATACTAATAAAGATTTCATGTAAATACCCATTCTTTTTTGAAGAGAAATGTTTTATGTAGAGGTTCTTTAAACTAAAAATCATGTATAAAGCATCCACTGGTTCCTAAGATCTTCTATGGAATTTCAAAGTTCCGTTCTGTTTCATTCTTTAGAACAGATGAAGTTGAGTTTTTCTTCACAGTCTCTTGGTGTCCAGATTTTCTTGTTCTTCTCCAGTGCTCCACAGCGAAGGTTTCTGGGAGGACACTGGGGCTGATCCCCTGTAGCCCAGGCCTGGTAGTCCAGATCATCCTTGCTGACCCAAAACCACTGACCAGCCAGAAAGCGCAAACCAGTCCACACGTATGCAGTCTGGTCTGCCTGGATCATATCCGCTGCCTTGGCATTCTCTTCATCTGAATGCAGGCTGACTAGGTCATGGTGATGATTCCTGCAGTAGTCCAGAGCCTGCTCCCAGGAATTATTTTGTGACACAAGGACTATCTCACGAGTGTATTTCATGCAGAAAAAGGTGGAGGAAACAGAGCAGTCCATGGTACCAATTGTGTTATTGATAGTATCTACATAGACACAATCAAATTTTTGTGTTTCAGAACTCCAGGACTGAAAAGCCTCTAGAAAAGAAAAGACTTCTCCTCCTCCTTCTTCTTCTTCTCCTCCTTCTTGTCCTTTTGATTCTCCTATAGACCACTTCCATTTGGACTGATCATCATAATCTTTATGAAGTCCAATCCAGCCAAACCCTGAACTACCTGGATCGAGTTGCTGTAGTTCTGTCATGCTGCTGATGGTGCTCAAATCGTCATAGTGGTCTTTACAGTACTCCTGAGCATCTGACCAGGTCTTTAATTTCTCTATATGGTAGTGTCTAATAAGAGAAGCTGTCAGTCCATAGAGATCCGTTATAAGCAGAACAACAGCTGTGAACTTCATTGTAGTGTCGATGCTCTACACCGTGTCAAACCTCTCACACTCAGTAATAAAGATCAGCAGCTTGGTCTTCCACATTTATACCCAGACCAAATGAATCTGTAGGCGTGATTTAGGTCCAAAAAGACCAATGACTGTCACAATGCATACCCTGAAAGCTACCAAAATAACCGGAAAGGGGCAGCTCACAAACTGAAAGCTATGGTCCATTAGACTTTCAGAACATTACGTTTTTAATTAATTTGTTCCAGAATGAACCTAGTATTCCAACACAAACCCTGAAAAGCAAATTTCCAAACAAATTCCTGGCTGGTTGTTTGTTTTAGGCCCAAGTTTGTTTATTTTTCATTTGTTTTGCTGCACAAAAGTAAATAAGAGCTGAACAGTAATCTAGTTTGTAGCTAATGAACTCTAACCTGTCATTATGATTCTGTGTAATGTGATTTTCTATTCGGATGGCAGTCAAAAGAGTAGTCTTTAACATATCTGATTTGTTTGTGTCAGTAATCAGTAGGATAACATATCCTCTGCTAGTCTTTAAAATCAGTCTTTAAAGATGGCAGGTGTGGAGTAGAAGTACTTTGTTACATCTGTACTATTGATCCCTGCCCACCTGCTTCACAACAATTTAAAAAAGCATATTAAAGGCATTTTCTACTTTTTTATTATATCATATTTTCCCCACAATGTACATCATTAAAGAAAAATGAAAGTTCAGTTATTTAGAATTAAATTTACTGCAGTCAAAGTAATCATTAAAACAAAACACAATAAAGCATAAAATATAAATACTGCCGAAACAGGATTTCACCACTATGAATAATAAACAATGAAGTACCAGCTTTGTGTTTTGTTTCTCATTGGTGGAAAACACCCGCAGTCACAAATTTGTTTAAATGATCCAGCCTTTATTAGGCTTGAAGAGTTAAAACAAATCATGTTTTCATTGGCCCCATGCACCTATTTGACTGCACAGCATGCTTACTTACCTGTCAGTGCATCTCACAAAACCTGTTTCCGAAAATGCTGAGTATTGCTTTAGTAGCTAGTTAACAAGTAAACAATATTTTACATATAGGTGTAATTTACCTCATGTAACATTATACCTTCATTTACTAACACTACCCTGTTATAATGTTCACTATCACATCTTTCAAACACCTGTTGTTTCAGAACAACCCAACCACCCAGAGATAATAAACCTTCAGAATACTCAAACTGCATTTGCTGACTTCAGATGCCTCACTTCACAACATTCTCTGATAGTTTGAATGGAGGAACACTGAATGTTTTTTATTACCATGTCACTGCTTTTCATTCAGGTATCCTATATAAGTTGATTACAACCTGAAGCAACTTGATTTTTTTAGAGGCAGGGTCGAAATGTCACTTCACATACTTTTTATTAATGTAAGAAACTATATTAACTGCTGTGGATAAATGTGTTGTGTTTTTAAGAGGATGTGGTGCATGAGATGCATGATATTCAGGAGATCCATTTAAATGCAAAGTGGTGGTTCAAGAAGGGGATGTTGTTTATGGGTCCAGTTTCTGTCTGGTGGACGAGTACTGAGTGCACACACGATCAGTGGTTGATTCTGTGAATGTTGGTGATGAGGAGAGTCCACTGCCTACAGAGAGAGAAAGATAAGATAAATAGGGGAGAATTTCTGCTTTAGATGTCTAAGCCACACATAGCTGGTCAATGACACCCTGTCAGTACCCATGAGTTGTGGTTAAGGTTCTGTGTGGGTGTTTGTATATTGGTGTCAACAATGAAAGCATTTATATGCACATAACTGCAGAAAATCAGATTTTGTCAATAATCTGTTCAATGTGTTTACATACACTTTAGTAATCAGATAAAGTGGAAACTCTGGGTCTACATGAGTCCATAATTGGATTTTTGTTTTGCAACCATTCTGTTAATTTACAGACAGGATGAACACAAAACAGAAGTTAAACTTCATGGTGCAGCTTTGTTTGTTTTTACGTAAACAATGCCTTGTCAGCATGTAGTTGGCTCCAGCATTGCTCCAGCAGTGTTTTGTTGCCACCTAACAGCTTGCTTATTTCTGGTGTTTACATGAAAACCACTGATGATGAGAACCACTAAACGATGAGATAACTGCAGAAATCTGATTATGATTAACATTATTAAGTTCATGTAAACACAGTCACTGTTTTTCATTTATTTACCAGCTGCTCTTTACATTGTTTTTTAACAATGGTGCTATTGCGTCCTGCCTGATCTACTATATAGTTCAAATTATTTCACCAAGTGGTTTTAACAATATAAGCCCATTTTAGTTTCAGTTAAACATATAAATGATTCTTGTGTTAGTGCTAGTCAATTTCACTGGTTTCAGATCAATTGTTGGACACAAAAGCTTTAAGATGTGTTCAGAATAATGAACACAGCTAAGAGTGACCCTGAAATGAAAGCTGTAAAACATTGTGAATTATGTTATGTTATAATAAAATTAACATCCACAATTCATCAGATTTCAAAAGTGGAGATTAAATGGATAGTAACATAGTATTTATTATTTTATGAGGCTTTGTTTACAGAACTCTTGAATAGATTATCAAACAGTATGTGTTGTTCTCGCATACAGTATTACAAAAGTTGTTAGTATGGTCAAATTATTACAGTCTCTTAGAGGAAAGCTTTAGATATTAGTACATTGCTATGAAGAACTGCATACAGCCACATAGGGTTAAGTGAGGTCAGGTGCAGATGCTTATGATTAGTTTTGGATCACAGACGCCACTCCAACTCATCCCAAAGAAATTCAGTGGTACTCCATTTTATAATTCTCCATTCTCTATTGCTCTAATGCTGAAGGGATTTATACTCCTCCAGTTGCCACCTGGCACAGGGTGCTATTTAAATAAATATATATATATATATATATATATATATATATCAGGCCAAAAAAAGTGATTCGGATTCTGAAAGGAAGAGCTGTGAGCAAAGGCTGGCTGTACTACAGTGGACTGTCAATGTCGTCTGCAAACAGCTTCTGAATTATGACTCAGGCGACTCCAAGGTGTTGGGTCAACCCGACAGGGCTGCTTTAACTAAGTGTGAACTGCATGTCCTAGTCCTTCTGTCTCTAGGCTGAACAAATCAGGGCTGTGATGTGTGTGTATGCATGTAGACATTTAAAATTGTTCTATTTGCATAACTGGAATGATACATTGTTATGAACATAATTGCTAATTGTTTAATAATAGAATGTAATGAAGAACACACATTACTAAATGACAGTAATCACATCTTCCTAATGCTTTTTACAGTGACGGTTTAAAGGACCTGTTTAATCACGGCAGCTATGAATGTCTGGTGAAATTAAAGGAGAATTTTGAACTCACCTCTCATGAGGTTGTGCATGTTCAAGTAGTTGGTTCCTGAATCGAATATGGCATACCAGCTGCGAGAGGTGGAGTGACCCTGCAGAGCATTTTAAACACACAGAGAGAGTCCAAAACTTCAATTCAATATTGCCTCCAAAACATTGACATGAAAACAACAAAATGCTTCCCCTTGGGAGTGAAAAGAAGAAAGGTCCCTACTGTTAGCTACACACACCTGGATCTCACAGCTGTCTGCATTTGGGGTGCTGAAGTTAAAGGTGATGTCATCCACAAACCTCATTACAGGGGTGGTGTGTGTGGCAACGATGTCATCACCATTTACAGCCACCAGCTACCACAAAGAGACGGAACATAATTTTATCAGTCAAGTGCTAGAATTTGCTGTGACTGATTCACATCTGACCATATTGTTTTTTATGTGTTGAACTCTTGAAGAAACACCTCTAATTAACTTTCAATTTTGACAGCACTCTCTTCATATATACTCACAGAGTACAGGCACTTCTGGCTCTTAGGAGGACAGGACTCTGTCGTCCACCCTTTTATCTGGTTGACCAAGAGAGAGGATGCATCAAAGCAGGGAATGTTGATGGTCCTGTGGATAGAGTGTGCATCACATACAGTGGAATAGATTACTTCTTTTCACATTGTAATTTACAAACAGGGGTAAAAAGGTAAACAAGACTCAGTTAAGGTGTGTGAGGTCAGATACTGACGTTGGATGATTAGCACCGAACCATAAAAGCCCCTACAACTCATTTCATTGGATGAGTACTCCATCACCCCAGAACATGCAATTTCATTGCCCCATAAACCAGCATTGGGTGTTTTAAAGTTCTCTAGAATTAAGCAAGTTGACCCTAGGTTTATGTGTGGCTGTTCAAGAGAACCCTTTTCTATTAGCAATAGTTTCCTCTGGAGATGATACAAGCTGTGTAAGCATGGGTCGACAGCAGGTGCACCCTTAGGAGGGATTTCACCCATATTTTATGCAGTGATGTGAAAATGCGCACTGTAGAGAAACTTAAATGATCTGATTTCTTCACAGTGATGTTGGCAGGAACCAGGGTTTGTGAGAGTTGTGTATATCATCACTGTCCAAAGAAAAACATGTATCTTTATTTATGTCATGTTTTACTTTTATGCGTCATGTGAATACAGCAACTGCTGTATCCCAAGTGTGGAAATTTCATGATGAATATACCAACAGAAATGGCAAAGAAATTGCTTGGGAAAAAGTCTGGTTCTGTTGGCAGATTTTTGGAGTTACTTGTTACTTGAGTTATGTGTTTGAACAGCAATGAAATGTAATGCTGATAACGGTCTCTCCTACATTAAACACCATATTCTACAGTACTTTATGTAATAATTTTCTGTGATGTAACTGGAACTTAGGTTTTAATGTGACTATTTACAGAAGAAGACCTATATATATATATATCTATAAATGTACACAATGGCTCTTAAAGCTATGCATAATATTTTAAGTGTCTTTTTCAATCTCCTTTGTTACATGGTCTTCACTCCAAATGAAGAATAACCCCTATAGTGCATTCCCTGATGTACGGAGCATTCTAGCTGCTGAAGGCAGAAATAACCAGATCCTGAGGGTGAAGCCATGAGCTGTAAAGCCAGCAGGTCAGTCTACCCACCAGATAACAGAGCACTGGGCGTGGAGCGGTCCGGCGGCTAAGGCGGACAGCACACCGAGACCAAGGACGAACAGAGCCACAGCAGACACGCACGCTGACGACCAGTTAACCCTGCGTGTAGATTCAGGGCTGGGCGAAACTCTCGAGTCGCTGCTCATCCCCTGTTATCGCGTAGCTGCAGATGTTCATGACCTGCTCCTCCTCCTCTCAGCCGATCAGCTGGTGCTGCGAGCGTTACAAAACAAAGGCACCGGTGGTCTGTATGTGCCCCCGCGACATGACGGAATCCTCTTCAAGGTGTCAAACGGAGCTGTATACGTCAGAGATCACAGCAGTAGGCATAGACAGTATAGCATTTAACCACCATAAAGAAGACCCTGGCTTGTTTTTAGCCTCTCAAGCTCGATAGAGACACAACCTTCTTCGGGTTGCGCCCCCTTTAGGTTGTTTGTGATATTTCCTGTACTGTCTGTACTTGTATAACGTCACAGAAGTTAAACTTCACCAACATGGTGTCCTGATTATTCTCACAATACTTTTTTGTCAGACACGTGATTTAAGAAGCACACAGTAATTTGATACGGATGTTTTCTGTAAAGGTCCACTTTTCTGCACGGCCGATATCTGGAGCGCACACAACAGCGTGCGAGGGGGCGGAGAGTACGTCACGCACATGAGCGGACACATGCAGCACCGGGACCGGACCAGCAACACGGCGACCGTCAGCGCAGAAAGTGAGTAAAATGTCATCAAAAATGACTTAAACTGTTTACATCCTTATTAGAGCGTCTGTCAGACCAGAGGACTGTAGTGTAGTCTCTCTTTTGTTTTTTTACTGGCGTGTAGGGGATAAACTCACTGGCATGGGAGCCCACTTCACTGCAGTCCCTCGTTACAGGTGAAATGAAACTTAGTCAGTCTGGATTTCCCTGGACTTCCTGTTTCATACTTATGTTAAGAGGAACCCAGTTCAGTGTATTGTCAGAATTAAGATTCCTCAGTGGCCCTGAGAAAAAGCGCATAGATTCCTCTGAGGATCAAAGTGCACTTAGATGTCATGGTCTCATTCCGTAGGTTAGGTATACCCTATGCTTATGTATTATAAATAAACATATACATAGAGTCCATTCACTAGTCCAGACCACATAGGTAAACTAACCTGAAAACAGCAGCCTATATACCCTGTTTTTGTGAAGCAACACAAACCGTTGCATTACGCCTATGTAGATTAAAGGGGCCATAGAATGCATTTTGTCCCATGGTTTTTAAAATTGTTATCTGATCTGTCTACACAGAACTTATCTGTCTACACAGAACTTATCTGTCTACACAGAACTTATCTGTCTACACAGAAGTTATGCGACTTTCCCAGAAAACAATGGTCATCCATGGATGTCTAAAACGCAGTTTTACATGCACATTTACACCCAAAGATTTGGTCCTTTCTGGTGAGATTATGAATAATGATGACCTCTGCTCTGATTTACTGGTTTACAGCAAGACATTGCAATGATCACACAGAAGCAAGACAGGAGAATAAACTCGGTCGTCAGACTATTTAGTTAGCTATGCATATTGAGGCTTGCTTGTAGTTAATATAACCTAGATTAGCTACAGGATTTTGATATAATACAATTTGTTAACTCACTATGACCCTCAGCTTAGAACGATTTACTTCGACTGGCCAAAAGTGAATGAAAGTCACGCAGTATGGCTGCTACGTACAGGTTGCTGTATTGAATTGTGATTCTAACATGGTTGGAACTGGTCGTGGTCCTAATAAAGTTGTAACTACTCCTCTTTTCAGTCTTTACAACACCGCATAAAACCTGCTCAATATTGTCCAAGGGTTGAGAAACTGTCCGGAGTGAAATGTGCTAAGTAACAGTTTAGAATTAAAGAGGTCATAGAGTGAAATGCGAGTTCAGTCTTCAGGGCTGACATGCTCTGCCTCAAATACTCTGGTCTCCTAGTACTGATACAAATGCTTTGTTTTTAAGAGGGCAATATAACAAGCCACTTCCAAAATTCTACACTGTTACATAACAGTCCTGTCTCCCACCCGAAATGACGCCCCTAAAAGTTTTCATACCATCTTTTCTTTCATGTTTCCAGTCCTCTGCTTGTGGGCATAGGTGATGTTCATCTTCAAACAAGACTGAAGTTGACTTCTTCGTCATATGTTCCATTCCACCTTAACTGCCACAGCTTGGCATGCACAGTTAATATGGTTTAGCACTACTCATTAACTTTAATGTTTTTAATAGTGATTCAACTCTGACTTCTCTTTAAATGAGATGTGCTACAGAACAGCCAATCAGAACTGAGCTTATTTATATACCAGTCTGGAAGGCATAGAAACAAAACCATTTTTTTTAAATCTAAGGGACAAAGATAAGTTGCATTATGACTGTTTGTGCTACATAAATGCACTCTCTCACTCACTCATCATATACACTGCTTATCCTCCTGGGTTACAGGGAGTACTAGAGCTTATGCCAGGGTTTATTGAGCAGAAGGCAGGAAACACCCTGAACAGGGTACAGAAAAGCAGACAAGTATTATAACTGGCTGTCAGAGAAAAAATACAAGAATAATATAGAAAGTCCATTAAAAGCAAAGAACCACCCCCCACCCTTGATGTCTCTCTCTTTCTCTTTTATAGCAGCAGTAGCTATGTCAGAAGAGATGAGTGCTCCTTTGCTCTCAGACGTGGATACCCCTGATGACTCTCCACTCATGACTCCTGGTCGGCCCACAGTGGCCATACTGGGTTCTGGGGATTTCTCACGTTCTCTGGCTGTACGGCTGGTGGCATGTGGGGTCAATGTGGTGGTGGGGAGTCGCTGCGTGAAGCGCATAGCTCCTGGGCTCTTTCCTGATGCAGTGGAACTGAAGAACCAAGAAGGAGCAGTAGCAAGAGCTGATCGTTTGGTTTTTCTGGCTCTCTTCCCTGAACACTACTCCTCTCTGCTGGGCCTGAGGGCTTCACTGGCTGGGAAAGTTCTTGTAGATGTAAGCAACGGCGTGGAGCTGGGCAGTAGCAGGCTGTCTAACGCAGAGCGGCTAGCCGAGATGTTCCCAGAGAGTGCGGTGGTTAAAGGGTTTAACGTGATCTCTGCCTGGACACTGCAGACAGGCGCACAAGATGGCAACAGACAGGTCAGTGATTAAAAATAAGTTGTTTGATGTACTATGTATATCATGACACTCAAATCTATTCATTCTCTATATGGAAACTAAGATGCTAAAAAAAACAGTTTTCTAATCCATTATAGTCACATTACGTAGGACTGCTCATTTAGCCTACTGCAGATTGACTAGCCCAATAACACTGAGTGTTGATATGGACAGTAGATGGGTTGTAGCATAAACAATAGAGCATATGGAGAACAATTTGGGGGAAATATATTAAATGTTATGTTGTTACTGGCTGTTGGGCAGCATTGTATCCTTGTAGCCCTCTGAAGGATCTACACATCAAAAAGTGCTGGTCAAAATTCATTCTTCACTGTCATTCTTGGGGATTTTGTTCCAAACTAGTTTACTTACTAGTTTGCTTCAAATCTTTTAGCGCAGACTTATGTTTTGTACATTGGTATGCTTTCACATTAAAAAAAAAAAAAAATAATAAAAGCAGTTAAGGTGAGGGGGTGGTTAAAAAACTTTACCACGTTTGTTTCTCTAAAGCAATATATTATAAACAATAGGCCCTGTATTATGATAGTTAAGTCATAACCTCCATAACGTTAGCTCGTGTAGTTGTTTAGTATAGATGACATAAAATCAGTTCATTGTTGAGTGTTCTTTGATCTTTTCCCTGCTGCAGGTGCTGCTGTGCAGTGACAGTATGGAAGGAAAAAATGAAGTGGCTCAACTTGCCCGTCGGATGGGCTTCCACCCAGTGGATCTAGGCGGCCTGTGTCTGGCCCAGGACCTCGAGAGTGTGCCCCTGCGTCTCTTCCCGTCATGGCATGGCCCTGTTCTTACTACCTTCATTTTATTTCTCTTCTTTTACGGCTATGGGTTTGTTCGCGGACTCTTACTCCCATATCTGGACAGCGGACGCAATGCCTTCTACCGCCTTGCCTTTGACCTAGTGAATGAGAGCCTGCCTGCCGTGGCTCTGGTCACTCTGGCGCTGGTGTACCTGCCAGGGCTGTTTGCAGCATGGCTGCAGCTGTGGAGGGGCACCAAGTACCAGCGCTTCCCCTGCTGGCTGGACAGCTGGCTGCTGCGGCGAAAACAACTGGGCCTCATGAGTTTTCTTTGTGCCGCTCTACACGGAGTGTACAGCCTTTGCCTTCCACTGCGCACTACTATGCAGTACAGGCTCATCAATGCTGCATATGCACAGGTACTTCTTTTAAGGTTTACATCTTTAATTCGTGTGTTGTTTGCAGAGTGCCATAGCAGATTTAAATTTAATTCTAAGAAAAAAAATATCTACTTTACAGAGGAATAGAATACGCAAATGTATCACCTTTCTTTCTCTTGCAGGTATTTTGAAAGATTTACGTTTACTTGCCCCCTTTAGTCATGTGGTCATGTGTGTATTTGTATATTTGTGATTATGTCTCAGATAAAGGCAGGTGTGGAGGAACCATGGGATGAGTTAGGTGTGTGGCGCTCAGACCTCTACCTGTCATTTGGAGTGCTGGCTCTGGGTGTACTTTCCCTGTTAGCCATCACTTCTCTTCCTGCAGTTGGGAACATCCTTACCTGGAGAGAATTTACCTTTGTTCAGGTGAGCAGCACAAATGGGTTTAAGGCAGTTTTGGACAACACCCGACTCCTACAGTTGTGTTTTTGTACTGCTGTACCTAACACATCCATTTTGGTTTTAATTACCTGGTTAGTGCTAGTGTGATGAACTGGTATAAAACTGAAATTGTTCTAAACCGTTATAACAAAATGGCACAAGATAAAGCAGTGTACATACAAAACACAATGAGTTAACCTTATTTACTGTAGCAGAATAGTTAACGGCTCATTTAGCTGAGTCTGGAACTACATGTATAATGGAACGACTTATGCAAATGCTTGAAATATCACACTGTCTTCTGTTCTTTTCTCTTAGTCTGGACTGGGTTATGTTGCTCTGACATTCTCCGTCACGCATACACTGGTGTTTGGCTGGGACTTTGCCTTCTCCCCCAAGGCATATGCATTCTACCTGCCACCCAGCTACATGCTAGCAGTAGCTCTGCCTTGTGCCGTGCTGGTGTGCCGCTGTTTCCTGCTGCTGCCCTGTATCTCTGCCAGGCTGGCACGTATACGTCGAGGCTGGGAGAGCACACGCAAGTGCCCAGTCTCACAGCACCATCATGTGGTGGCTAACAGGACAAGTCCACAGGTGTAAGAAAGCAGTCTGTTCAGACCGAGGGAGTTTTCCTGAGCCGATGTTACCCACACTTGCCACATAAGAGTGTAAGATGCAGGAATACAGCACTTATTTAGGGACAACAATACTCCTACTTCTGAAACTACTTCTAAAAAAGTGTAAAGATCCATAGGATTATGTAACAACATTTTTCACACAAGGTCTAATAAGCAGTCTTGCTCTTTTAAACACCAACATACAGCGTGGATGTGTTGAGGAATAGAACAAGGTATTGTTTAAATGGCCTATTATTCAATTCATTATTTATTCTTTATTTATAGTTAAAGAAAACAACTTAGCATTATGAAAAACAATAAGCAATTAACACATACTCTGTTATATATAGGTAACTTAACAGCTATTTCAAAAGATAAGTTACCTATATAAAGCCAAGTTACCTGTTGATGGTTGATGTTAATAACATGATTATCAGCCAATCACAGGTCTAGATTTTGTAACAAGCATGCATATTGGCTCACTGACACTGATTACTTTAAAATAATATTAAAGGTAATATTTGTCAGTACCACCCAGCTCTACTGAGGAGTGCTAGCAAATAGCTTTCTTAAGTGCATAGCTGCAAAAGAAAATTAAAGAAAAGAAAAATTACTGTCTGAATCTTCAGAGCTCTATACAGAAATTGAATAAGCAAGCCACCAATTCCTGTCACAATGCACTTAAACACAGCTATTTAAAAGAACTATATTAAAGGAAATGTGTGGAAGATGAAGCATTTACATGCAGTGCTGTAAAACAAGAAGTTCACCCCTTTGAACACAGACGTCATAGAGCATAGATCATAGATCAGTCAGTTTCAGCCACGTTATGCTCAAACCGATGATGCTGGAATCAAACACATGGCCAGTTACACCGTCCGTTCCATGAGTCAGGACGTCATGAACTCCGCACTGCACAGCACAGTTAGAATAATAGCTTTGTTGGTCTATGGGTCAGTTTCCAGACCCGGATTAAACCGAATTCTGGACAAAACAGGTTTTTTTTTAAGATTAAACATCACTGACAACGCAGTTTAGTCCAAAACGCTTAACCCTTGGTCAGGAAACAAGCCATATATTATTTAGCACACTCCATATTGAAAGCAGGGAATAGATCTGAGCTGCTGCTATACAGTGACCACTAGTGCTTTCTGAATTGTGAAATCTACCTCATGCATTCCCATACCGACACTGACCATTGTCAATTACAGTCTGTATGTGTACATAAAAAAAATAAAGATTAGCCATCTTATTGAAGGCAGTGTAACATGTGACTACAGGCATCAGCTTTTTAATACATGTTTTAATGAGACTTTGCTTTTTGAACAGCATTACAGGATTATATTAATAAAAAATAATATGTTTACTAAAGTGTAATCTATTTCAAAATCTTAAATCATCTGAGCAGCATTTTCCAAATCAGTATCAGCAAAGAATAGTTCATTAAGAACAACTTTTTTTCTTCAGCTTTTTTTGCTGCAGGTTTTATAAAATAACTTTTACAAAAAGTGTTATTTGCTTTTCTACTTGTTTCAGGTTTAAATGTGTTTAATGCAGATCACGGAAAACATTATTTTGTATATGTACAGAAATATACTGTGATTAAAAATGACACTGTTGTACATTATTTTGTTGTTTTCTTGATTTACTTTAAACGCTAATTATGTTAATATAAGCTGCGAATGTGAGACGTGCAAAAAATACTCTAATGATACTGAGGGGCAAATTTCAATATAGACTTTATTAAATAAAAAACAGTTATCAAAAAAGAGTCTCAACAGGCATCTCGTAGTTAATTAAAAGAAAACAGATGGTGTGGAAGCAGTGAACTTAATAGGTTGTGCTGGGAAATAATGTATTTCCCAATTCAAATATTTCTTTTTAGTTAAACTATCCACATTTAACAGCATTTTGCCCTCAACTTTATATTTATTATAGTTTAAACCATGATCCAACCTGTAAACTGACTTAAAAAAGAAAAAAAGGAAATTAAAACACAATTTAAGGTGTGGTCAATCTTCGAAGATTTGCAAGATGGGATGTTCTTTAGTAAAAATTGTCTGATGCCTCACCACTACCTGACAACTAAAACAAGCATAATTTTCTCCACAGCAGTGAATCTTTCCCACGTCTCACCACACAGTCTGGGGATTGGCTTTGTAATTTTCATAGTCAGCCATTTTGAAGAAGGCCAGCTCCGTCTCATTAGCTAAAAGAAGAGCAGAACTATTTCAGCTTGGTTTATACATGCCTGTTCAACATAGCTTAACAGTAACCTACATATGGGTGACAAAATCAAAATCTGAATAAATTTATGAAAAGGCTTGAGTGCAAGTGCTTTAGGAAGGACTTACTGCATAAAAACATTCTACTTTCCTCTGAGTCATGTATAAAAAGTGTTTTTTTAAAGGGTTCAATATTATAAAAAACAGCAATACTGAAAAAAGTAATCATTCAACATATTCCGAATGCCTGTTTCTGTGCAAGAGAATGGAAAAGGGCTGAATGCTTGATTTTTAGATCTAAAGGTCGATCTGCATGTCATGTCTTATTCTCTAAAGCCACAATATCATTTAAATGTTTCCTGTTGTGAACCAGGTGTTTCCGAGCAAGATAAACACTGCACAGTGCTGCTGGATCAGAAAACACTGAGAAGGATCCGATATGCATTCCAAAAAAAAAAAAATGTTTTGGCTTATATTCAAGTTTTCACTGTACACCATGTAGTGTGACACAGTCAGGGACAGGCAATTATGGTCCCTGTGGTGGTTTCTGAAATCTTTACAAACTGCACAATGTAACACAGCAATGGATCCAGATATAGTCTATATCTGTATACCAAGATAATGACCCATTTTAACACATATGATATAATCCATGAAAATAGTATTTCTGTCACTGAGTGGTTTATTTCTAGTACTTTTTTTTATATTTTGTACACCTCACATGATATCCAGAGTTTTTACCTATACCACAGGATCGTAAATCCAGGCCGTTGCGCAGAATCAGCTTTTCATCGTCCTCTAGGCTCATCACCAGTTCATTGGTCTGAAGTCAAACATATCATCAGAAATTCTACTCATTTTAATCACTTGACTGCAGCAGGACAGTTTAATCTAGCTAAAAAATTATGCATGAGGAATTTTTTTTCCATATTGACCAATTAAAGAAACCAATATAAATAATACTAATGTATGACAGTAAACCATGTGTCTTAAATAGCTGTTAATGTTATAAGACTGGACATAAACCCACACCTTTGCTCCATGTGCCTGATGGATGATCTTCATCGTGTCTGTGAACATGAACAGCAAAGGGACCTGTCACTTCTGTGCAGTACTCTCAAACATACTTTACATTATAAAGACAGATTTTACTCACCATACTCAAATTTCTTGAAAGGTGGGGGCAAACCAGATCTCGTAGAAACATCTATAGGTTGGCATACGTGATTTAAATCAAGTAATACACATAAATATAAGACACATGTACTATAGATTACCACAGCACTGAGAACTGCAGCCACTGAGCAGTATCTTACCATTCTTTACAAAAGCAACAAAGTCCTCCACCTTCTGGTCTAAATTTACACCTCGGAGCACCACAGGTTTGAAGTTTCGATGCTCAAAGGAGCGAACCAAGCGCACAGTTAGAACAACGTCAGATGACATACTGTATTTACTGCTGCTTTGAAACAAGAACCCAGTTATCAAGCTAACTGCTGCTATTGGCTAACGTAGACTTTCTCTGTGGCTTTATTATGAATCAACTAGTTACTAGCTAGCATCAATAGCATACACTCCGTTTGTAAAAACCATATATGATATGAAATACTGGTGTGATTACGGGTTATGTGTTAGTTTGTTTTAAAAAGTCCGAAATAGTGTAGAAACATGCTCCGGTTGTGGTTTATGTATTCTCAGTCTAGAGTAATCGCACTGATAGGGAAAACACACTGATGCCACAGTCCAAAGCAACAGAACACCTACGTAATCGATTCAGTTCAACGCGTTAAACCTGTAAATGCATTAAACGACAATAAAAATGTCTCTTAAAATAGTTTAAATAGAACAGATATGGTTTCAGAATTAGATTTGATGCGCTGCTCTAGGGCTTATAGTTCCTCATATTAAACAAACCCAATATGATTTGTGAGTGCTTTAATAAAACTGGTCTTACTTGTCCAAACCCATGATGCTTTATATGACCATGAACGGCCATGACCCATATGAGCACATAGTCATACTGTTAACATATTCTGTTTAAACAAGTAGAATCAGGCGTGCTACAGCCTGTTTAAAATGAAAACATACAGCCACACTGGCCCTGTGCCGATAAGACCGGACACCCCTGAGTTAGACCAGGGTTAGTTTGATTCAACCAGTGCTGAAGCCCTAACTCAGAAAAGAATGATATTCTGGTCTTTTTTTGGCTAAAATAGGAAATAATTGGATATTATTTCACAGAAATTGAAAAAAAGTTTAAATCACATGTGCAACATTAATTTGAAAAATAGATATTTTACACCAACTGTTCATTCCTATTTTATGGGCATCAACAGAGAAATTGAAATGCTCTGTCATAGAGAAACATACAAATCAGATATATTTCTAGTAATAGTTGCAATATGTGCAAAATACACTGCCTGGCCAAAAAAGGTTACCACTTGGATTTAACTAAGCAAACAGGTAAAAAATTGGGGGAAAACTGTTGCAAATCTAGACAAAGATAAATATTGTGACATTGCAGAAGCTTATGAAAACTATGCCACAGAAAATGCATGCCATGATCAAAGCTAAAAGCGCTCCAATGAAATATTAGAGAGTGTGGCCTTTTTTTGGCCAGTTTTCTCAAAACACTATTTTTTCTCATACTGTACATCTGTATTCACCCTTTCTGAAACAACTTTTTAAAGCTCCTGTGTCTTTAAGCCTGCCTCCCTATGAGCCCAGTGTGCTCTGATTGGTCACCTTAAGCACTCTCTTCTGACTGATCAATCACTGTTAGTGGGTATCCTGCTACTGTTTTTTTTTTTACAGGCCATTCTTACAAATGCACCAGTTCTGCCATATCAGTTTGAGTCCAGTCCCATCAGGGTAGACCTAATTCACCTTCATAAGCTAGACTGGAGCCGGATGAAAGTGTAACATTTTTACTTTTTTAGCTGTGTTGTATGTTGTGTGCCAAAAGGTGGGCAATTATGACCATGTTACTAGATGATGTGATCTTGTAACAGAGAAAAGGGATTTTCCCTCTGGCATTTATTTTGAGCTCTATGACTTTGTAGGCCGTTTACCCTGGTAGCAAGACTGCAGACGGCAAAACCAGTGGTCTATTGGCATTTTGCTTATTATTTTTTTCATTGCCTCTGACATATTTGTACCCATAAAACTTTCTGTGAGCGGGTTTAAAGAGGCATTAAACGTTTTATGCATCTGGTTCCTTTCACCACCACAGTAAACAGTTCTGACTCACTTCTTACAAACAGAGCATTTCATATAAACTTTCTCCAAATACATTTATTTACACCATCAATCAATCAATCAATCAATCAACATTTATTTTTATAGCGCTTTTTACAACAGATATTGTCACAAAGCAGCTTTACAAAGAATCTGGTGTTCAAGCCCCCAATGAGCAAGCCGAGGGCGACAGTGTCAAGGAAAAACTCCCTTAGTTAGGAAGGAAGAAACCTCAAAAGGAACCAAGATTCAAAGGGGGAACCCATCCTCCTTGGGTCAACACCAGATACAATACAGCATAACAATTTAACCATAACAATTTAATTTCAATACATTCCTCCTTTAAAGAATTCCCCTTTAATAAATATCTTGTAGGTTGGTAGACAGAATTGGAGAACAGCTCACAGGCGTTTAGTTAAAGTGTTTGACAAAATTACATTTTTCATCACTCTTTTTGTACTCACACTCCAATTTATATTTAAGTCTTTCCTTATCCTAACTAGTTTAGTAAATAGGTGTCAAACATTTGTAACAAAATCATTCTATATCAGGCCCACTGTAATATTTTGCTTATTAGCTTATTTTTCAAAAACTATTTTTCAAAAGGATAATCATCTGGGTGTTCCAATGGGAAAAACTGGAAAACTAGAACAGATGCCCTTTGAACAGCTGTCTGGTTTCTATCACCACCACTGTGAACAATGTACATGAACATTTTTCAACAAAACACTCTGTCCTTCCTCGCTTCTTATATTAATTATTAGTTTATTTCCCTTTTAAATGCTTCAGATGTCTGGTTCAGATCAGTAGTGGTGCAAGATTTTGAGTCTCTCAGTCTCTCTAGACCGGTACATGTTAGGTCAGACCACTCTGAATGACTGTTAATGCTGTGATTGCATCATGCAAACATTTTGTAACATCTGTGCAGCTCCCCTTTAATCTATTAGCTAAATCAGGTGTTTAGGTGCAGGAACAGTACCCACATGCGTGGGACAGGAGGCTTCCGGGGCAAGGCTGAAAACTTGTTTTACTCTCCAGGCCATTGTTTATCTCTCCAAAAACTGCTTACTGCTTAAAATCTGCTCATTTCATATCTGTTTACATCTACATTTACATGTTCTGGATGTATAAAAATAACGTCTTTCATTGATGTTTGACATGTTGCACTACGTCAGGTGAATAATTAGTAGTGCTTTAGGAGTCTAATGTAACCAAATACATTAAACTTGGCGACCCTGGTAGTGCTTTGTGCTATGAATTACTTTGCCCTGTGCCCCAGTTAGCACACATCCAAATCGTGGGGACCTAACGCCACACAGCTCAAGGGTAACTCGTTGTCTAGCATCGCAAACATGATTGGTTCTCACCTCTCACTACATTGAAATGGCCAATAAGATTAAGGAGGCGTGGCCTGCTTTACCCTCTGCAGCACGTACACACGTGAGTGCAGAAGGGGTTGCTGGAGAGTTGCTGTGAGCGGTAGCTGTGGGTCTTTGGGCTGGTCTCTTTATAAAACAACCGAAATCATGTCTGAGGTTAGTACATTAATGGACAGATGTGCATGTGTTTTTTTGTTTTTATCTGACATTGACAAATAACGAGCTAGCGTCAGTTAAAGCCTTTGATATAGGGCTGTAGAATCAAAGGCTCTAGTTAAAAGGTTTAGGGGTTGCTAGCATTTGCTAGCAACATGAACACTTATCTGCACATCTGTACAAGCAGTTCCTTAAAGAATACCACTACCAGGGTATAAACAAGTTGTTTGATCTGTGCAGAACATTTCGGGAAGTGGTTTGTACTGAATACAGACAGTCGCTAAAGTAGCTAGCTAGCTAGCTAGCTAACCAACCACGGTGAAGTGTGTCTGAAAGGAGGCTAGTCGGCCAGCTAAGTAGCTGTTTCACGTTAAACGCGGAAATTCAGGATCCTTGATAGCTAAATGCTTGCATTCGCAAAATAGCCAGCATATAATTTAACAAAAATAAAATTTACTCACAAAGACCTAGAAAGTATACATGTATAAAAGACTTCGAGAATCATACAATTTGGGGTGTGGCCGAAAATGCTGCTCTGAATTACAGTAACGTTAACCTGAGTCCAGCCACCACGCCTTTACTAGAATTATCGTGTAATTCAGTCGTAGATATATAAATAAAATCATTTCGAGTGGTCTGATGTAAAATGATTTATTGTAGAGACCCTTGCCAAATGTTTTATTTATAGTGATGGTGACAGGAACCAGTGGTCCCATATTTAAAACACACAGTTATTTAAAATTTACAAATTTTCTGTACTATCCAAAACCACCAGTGAACCTACGTGTCTTTAGAGCTTTATATGTATTGCTAATCATGGTAAAATCGTGGTAAATTCAAGTAATAATAATAATAATAATAATAATAATAATTATTATTATTATTATAATTATTATCTATTTGGGGACTATTTTGACTCACATTGTCCTACATGCACCCATCAATAATGAATGACTTTAAAAATATACTTTAGACCAGATATTGTCCTCAAAATATTGTCTTAGACATATTTCCCACATATAATACCCATATATCTTTCTGTAAGTAAGTTTAAGAGGCATCAAACGTTTTAGACATCAGGCTTCTTTCACCACCACCGTGAACAGTTCTGAGCATTTCATATCAGCTTTCTCTAAATTAATTTTTTTACACTCCAACCATTTATTTATGCACACCGCTTCCTTCATTAATAAATTCTCCTTTAATAAATATCTTGTAGGCTGGTAGATAAAATTGGAGAACATGGTATTCAAGTATCATCTGTCTCCAAGCTTAATTATGCTAATATAATTGTGCATTTAGGTCAGAAGCACTAGGAGTAAAGTATCATATATAGGTTGACAATGGCCATTAGATTAGTCCATTCATTAAAAATTGATAGAATCTACTATCAGCTTTTGGTTCCTGCCCATCAGGTGATGATACATCCTTGTATATCGGAGTCCAGTGTTCAAAGTTCATGTGGTGTGATCAGTAAGGTGCTTGCTCAGAACTAAAGATCGGAAAGATACCTTTGGTGTAAAAGTCCTGGCTAGAATGTGCAACTGAATGTATGCACAATTTTATGTTATATTGCATATACTTTGATTGTCATTTAGTATCAGAAGTACATTTAGGCCAGTCAGAAGGTGGGCAAAGTGGAGAACACAGGTTGAAGGGAAGTTAAATTCACCTCGTGGTCAGAGATTTGCAAACTGCATACCTCACATTGTTGCATGATATTGCCTGATGTTGCATAATCAGATTGTTAAGAAATGCTCTTTGCTAACAACCTGCCCTAATCCCCATTACACTTTACTTGTAGATTGTCTGCTTGTAATGATTGAGTGGGTTTGTGCCACTTCTTTTCACTGGGTGCCACTGGGTTTGTTTTCTTCTGTCCATCTTCATCACTTACAAATCAAATAAGCTGTCTTTATTTTGTGCATTAAAGGGAACCTTGACTGTCAAGACTTTTGACATTTATGTCTTTAAACAGTGTATGTGTCCAAAACTATTAAAGTATGACATAAACCAAAAGGGATTGTTTTGTTTATTATTGTTTTTAATTTTATTTGGTTTTAATAGTAAATAATGTATTTTGCTTGGTTTATAACATATTTAAATGAACATGTACACTTGTATTAACAGACAGGGTTTCCTTTAGAACTGATATTCATATGTTCTAATAATAAGAAATATGATACAAAAAAAAAGTGTCGTGTTTTTGTATACGGAAAGGGGAGTTGATTCTTTTTTGAAACTTTCACTGTACAACATTACCCATACTACTGTGAACTGTTTTTAATTGAGAAAAAAGTCAAATTAGTATGCTCCTACTTTAGGATGAGACTGATTTCTAAGCCTTCCTTTTCTTTTTAGTCTTTGACTGAGCTGGACCAACCAATCAAAGAGCTTTGTGCTTAGCCTGGCTGCTGCTGAAGAGAAGCTTCATTTATACACATGCGTTAAATGCCGTCACACTGCAGAGAGCATTCATTGTGTTTCTTTTCAACAGCTCTTGTCTCTCATGGGTGTGGAAATGAATGCTAAGTGCAGATTTGGATCCATTGTTGCACTTCAAATTCCAACTTTTTGATTTTCTGTATTTCTCTCCTTCTTCCTCGACCTCTGTCTCACTCACAGGAGGCATTTCAGAAAGCTGCAGAGGAGGTAAAGCAGTTGAAAGCAAAGCCGAGTGATGCCGAGATGCTGGAGATATACAGTTTGTACAAACAGGCCACCGTAGGAGATGTCAACACCGGTATGCTTTAACTCTTCACTCCAGCTTTTACTCCCCTATAACACAGAGTAATAATGATGATGATGAGGGTAATAATAATAATATACGTGATATATAGAGTGCTATTCTAGAAAGTCTAAGATGCTTTTAGTTTGAGACAAACCCCAGAAGACAAACAAGGAAACAATAAAAGAACAGTACAGAGGACGCCAAAGTAGATTTCTAATAAGAAGATTGCACTTGGTGGATAGAATATTGACGACTAGAGGAAACAGATGGCTAATTAACTGTGGAAAGAGAGTTAGAGTTCCAGAGATGCAAAGAGGATCTAGAACGTGCGTTACTGCAAAAGCCATGTGAAGGTTAAATGCTGGAATATTTAGTAAAGGCTGAGGACAACTAGAAAAGTGGGGCAATAAGGAAGGAGAATCCCAGACAAGAGCTTTGTAAGTGAATGTGTTGCTTTGCAGAAAGCAAATGGAAATCAACAACAGGTGTAATTTAATTACTTAATGTGAATACTTATTATGATTACAGAATCATGATTTTTATTTAAGTATGATAAACAATGCAGAGCCTCCAGCCAGTTATTCACATTGAACCTCATGATGTAAATAACTAGAAGAATAAATATAATTTAAGCTTTTTTTTTTTTAATTGCTCTAGCTCGCCCTGGCATGTTGGACTTCACTGGAAAAGCAAAGTGGGATGCCTGGGAAGCAAAGAAAGGTCAGTTCCCTCTGCCTACCACTAGATGGTGACAAAGACATTACAATGCTTATCAATGATCTACTCTTTTTAGACATTATTCACATGTATCTTATTGGCATTGATTATGATGTAAAAGCCAATAACTGCTCCTAGCACAGAACTGTTACTCTAAGAGGGTTGATAAATATGAGTCCTTAGGTTCTTGTAGACGTTGGCTAATTAGACAGTAATTACTGAAACTGAGCTTTTAATGGTGATATTGGAGTAGTTCCCATACGTTCTGCCATTTGAAGCATTCTTAATGCAGTTTGGAATGCATGTATTTAACATCTCTTTTCTAATTGTACTTGTTCTAGGTATGAGTAAGGAGGATGCAGTGAAGGCTTACATCAGCAAAGTGGAAGAGCTCAAAGGAAAATATGGAATCTAAACTGTTAGTTAGACTGTAAGATTCACTAGTGCCATCTTCTGGCCAGTCAGTACACTTACTGCTGTGAAAAGCCTTAAGCCTCCTGGTGCATGGTTTTTGTGCACTCGACTGATGTGATGCGCCACAGAGACTTACCGCAGGAACACAGGACATGTATGCCTGTTGGGCCTACAGAGACCGTCCACCAGTAACTTTGTAGTGAAACCCTCCCCTACCTTTTATACAGGCCACAAATATCATAAATTGTGTTCCTAATCAAATACTTTGTGTCTGTAGTTTTCATTTCTTAGTGTTTTATAAGACTGTTGATGCCTTAATTTGCTTGTCTGTGGAAATGAATTGTTAAAGAAAAGATCCAAGGGCATTCAGTCTGCAATTTGCTTTGGGATCAACAAAGTGTTGTCTTATAAACAGCACTGTGAAAGAAACCTGAAAGTGTGTCTTATGTACATACTGCTGTCTATAGCCTAAAAAATGTAGTCCTCTCTTTGTCTTTAACCACTGAGCTGTGGTCTTCTTGATTAATTAGTTCAACACATGCTGATAGTTGAATCAGTTGAGTCCCATATCAGTCTTAGATTTTAGCATGCAGTTTTATAAACTTTTTAAGATGTTTTGAAGACTTCATAGCCCATTAATAACATTTATGTGGTATTATGATCAGTCACCAGATCACATGCCCGTTTTCGCACATCCCTTAGAAATAGACACACTGTTTTTTGTAACTTTATGTATGGGTTCTCTCCAAAGAAAAACATACATGTCCATTTTTGTAAATTTTAATACCTCATGTAAGTACAGCAGCTGCTAGGAAAGGCCTAGTTGTTTATGAACAAGGAGTCGAAGCTCATCACTTTGCCAAAAATGCTTCGGTAAAAAATCCAACAGTTTAGAACTAACGTGCCACAGATTCCAGTCCAGAGACATCCCTGCACTAAAGGACAATTTCAAAAACTACAAATTAATTCTAGTGACATGCAAACCTTCAGATGGCACTGCGTTAAAAGGCAGCATGACTCTGTGATGTATATCACCTCGTAGGCTCATTTCATCACCCCAGGGATTGTTTCACAAACTTGTCGATAACGCTGTTCATTGCAATAACAAATCAAGTTAAACTGTACTACAAACTGTGGAAGCCATATGTCACTTACAGCTTAAGCTCATTATTATTGTTATTATTATTATTATTATTAACAACAATAATAATTTTGCTTTAAAAATAAATTTGCATTGCACATACTGTTCAGGCATTTGTGGAATTGGGTTCATAAGGTTGCTGTTTTTATGATAAAACAAAAAATCCATTCGTATGTATGGCTTAAAACTTTAACAATGTTTATTTGCATGCTGCATCAAACAGCTTTGTTTCTCTTAAGTGAGGAACATCATTTTTAATGTTATGGATTCTTTAAATAGTCTACCTACATTGGTGTCCAACAGCTTCTGCAGGACAGAACGACGGTTTATTATTTTACACACTCAGCAGTTACCTTTCACCCTGAGCTTACATAAATGTAAAACAGCAAGTCAGCCAATCTGACTCAGATAAATCGGGTGTTAAGGAGATGAACTAGTTCTTGTGCTGGGCTTGAGTAAAGTACAGGTGATATGCAGCAGGCAGGGATTGCTTAATGCGTACACAAAGCCTAACTGATTTTATTCTGGTCCTAATTATACTGGATATTTCACATTGGTCTAGATAGTGCTGCTATGCGCTTTACTGTTCGGTTAGGTTAGTGGTTTACGGGATGGGGAAAAGTACCAGAGGAGGCCTACTTCATTGATTTATCGATTGCCAATATCACACAGGGCAAAGTCTTCAGGGTAGCTCCAGCGCTGCTCATGATTAGTACCCACTGAGCTACACCCTCTTCTTGTTTACGTGCAGCTGCCTGATGATGTTCATTTCAACATGAAGGCGAAAATGTGGAGACAAAGCACATAGCAAATAACGAGGAGTCCAGTGAGGGGGGAGTGAAGGAGTGAGGGAGCACTCAAGCGTCCATTCTTTCTCTCGCAGTAGCTGTGCCCTAGTAACCAGCGGCGGCGTGACCTGAAAGCGAATGGCAGCCAGGCTGGATCACACCGTGTGAACGCTTACTGTCCTGCTATGTCTGTTAATGTTACACAGAAATTACAGACAGTGTACTTTCGACTGGAGGTGCGAGTGCGTGACATCTTTCGCGTGTAGACCGTTCAGCGCGGGCTGGATTCAGGATGACCGCTATTAAAATGAGGGTAACGTTACATTTCACTCTTTCTAAAACTCTTTCTGATGGATCTGTCCGGACGCGCGGCGGTGTTGTGGTGCGTGAACGCGCACGGAAGTTCAGATTTAAAAGGAAACAGGGGCTTCGACTTTACATGAACTCTGTGTGCTGGTCACAGTCTTACCATCAGTGAGTGTGAAACGAATCATAAGACTGACATTAGGGAAAGTGACAAACCAGCATACTAGTGTAGTGTTGGTCTACCTGGTCACCCAGCATGGTCATGCTTCTTGATCAGCATACCATCAAAAAACAACAATGCTGGTTTTGCAGGTGATCACCTTAGTAATTGCTATTGCTGCTGACCAGCATACCAGCATCCAGCACAACATATGCTGTTTTTGCTAGAGGCCAGCTATTCAGGTCTATGCTGGTCTATGCATTTGTTCCTGTCAGGGTATTCTGACAGTTACTTTAGATCAAGGGTGTCCAAACTTTTGCTCATAGTTTACCAGTGGCCAAATATAATGCACAATTGAAGAAGGCAGGTAGGTTTCTAACTGATTTTGTAAATCTGTATTTTATAAAATTACGCTACAATTTGCTACTTCCAAATACACTTCTACCATTTGTGCAGACCTGGATTGTGTTTTGCACATGTATAAGTTTGTGCATAAAGTCTTTATTATATTCCTAATTGGCATTGGAGTAACTTTTTACTCTGACTGGTAACAGTTTAGTTCTGGTCTCAGGGTAAATTCATATTAACTATTTGACTGCATTAAAAAGCAGAGCATTAGAAAAGTGAAAAGTATCTTCTTAAAATGATCATTTAATAAACCTGTAATCAAGTTACCTGAAATGTATTTTCACAGTATGCCAGTAGAGCAAAGATGTGAGGCTCAACAAAACAGACTTATGCAGCACTCAGAACTTTGGTTCCTAACACTGGTTCTGTAGTATCTCTGTTGTTGCCCCGTAAGGCTATTCAAGCCTTGGCATCTCCACGCACCCCTAAGCTTTAAACACTTAAGAAATAAATAACAATTAAAATGAGACTCAGTCTGTCTTTAGTGTGTTCTGTATGACCAGCCTCAATCATCATATCTTTTCTTTTTCTTTTAAGCCCAATTCGACAATGCAAAAGCTGAAGTAGTCCAACGTATGTGGAAAAGCAGCACCACTAATGTATACTGTCTAAAAATGTAAATAGATATGTGAATGTAAATAACATTAACAATATCCCACAGGTCAATGATAATACAACACTTGAGAGGCCTGAGAAGATTTGTTTCTGATTTGTTTTATTAATTTAGTCACTTGTAATGTAATGTTTATATCTTTAGTGGGTTGCTCAAAGTATTTGACCCCCCTCAAGCATTGTGGTCTAAACCCCCCATCCCCGAGGGCCCCTGGCTAAGAAGTCCGTGCTTCAAGCCCCATGACCAGCCCGGCCAAGAATCCATTCCTTCATCCACACATGTTGTGTCTTCCCTGCTCTAATCTGAATGAAATGTTAATTGGCTGATTAGTGTGGATCAGGTGTTTTAGCAGGTAAAGCACCTAAAATATGTAGGCTGGACTAATACAAGACAGTCCAAGGCTTGCATGAGTTCAGTGAAGGACATATAGATATGCATATTCAAGACTGGCCATCAGAGGGCACACAACTAAAGCCATATTTTTAGGGGCTCATTCTGTTGGATATGCAGTTGAGCCATATGTTGACGCCATGCTAATGAGGTGTATACTCACTTTCCAAAACTAAGGCTATAGGTACTTAAGACAGTTCTAGCATAAACACTTTACGCTGAAGTTTTCTAAAGCTTGAACATCATGCACTTACCTTCCTAAACCTAAGTCTAATTATTGATATTATTGGAGGAGAATGTTAGATATTAGAACCAGCAGTTTGTTTTTTTTTTGTATTCAGAACTACATACCCGATTACATAAGTACTAAGATAGTACTTTCACTTTAAATGTCTAGGTGCAGTCATCATGATCTTTGACACTTGAAGCAAGGGCTGGAAGTAGGTCTCAGAAGAAGAAAATGTCTGGTTCCATGCATTTAGGAATTAAGAGTCAAAAGACAAGAACTGGAATCGGAAACAACTCTAGAATTTCTGGAATTTAACAGCCCTTCTTGCAGCATATGCAGTGCTCAGTATGTAGTGTGATCTCTATAGTGGGATGTAAATACAGTATAAATGGCAGAATGAAAAAGAATACTCTTTTTTTTCTCCCCATTCATCTTTCATAGGTAGTGGCTCCTGCTGCCCAGAGGAAATCCCGCCCTCTTTTCCTGGAGGTGCTGTGCCGAAGTCTGATCATTCTTTGTGTGGTTCTCGCTGTTGTACTGTCTTCCATTGCGGTGTGTGATGGACACTGGCTATTGTCTGACAGACGCATGTTCGGACTTTGGTTCTTCTGTGTGGTGGAGGACTCCTCTGGTGCAGCCCCTAACTGCAGCAGACATGCTGGGGAGGGGCTGGACCCAGGGCTCAGTGTGTGTCGTTCTGTTGTCTCTCTGGCTGTGGTGAGTGCTATATTTGGCCTGGAGCTGCTGGTGATGTCCCAGGTGAGTGAGGGCAAGGCTTCTAGCCAGCGCTGGCATCTGGGAGCCTGGCTTGTGCTGCTCGCCGCGGCATTGGCTGCTGGAGGGGTTGCAACCTTTGTGTTCCTGTTCTGGAAGCATGCTACACCTCTGGGCTTCACTCTCACCTTCTGGTGCCAGTTCACTGCAACCTTCCTGTTCCTTCTCAACGGCATGGCAGCACGGCACATCCAGAATATGGCAACACACCTTTCCTCTGGTGGTGATCTGGGAAAATTGTAGGCATCAGCCGCTTTGGAACCAACTTATGGAACCGAATTATGTCAGGAGGACATACTGTGGTGCAGTTTCTTAGGTAATAGAGTGAAATGGTCCCATTTAAAGAACTGTACATAATCACAATGGTTTTTACATTGAATAAATAATCCAGGTAGTTTATTCAGTGCTGTTAATCTTTTTCCCAATAAAGACATTTTATTTTCACAATTTATATGTATACATGCAACTAAACGGTATAGTGTGTTTATAAATGTACAAACTAAGAAGCAAAAACAAGAAACAGAAACATACATAACGAAACGAGGAACATTATGCAGCATATTCTTTATATACACTCTCTGTGCTTTAGTAACCTGATTTCATGGGTTGGTTTAAATATGTATATTAAGCCATCACAAGTTAAGCAGTATTTATTTAAAATGCTGAGCTGGGGAGAGTGCATTAAGAACCCTCTTGCTCAAAAGCAAGTTAAGTGCCCTGCAATAGTCGTGCCTGCATATTTTGGTGCTTTCCCTACTCTGAGTGAGTGCCTGAGTCAACCTGGGGTTTCTGACATAGTGTAGGTAGCCATAGGTATATTATTTAAAGTAAACAACACTTTACAACTTTACACTGTACAATCAGCACATTAATGTATTCTGCAGGTTTGTGAAAGTTTGTGTTTGATGTATAAAGCCGGTGAAAAAATATTACCTTGTAATTGAAAAGGATTTTAACTTTAAACCCGCATTACAATATAAACGAATGATAAATGCCTCTATCTAGTAGCAGAAGAGTCCAGATGAAACGATGTTGGAATGGAGCAAATGTGCTGAAGTGCCATATGTGATCCATAACTGATTATCCAACATCAAACCTGAACTCATTAATGCTCTTGTGGCTGAATGCAATCAAATCCTTAAAAACATCTAGTGTAAAGCCATCCCAGTAGAGGTGAATAGGAGATAAGAAAATAGCCCATTTTTAAATGTATTACTGTAGGTTTTTTGTAATACGTTATGAAGTGCTTCGATGGCTTTGTAATGTACACTAGGTTGTACAATGTTGTACTGATCAGATGTTCGACATTGCACTGTGGTTTTGTATATATGTGTGTGTGTTAGGGTATATTGTTAGCTCTGGCTAACAGTGAGATCTGCGTGAGTGGCAGGCCACTGTGGCTCAGGGAACCATTGTGCACTCTGGGATCGCCATGAAAACGCTCCTTTGGTTGCCACCGTCGCCATCGTCTCTTTATCTCATGCTGAACCTGCCAAAGGTCAGGGGTCAGAATTCATTGCCAAAGTGTGAAGCACAAGAGTCTACAAACCAGCAGCAGATGAGAGCAAAACTTAAGCAAGTGCATAATATACAAACTCCATACAGACTCCATTTCCAGAAAATGTGGCAAAATGCAGGAAAATACAGAATCTGTGATTTGTTAACTCTTTTAAACCTTTATTCATCTTATAAAAGCACAATGTTCAAGTCACTCATTTTCAAATCACCACTAGCATGACAGATGTTGGCTTATTTGGTCTGTAGAAAAATTAAGCTGAAGCTGAGCTGTTTCAAATGACAACAGCTTTCCTAAGTATTCCTGAGCACGTTATGCTATATTTAACACAGTTACCTTTTGAGGGCTCAAGTGTCACACATATTCAACAGTGGTTTCTGTCATTGTCCTACACATATTGAAGTGTCTCTGGACTGCATGTATCTTCTCACAAGTCTATGTATGCTAGATAGAACCAAAGTTCTTCTTGACAAAGTTTGGCTAAAAGTGGTCTTACAAAGCCTGAGTCTTACATTAATGCAAGTAAGTTTGTTAAATATTTGAAGGTTCAAAAGAACTCACAAATCACAGATTCTTGATATCATTGCATTTTACAAAACGTCACAGATTTCTGTAAATGGGGTTTGTATATTAAAAAGGGGAACATCTTACTCTGGGGGCCTCCTTTACCAAGTTTCCCCTTTATGGGTATATATGTAAGCATTCCCACCACCAGTGTAATATGTATAATGTTCCCTTTCTTATTTTCTCTTCTGATCAAATAATGAGGATCATTGAAACTTAGCAAATTTACTGAATATATCTAATTCATCTAATTAGTCTAATTAATTATGAAAAGCAATTTATGTATATACACAAATTTAAATCACACAATATCATTATGCAGTATATATAATCTCAATAGCTATTCACTGAATATTTCTATTTTACTGGCTTTTGCCATAGTTTATTACAATGACATAAACTGCTTGAGACCTCAGTTTTATTCATATTATTTGTGTATGTGTTTTGTACTTTAATTAATAACATGATTTTTGAAACATTCAAGACTACTACTTTCAAACCTATATATATGTATTCAGCCACACTGATGCAAGATGCACCAGAAGGGTTTCTACCCCAGGTAGGGACCTCTTCCATTGATTGCTTTTTATTGAAAAATAAAACAATTCACCCCATTTCAGTTTATTTTTCACAACTGTGCACAGTGAATATCATGCACAGACTCAAAGAGATTTAGAGATTTATTTCTCTCATTGTTCCCTGTATATTAAATTACATCATTAGCTGAGGGGAGTAGGATGTTGTAGGATAAATGAACCCAAAAACGTGTAGAAGCCTGAAACCTGCTGTATCAGCATCCTAGAGAAATGTATTGGGGAGTAAACATCTTGTAGACGTCTATCAAGCATCTTAGAGCTACATTTCACATCCGCATTGTCATATTGGTTAAGAAAGGAAGCACAACAAGAGCAGCCTGAAGATGAGAGTTTGTAACGAGTGACTAATTGAGAGAGGTACTCACTTCTCCATTTAGGAAGCAGTAGAGGAGAGCTACGATGAAGCCCTGCACAGCAAAACAGATATACACAGTCAGACTGACCTCTCTGAATGCCTGGACCACAACGGAGCTTTTAACGAGAGCAAGGTTAGTGTCTGTTTTCTATCACCTGTAATGTGCCAAGTAAGTGACAAAAGGACCAAAAGGAAACAGCAATCATCAGAGGTTAAATAAATGCATGGTATTAAAGTTTATTCAAGTATTTTTCTATGTGTGTGTTAGTCTTGTCCTGTCGGTACTAAGTCATCACCTGTGTTGAAGCCATAGCGAGCTCAATAGCATTCCAGATTTGGAAGGTGAGGATGCTGACGTCATCAGGGAGAAAAGTGAAGAGTGCATACTGCACACCAAACAGCGACACCAGCAGCAGTGTGGACTTGGCCAGCTTCCTTCATACTCAGCAAAAGAATAGCATCGCAAAAGTGAGTTACACTAAAATACAGAATTGTCCCATCTGTTCTGCGTCTGCTAAAATCTGCTTTGACTGTCAGTCTTTCAACTGTCTGAACTATGTAACTGTTATGTGGTGTTCTGGGATACTTTACCTGTGCTGTTTAAACTCATTTCCGATCATGTCTGGAGCTCTCATCTTGCTCACTAATGTCCGTATGATTCTCATGAAAAACACCATGTTCACCTGAATTATGATGTGGAGAAAAGAATATAAAGCAACAGCGAATCCAAGTAACACTACAGCTTGTACCAGGACACAATTAAAGCAGTACAATTACTGAACATATTCGAATAATAAGGTGAAGTTACTTTGATAAAGAAGTGACAAATGAATAAAGTGTCTCTATATATGCTATGCTGTGTTCTAAAATGTTTATATCAGGAGGTGTATTGATAAAAATAACAGCTAGCTGACATATACATACTCAACAGCCAATAAACAATTTTAAACAATTCATAAACCGTTAATGAGGACTCACCAGTGTGAAGTGGTAACTTTATTAATCTAAATTGCTAATAATGTAATCGAGCTTTGATATTTAATGTATGTGTATGTGTAGGTTTCCCCCAACAACAGTAAAGGCAGCAGTATCTGATGCAACAAAATTTTTTTTGTAACAAAAGCCTTCATATATACATCTATAAAGTCTAAGATTGTGGTTTGAAGTATGTTTGTATATTACTTACTATGATGACTAAGAAAACAGGAACTCTCAGAATCCACCAGATCCAGCTGTTGACTCTCCTTTCCCAACACCTGCACACACACACACACATCGCTGTACTGTGCCAGGACTTATACAGTAATAAATATCCCCAACATCCATTTCAAGTAATACAGAACATACACATACATAACAGGAAGGGGATTTTGTTTAGCCAAACATCAGTCCAAATATTGTAGCAACACAGTTATTGGCTTAAGGATGCTAATATGACCTTCCAAATTTATGGCACCGATTAAACTTAAATTTATGAAAGAACTACATATTAAGATCCAGGTAGAGGTATTATCAATGGTAAATATATTTTACAATTCACTTTTGAGCTGCAGATTCATAGGAAATCTAAAATGGGCAGTCAGGGACTGGAGGTTGAGGAACCAGTCTTGTTCTGTTCCAACTCGCAACTGCTCCATGGGTGCTGTAGATAGGGCTGCCCACTGCTCCTGACAAATGTGCCCCCTAGTGTGTGTGTTCACTAGTGCGTGTGGGTGTTTTACTTTGCAGATTAAATGTGGAAGACTAATTCCTCTGTAAGTAAAACTGGCAAACGGTTCTAAATTCTAATTCTAATTCCAAATAGTTGCACATAAAGTAACCAAAACGCAGCATTATCCAAATCTGGTTTGCACATATAATAGTAATTATGGTTATGGCTGAAATCACAACGAGTCATGCTATGAAGGTGCCATAATAGCTACTTTAGACACCAAATATTGTTAGATTTGCTTTAAATGTATAATAAAAGTTAGAATCCTGCTTGATAAACATTTCTTCTAAAATCAAGAAACTGTTTTACCATTTTACTACAGTAACAGTTTCTATTCTTCTGAGAAGGCTATGTTTCAACCACAAGAGCTGAAGTTCAAGTTCTGATGGATGTTGGATGATGAGTTGTGGATCACAAATGGCACTCCACTTCCATGGAGCTCCATCACTCCAGAAAATGCATTTTCACACCTCCACATCTCAAGGCTGTACCCTCTAGCTAACGTATTTGGAACAGGTGCACATTAAAATAGCTGAGTTACCAAATTTGAGTTGTTGTGTCTGGATACTTCTAAACATGTAATATATTTCAGTGTTCGTCAACTCACCCCTCGTTCTCCAGCAGGTATTTGGCTACACTCCAGATGGTGATGATGAGCACAGGAGTGCCTGGGGGAGAGTGCCAGAGCTAAGCTTAACTGAAATCACTTTAAACCAACTTGAGCTTCATGTTTTTTGTGTGGTAAAAATGTTGTTGTAAAATGTTTACTGAGAAAAACTGTAAAATGTATGTAAGAGTTTATGCCATAGTGTGCCATTAGGTGCCATAGAACTGGTAAAAAGAGCTGAAAACAGAAAAAAAAATAGCAATTAATATTTACGTAAGTAGGTGAGCATGTGCGTGACAGGGTAATAGCCCACGTGTTATTGTAAGCATGATAAATGTGCTTGTGAGAATGAATGAGTGGTTATAGAGCAGATATGTATTTGTGCATGGCTGTGTCTTGTGTGTACAGAATGAGACAGAGAAAGAAGTGAAAGAGGCTTTACCCCAGCCGAGGCTGATGTACCAGTGAAGGCGTTTTCTCTGAGAGTACAGGGAGAGGTGGATCAGGCTGTGCAAATAATGACCCTCCACCAGCAGCCAGCTGTAGTTGGCCAGGATGCAGTAGTTAGACAACAACAGCGCCACCTTGCAGCCAGGCTGACAAGAATCAGAGGACAAATCTATGTTATTTATTTCAATATTTTTACATACATTAATATGCCAAAACATTATGACCACTGACAGACAAAATTCATTATGTTGATTATCTCAGACCTCAGATCACATCAGCGTTTGGGATTAATCAAATGGTAAGTGAACAGTCAATTATCATAGTCAGTGTGTTGAATGTGAAAGAAATGGGCAGATCCCATGTGAAGACCTGAGTGACTTTGATAGGGACCAATTTGTTATGGCCAGACGAGTGGTTCAGAACTGGTCGGGTGTCAGTGGTCAGTACCTACAGATAATTATCAAGGGGGGACAAATGACAGTTGCTGAGTGGCCAAAACTCATTGATGCGTGAGGGTATCAAAGACTGAGGGGTTACTGTGGCACAAGTAATAAAATCTGGTCTGATGGGCCCTTTTTTATACTGCATCATGTAGACGACTGGGCACATGTTTGCCATTTACTGGGGAAAGAGAAGGCACCTAGATGCACTGTAAAGGTGATGGAAGAAGTGTGATGCTCGTGGCAACCTTCTGCTTGCATTTGTGTTCATGGTGTTACCCTGGCATCCAAATTCTCCAGTTCTCTATCTGATTGAGCATTTGTGGGATGCCCTGGACTGGGACGATCCATAGCATCTCCACCTTTCAGCTTACTGTACATAAAGGATCTGCTGCCAATGTCTCAGCTGCCAGGGCACCTTAAGACTCCATGCCTCCTGTGGGTTGGAGCTGTTTTGGTGACCAATTAAGAACTAATGCCATATTAGGCAGGTGGTCATAATGTTTTGGCGCATCTGGTTACTTTTATTGAAAAGTGAATTTTGAATAATTTTACAAATCTTACCCTAGTATTTACATTAATAACTTACCATGCAATTTTAATATGATCAAGTTGAGAGAATAATGTGTAATGTCCCCATTTCAAATATTTGTGGAAACCATAAAAAACCCCGAAAATGTAAACAATGTAGTGTAACTTTTTATTTATAATAATTAATAGGCATGTTATGTGCCTTAATATTTGATCATCATTTTAAAATTCTGGACCTTATTCTAGCTATGCAGTTATTTTGGTATGACCAGCTCTGTTCATCATTCTGAACACTGATTCATACTGATTACAAATGCTAGAGCTGTGTGCGTGTATACCGGATGAGAGTCACAGTGGTAATAGTCCTGAGAGTTGTGAAGCACTGCATCTCTGATGAAGATGAAAGCAGCTCGCAGGATGAAGGAGAGGAAGAGCTGCATGTGGATAAAGTTGCGTGTGCAGTGGAGCTTTCTGAGAGAGAGGAGATATTCCAGAATTAGCTCACATTAAACAGTGCAGATTACATAATCAAACTGTCACTTCAGGACCAGAGCAGCCACAGTTGGAGAGCATATTGTTAGGTAAGCGAAGAAAGCACGCACATACAGTACTGTGCTGAAGTTAGAGACTACCCTTCATTTTTTAGCTGCCAGTTAATTTGGTTGTTTATTTTTCAGTATCAAGAAAAAGTAGAACCCATATATTTAGCAGGGAAGGCATGTAGAAGCTTTAGTAATTAAATACAAGGTACATATTTTACCTTTTTAGCTGTTATTACAGAAATGTACAAGTATATGTTTCCAAACCTCCAAACATGTATGATTTTGTACAGTTGTTTCTCATGATCTAAGTTATCCCAAATTGTACCCAGACAATTATTAACATCTTAGTTATTTAAGAGAGGAAAAGACGGTATCAGATTGATATCAGTATCAGTATTGGATTACAGAATCAGTGTCAGTATAAAAAGTGGCATCAAGCCTAACTACATCTGTCTTCTCACCATTCATTTATTACAGCTTCCATTTTTCTCTTCAGGAAATCTGCTGGTATATTTTTCCACCCTTCAAAAGTTCAGCCTTCGAAGCTGGTTTATTTTTTGCATGTCACATTACAAGTAATTCCCACCTCATTCAGTGATGCTGAGTTCTGGGCCTTGATGAGCCCAGTCTATTGTTCTGAAACGGCAACAGTTTCTTTGTTTGAGTTGCAAATTTAAACAACTTCTATTTAAGAACTTACTGACTCATAGTGTTGAGTTGTCTTCTCACAGTGGGAAGACGATCAGAAACACCTGCAGTTTGTTTTGGATCTGAAGCAAGAGTGGAGCTTGATTTTCTCCTCTGTCTCAAACAGGACAGCTTTATGTACTGCTTATCTAATGCTGACAGGTTTGGTGGTCTACCAGAACGTACACAGTTGTTAGTAGTCCAGTTTAGGAAGGTCCTGTTTTTTCCACCTATTCCTCTTTGATTCTTACCTTCCTTATTCACATGGATTGTCTTTTATCTAATCTCTTCACAAATATCTCCTGAAAATGAATGGCTTTCACATAAGGGCAATTTTGACTGGAAATGTAAAAAAATGAAGGGTGGTCTCTGACTTTTACACAGTGATGAATAAGGCCTTACCTGAATATGCACAGCAGCGTGAGAGCAATGATGAGGGACATTAGAGAGATGCTGTATCCCAGTGAGTACATGATCCTTACCCACATGAAATACTCATGTGACGTCAGCATCTACACACACACATAGATAGTTTCATATAATTTAATTACAACCAATCAGACTTTCTTTTAGCTTGGTTCTCAGGTTATCTTTGACAGCAGGAACAGCAGAGTGCTAAAGGTTATCTCTTCATGGAAATTTTTCAAACCCAATATCTAAAATATCTAATTCATATTTTGACAAATCGGATATTTATGTGCAACAGTATATACACCTTGTATAATCTGTATATTAATAGTGCATAAATATATTTCTTCCTGAGTGAATACTATATAAGAGTATTGTTATTTTTGTCTGTTATAGTCTACAAGATCTGGATATGGCTGAATTTTGGAATCAATGAATATAAAGGGAAAAGGACTTTTTTATTAACTGTTTATTAACAAAGTCCAGTTTCCAGTTAGTTCCAGTCTCCTCAGATTACAAACCAGAACAACTTCCAAACACACCTTATGCCATCAACAAGACAGGACCAAGTCAAAATTACGACATTACAAGACAGAGACCCCTAATTTACAATGTGATGAGGGTGCAATGCCTTTATCAGAACAGCAGAGGCTGCTACTGAAGCAAAAAGTTGAAAAGCTCGGTAATACTGGATGAGCAGGTGTACATAGACTTCTCATGTATGTATCAAAACACGGTTTGTGAGACTGAACAGATCATACGTCTGAGGGAAAGTGAAGTGTGTCATTCAGTGTGTAGCCACAGGCCAGCTCATATGGTGGGAAAGGCTCTGACCAGCCAGTCTCTGTACAGTTCCTCATCACGTCCCCTGGGAAAAATCAATAAAAGATTTGGATAAATAAATCATAAAAATAGACAAGTAACCATATCAACATGTTCCGCTTCAACTTTTTTGCTGTTTTCAGCTCTTTTTACCAGTTCTATGGCACATTATGGCACACTATGGCATAAACTCTTACATACTTTTTACAGTTAACACTCTCTGCTGAGCACTCTACTGCTTTGCTTGCTGGTTCACTGACCACAGGTGCCTACCAAACTAAAGCGGATTGACTTCAGGCTAACAAGAGTGTTATCTGTAGGAATGTGGTTTGTTCTTAGATAGCTCAATGCAGTGTTCACCTTTGACCCTGAGGAATGTGGGGCAGGGTTGGAAGACAGTTTCTCCCACCTGGGCATGTGGCCAACAGTTCAGATGATCCCATAATGCAATGCAGCCTGTAGGAGGTTAAAAAAAAGGTAAATTGTGTCAATATCCTAATTCCTCTCCAACCTTGATATACGACAGGATATTCACATAAAGTTGCTTCTACTCTTTTTCCTGAAAACAGTAACCAGACTGCCTTAAAAGTTTAAGTTCACTGAACTTTAAATTAGACACAGACTTTTATTGCATTAACACAGAAGTTCATTTAACTCTACATTTTAAGGCAGCTTTTTAAAGTTAAATCAACAGATTTTGTTTTATAGCATATATCAAAATGTTCCCTAACCTCTAAGTTCATGGATAGATGATGAGAAATAAGCATAATGTTTATGAATGCAATGTTCACAGGAAATATAACATCTTCCCTTCGGCTAAAAATATCTTACAACCCGCGATCAAAATAGAAGCAAGAGGCTCTGACTCATGTGACCGTTACATTCTCTCTGATACTTAGCCCTAACCCGGCAGATCACGGACAATAATGTGATAATGGATAATGTGAAGTAAATGGGCTCCTCTCTGTTAGTGACTGTAATCGAGGAAGCCGGAGGTCTATTATATAATCAGTCAGGAGAAATCGGTAGCTGTGCGCACTCACTTGCACATGCGATATCAGTCAGGAGACAGAGGAGACGCTCCACTTGCCTGATAAATGCCTTCCTCTTAAGCACTACAGACACCACAGTCTCTCTCACTGTCTCTCTCTTTCTCTCTCTCTTTCTGTCTCCTGATAAATGGCAGGAAGGCATAGCTGTCTTGTTATTGTAAGTATGTTTCACACAGGCTCTCAGTGTCTCATCTGAAATATGGCCTGATGGACTGTGACATGACAGAAAAGCAGATTGGAAAAGAAAGAGATCTCTGGCTGCCCATCAGTGTCATTTTGATCTCCCTGTGTTGACATGTCAGTATTGATAGTTTTCTGTGTGTGTGTGTGTGTGTGTGTGTGTGTGTATGCTCAGTGTTACGGACAGCTCTGGTATAAATTGTGACTTGTCTTGAAGGGGAATTGCATCAATATTGTCAAATGTCTACATAGAGACGTAGTTATACACAGTTATACATAATTGTGTGATGTGAAATGCTCTAGAAATTCTATCAAAGTTTTGCAAATCAGAATTGTTTACAATAGTGGTGATAGGAACCATATTGCACAAAGTCTCTGTATGTGTTCTGAGTCTGTCACACCACAGAAAACTGTGTTATTAACCACCCAACCAAATTTGAATGATTAATAAGTTGCAGAGTATAGAAAATTAGGGATCAAAATCATTTGAAAACAAGCAGTTTAGAAAGGCTCTGAAATGCTTGAGCCATGTGCTTTAAAACCATGCTCAGTAGTGGTAAAGGTGCAGCCTCTTTCAAGTGTCAAATACCAATACGATGTGTTTATCAGCTTTATTGGGCTTTCACAGCCATACGTTTTTGGATCACCAGAACTAGAATCCAAATCATAGCCAGAGGACACTGACCAAACTTAGTAGAAAATAGTAGAGAAGACCGCCCAGCTGATGTATCACCCATAGACACATGCTTACCTCCAGTAGGCTTGTCTACTCATAGTACTGGGTAATTGATAGGACCAATAGTCTAGCTAAAGTTAGTGAATCAGGTGCTGTCTGAGGGGTTGGTGAGTCATAACGAGAGCTGGGGTTGGGCGGTGTAAAATGCAGGCGCTGGGCACTGACCTACCTGATGCTAATGCGCTCTAGATTTATAATGTTATGGTGTAAGTGAAGGTCCATGCCAAGTATGGCTCCAGTGCGTCATCAAGCCATGATTTCAGGCCTGCTTAAAAAATCCTGAACACAAAAATGATTAACAGCCTAGTCTTTTCACATGTTCTCAGCAACTGCTGATATATAATGTGTTTAGAAACTAATTTTTGAATTGCCTTTAGATGGGCTTTAAAGTTTCATGTAATTCGAGACGTCACAGAAATGGATTAAATGAAACGATTACAAAAACACCACCTGATGCCTGCGATACAATAGTTTTACAACGGGTTTAGGAATAGCTATTGGCCTAAAATGTATTTTTTTTAAAAAATCTTTTAGGCCAGAGGGATACATAGAGGATGTGTTAGGACAAAAAATCCCCAAACTAAATGTACCGCTATTTAACCATCATCAACATTACATATAAAACTTAGAAGATGTGTAGTTTCACTGATCATAATGGTAATTAAATTAGTGATTACAATGGCTTTGTTTATGTTGTACACTTCACAACCCCTGCTTCCTATCACCACAATTGTAAAAGACGCCTGTAAGTTTACTAAAATGAAGCATTTCACATCAATCCGCGTTGAATGACTTTGTTTCCATCTCAATGATTGAGTTATGTGGATATGTGAATCAGTTCAGGTTGGGCATTAAATAGTACAGACTGTACCTTTCACTGGCACATAGCATCTCTCATTGGCTAGGGCAGCGAAAACATCTGCATTACGGTTGTGTGTGGGAACTGACTGAGGTGGAGGCGGTTACATGTGTGATCTGATAACAGTATGATTTATGCTACACAGCACTGGGTCATGGAGGCTATTTGTCATACTTCCCCATCATATCACACTACAGCTTCTAAAGGAACCAAGATAAACGCTAATAATCAAGACTGCCCACTAGGGTTCACTCATGTGTACACACACACAAACACGCTTACAAATACAAACACATAAAGTGTTCAAAAATGCATTAGGTGTGCTGGTGTGGACACTAATGCGTATGACCACGGGCTATTAGCCCTTACTCTGAACCTCATGCCCTCATGTTCTTTTTCTCCTGTGCCGTGTGTATGCATGTTAGAGGAGAGAGAGAGAGACGGAGGGAAGAGAGAAGAAGGGAAGGGAAGAAAAGAGAAGAGAAGATCAGAGAAAAAAGAAAAGAGAAGGGAAGAGAAGAGAAAAGAAGAGAAAAGAAAAGAAGAGAAAAGAAAAGAAGAGAACAGAAGAGAACAGAGGAGAAGAGAAGAGAAGAGAAGAGAAGAGAAGAGAAGAGAAGAGAAGAGAAGAGAAGTGAAGAGAAAAGAAGAGAAGAGAAGAAAAGAGAAGAAAAAAGAAGGAAAGAGAAGAGAAAATAAGAGAAGTGAGGAGAACAGATGAGAAGAGAAGAAAAGAGAAGACAGGATAAGAGATGAGAAAAAAGTGAAGAGAAGGGAAGAAAAGAGAAGAAAAAAGAAGGGAAGAGAAGAGAAAATAAGAGAAGAGAGGAGAACAGATGAGAAGAGAGGAGAACAGATGAGAAGAGAAGTGAAGAGAAGAGAAGAAAAGAGAAGACAGGATAAGAGATGAGAAAAAAGTAAAGAGAAGAGAAGAGAAGAGAAGAGAAGAGAAGAGAAGAGAAGAGAAGAGAAGAGAAGAGAAGAGAAGAGAAGAGAAGAGAGAATCTTGCCTGTGGAGCCAGCGTGCGTGAGGTTGTCTTGGTGGATGATGCTGTAGCAGTTCTCCTCCTCCTTCAGCCACTGAAACTCTGGATCACACTCTGAAGGAATGGCTTTTACCTACAGCGCACACACGCTTGTGTTAGACTGTTATGAGTTCAGTCACCTTGGATTTTGAATGTGCTTTAAGATATTTACTGCAGACTCTTTGCTTTCACCTCTTTTACACCAACAGTTTAGACAGCTGTTTTTTATTTGCAGGATGTGTTTATACACTGCTACAGTACATCAGAATCTGGGTTCAATTAATTGGATATTTGGATGTCATAGGTGGGGTGGGCGATATGGCAAATCATACCGTAGTATCATATATATAGATTTTATACACAGACACAATGCACTAGCAGTGCTAAGTTTAAAAACTGCAAAAACTCCATAAGCAAACTTAAACATAAACTCAAACATGTTGCACTGCACTAAATAAAACATGAAGTCATTCAGTGTTCTTCAAGTACTGACATTGCCCACAACTGCTTATCAAAATACCACAACACATTATCCTGAAGGTAAAATAGCATCATACAGCTTGTCTAAAATCATATTATAATAAACATAGCCAGTACTGTATACATGTATGCTTTTTTTCTGGGAAACTATTATCAGACAGCATGAATGGGCAAAAAGTACCAGGACAAACTGAGCATTCTGAGCCGCTCTAAGTGGGGACAAAAAATGTAAACTATTACAAATAATCTACTTTAAACTTCTGAAACAGCGAACATTGGAATAAACCAATCACTACGAAGAAAGAACTGAAAAGTTCTGTGAAGAACAAATGACGCACTAAATTAAGTGAAGCTTACAAAACTTCCAAATGAATAAAAAACAGTACATCATAATTATTGCCAAAAGTATAGAAACTGAAAGACCATGGCATTACCTTAGTGATGCAATTTACTTTGTTTATATTATATTATTGACACTTAACCATCTTTTTTCTACCTCTGTTGAGCAGCAGCTGCGCTTTACATTATGACACAATTTCATAATGAATGGACTAACAGAAACAGTCCATAATAAACCTGAATAAAAATGTCAGATGTGAGATGCCCATTAGCTTACACTCGTTTTATAACTTTTGTGTTGTAGTATTGTGGATATGAACGGTGATGATCTTTGAATCAAGTAAATTTAATACATAGTTTTAATAGTTAGTAGTTAGTTACATAGTTAGTAATCCCCTGTGAACCAAATAAAACTGCCTTTCAGATGTGTAGAGAATTCTAAACTTTCGCAGATGTGGTAAGCTGTTAACATCTACAGCTCTCTTAGGCTACACAAATGCAGAAATTCAGAGTGAGCACTAAAAGAAACAACTGACTGTTCAGGCTGCGGAATGTACCAAGAGGAGTCAGCTCAGCCTTGTTGTGGATAGACATGCTGTAGACCAACATCATCCTCCAAGCACTGTTTGTGAACTGCACATCGTTATATAAACCTTACTTTGCTTAGAATGAGCAGTGGCTGCCAATTACGAAGAGATGAAGCTCAGAGCTAAAACAATAGAAAGCGCTGTTGCACAATCACTTTCCTCCTGCGTAGTACAATCACAAGTGAGGACATGTTGCAGCTTCTCGTTAAAGCCTGTGGAAGCATTTTAATGCAATAAAGCTGAACAATAGCGATCTCTCACTACTCCTGATACGCAGTGCACATTAACTGAACCATATCAAATGACTGTATGTACTCACGTGTGAGCCGAAAGTAAGCAAAACCGCCAGTGCGGCTGTGCTCAGAGTCCAGAGCCTCATACAGACGGCCGGGCTGCTCTGCTGGAGCTGCTGATGTCAGGTAAGTCAGATTTCCCTCCTGTTAACAGCGCACATCCCTCAGCGGCGGTCCGCACCCGCGCACACGTTCCAGCGCGGTCAGCCTGCACAGAGGAAATTCCAGCTTGACTGGGAAGCTCGAGGAAAACATGATCACGCTATACACTTAAATCTCCATGGCCGGTTAGCCCGATAAACCCCGTTCTCCTCTCGGACTAAACTGAGCGGTGAGGTCTGGACTCGGGCTGCGTGTCTGGAGTCTGAATGCAGAGTTTGACCAATGAACAGCGCGGCCTCTCTGTCCACACGGAACTAAATATCGAGCTCTGCATTATTTGATTTATCGGAGAATAGTGTCATATAGACGGTGTGGCACGTAGGGAAGTAGAATCCAAGTGGCCTCCTATTTCTCGCCCGTTCTCACTCCCCCCCACTCCCCCCCTCCCCACCTTACCCAACTCCCGGCAATGTCTCTGTTTTACTCCTTCCTGACGTCATTTGGAGAAAGATGCAGCAGGTCACAGAGATGAACAATATGGTTCCACATTTCCCCAAACATCCTTAGCAGCTTATGTAAGCTTCCACAGGCCAGAACAGTAATGATTTCCTCTGGATTATTATAGAATTATTATAGAATTATAGAAAGATCAGTGTGTTTTCAAGCCCACCATCATCACCCCGTGCATCCAGTCAGTGTCTAGCAGGTCTCCACATTTCATTTTTGGCCACAATCAGTTTCACACCAAATGTTTGATATAGCTGTGGGACTGTAACTCCATCGTCCATACAGATATGGACAGAGTCACTCGTGTCAGTCATGAATGTTGATAACAAAAATGGACAACGTAATTAATTCACTTTGGCATTTATCGCTTGTTAACTTAATTAGTCACATAGCGCTCTCTCTCTCTCTCTCTCTCTCTCTCTCTCTCTCTCTCTCTCTCTCTCTCTCTCTCTCTCTCTCTCTCTCTCTCTCTCTCCCTCTATCTCTGCGTATGTGTGTGTGTTACGGTTAGGGTTAGGGTTCGGCTAGTAGTACTTCTAGTAGTATTGCTTTTTGGTTAGAGTAAGGTTAGGATTGGGGTTAGGGTTAGGCTAACAGTAGTTACGATTAGGGTAAGGATAGGGTTCGGCTAGTATTACTTCTGGCTAGGGTAAGGTTAGGGTTAGAGTTAGGCTAGTAGTAGTTCTGGCTCGGGTAAGATTAGGTTTAGGATAAGGCTAGAATTAGTTCTGGTTCAGGTAAGGTTTTGGTTAGGCTAATAGTAGTTTTGGTTAGGGTTAGGTTAGGGTTAGGCTTGTAGTAGTTCTGGTTAAGGTGAGGTTAGGGTTATGGTTAGGCTAGTAGTAGCTCTGGTTAGGGTAGGGTTATGATTAGGGTTAGGCTAACAGTAGTTCAGGCTAGGGTGAAGTTAGGGTTGGGTTAAGGCTAGTAGTAGTCTCTCTCTCTCCCTCAGTGTGTGTGTGTGCACCAGGTTTACACAAGCTGGTCCCCACATCGCAAATCATTAAACTGTAAGGTCAGGGTAAAAATAAGGTTAGACTTAGCCTAGATTTAGTGTGTGTGTGTGTGTGTGTGTGTGTGTGAGATGAGATGCTCAAAGATAACAACACAAACACTGAGGGTTGATTGTGTGAGATGGGAGAGATAACAAGCGATAACAGATAGATCTGTATATTTACAACCCAACTGACGTAACTGACGTTTCTCGGTCTGGGTGATGATATTTATCATACATACATACATACATACTGGTATCACTGTGGTTTCTGTCCTACTGTGTTAGCGGATTTAATAGAAGAGTAGGGTAGAGGAGTCCATCTGATGGAAAAACAAAGATATTTAACTTGATAAAAAGAGCTCTCAAGAAAAGAAACATTTTATTCATTCCAGGGATTAGAGGCCCAGTTCTTTTAATTCCCACTAAATTCCGCTTCCGCTAGAATTCATTCTGCTCCCATGCACTCCTGCCAAAAATTTGTCCCACTCTCAGCCACAATGTAAGCATTTCAAAATTACATTCCCTGAAACTTTTTACAATAAAGAATTCAACACTATACAGATAATACAGGCATATATATACAGGCATATACAGTAGACTATGTTGTGTACTCATTTTGTGCTTTTTTTGTTAATTGTTTTAATTTACAGTCAGCTTTTTTGGTTTCGCTTTTTCCACCCAGCATTTCCCCAGTTGTGCTTTTGGCAGAGAATTTTGAAGTAGATGATTCATATATCTTAGATATAGTAACTTCACCAGTCAGGAAATGGCAAAAGCATTCTTAACTATTAGTGTAAACTAATGTAAGGTGGATAAACTGTAAGTGATTTTAGTGCACTCCATTTGGTCCATTGTATTCAAATAAAAACAGAGATAAATGCATTTTTGAGAGTCTCGATATAAAGAAACTATGTTGCCAACAAGCCCATTTAATGTGTTGGATTTGTGATGTAACAAGAACCAAACTTATTTAAATAGGCCTGCCTCTTTAACTGTTTCTCTTTAACTGTTTCATCCTGGACAGCTTGGTCAGCAAAGCACAAAACAGGGCAGCCAACCAGAGCACATGTCATTTACATATATGAATCTTAAAGGCACAGTAATAACATTCTGTTTAAGCCTGATTGATAAAAGAGGCTGGAATACACCCCCATCTCCTTTACTGTGATTGTGCTGTGCAGTAGTGAATCCTGAGTCCAGAATGACCACTGCAGACAGTGTAAACTTTACCTGTCTGTTCTACATGTCTTTCTGTGACTAATGAGTTATTTTATTGACCAGATAACAGTTATTCTCACCAAACAAAACTCTGTCTGTGTGACAGAGATTTTTCTCACTGCACAGCAGCTCCTGGTCACCAGGGAAAGGACATTAATCTGCCGAGGTAATGGAGTTACACATCTCTCTCTCCCTCACTCTCTCTCTCTGTCTTTGGTGGAGCCATAGCCAGTCTGTTTGTCTGAAGGTCTGAATGATGGCTTGTGGACACTAAAAACACTCAGCACTGTTTACAGCTCAGAACTCGCCTTCCACGTACTTAAACAGGTCAGTCAACTGATGAGTTACAAAAAACAGACCATATAGACGACAAGAAAATAGTAAGTCACTGCCATCAAAGTGAAAATGGTATTTGGAATTTAGAATATAACCACATGCATTTTTCCATTGCAAACACAACTGTACCACTGTCTTTGCATGCGACATTTTTGAATGCATTGTATTTAATTTGCAGTCTGGTCAAAAAAGATCACCACCTGGATTTAACTAAGCAAATAGGTAACAGCCTCCAATTGCATAATTACTGCATGGGTGATTATGTTTCAACCCTAACTTCAGTTTCCTAGGGAGCATAAAGATTGAACTCTAGAGCAATGAATCAAGGTTATGTGGTCTGATGAGTCCAGATTTACCCTGTTTCAGAGTGATGGGCGTGATCAGGTAAAACGAGAGGCGGCTGAAGTGATGCACCCATCATGCCTAGTGCCTACCGTACAACCTTGTGCGGACCGTGCTATGATTTGGGGTTGCTGCAGTCGGTCAGGTCTAGTTTCAGCAAGGTTATGTGCCCAAAGAATGAGGTCAGCTGACTACCTGGATATACTGAATGACCTGGTTACTCCATATATAACTCCATATATACTACATATATACACAGTTCTGGAAATAAGTGACCACTCCAGTTTCTTTTTAAATCAGCCGGCACGTTCTTAGTGAGGAACAGAAGGTTCAGTTCTAGCTTTACTGGCAGATACAGATACTGAGCATCTGGTTCAAAAGAACAGGGTCAAGCAGCAAACACAAAGAACCAGAACATCACTCGAATGTCACTTAACCACTTTAAGATGACCTCAAGTGACCTATAGAAAGACTAGCGAGCGGTGGCTGGGGTAAAATGCACAGCGAACATGGTTAAAAACACTTTTGGAGGCGTGATTAGTAAAACAATCAGATCTAAAACAGACAAACAGATCTAAAATATAATATTTGATCTGGAATTTGGGAGACATGCTTCCAGGAGTGTATAGAATAAAACAAAACTGCTCATTTGTTCAAACACAAACCCATGAACTGTAAAACTAGAGAAATTGATCATTTAAGAGGCAGTAAGATTACATGATTTTTTCGTTAAAGTCAATTAATTTAAGTTTACAGTAGTATTAATATAATTTACAGCACTGTGAAATATGTCTATCTCCATATCTCCATTCACCACTTTCACACAATGAAGAGCTTAGTTTGTTTTCAAATTAAGCGAAAAGTCATAACCACAAAGTTTTGTTCTGACAGTAATGATGTGTAAAGTTATTTATTTTATTTTGTACTGAACATTCAGTTTTACAATACTTTGGCAGGGAAAATCCTTTCCTTTCCAGTGCAGCTAAGTCAGTGTTTTTGTTGTGTTGCTCTGTGCCAGATACGCTAGTTTTGCTATCAACTACTCACAGTATACACACAACTTCAGATTTCAGAATCTGAACAGCAGTTACATTACTAATAGCATTTTGTGATGCATCTACACATTAGAGTATTTACAGAAGAAGGCAAATGTAGCATTATGAGTTCTGTAATAGAGCTTTTTGTGGGGTAGCATGGTGTGCTAGCAATTATTTGAGCACCTGTCTGAAGTATAGACATGAACCATGTTACCCAGTGCTTTATGCCAACTGCCTGCATGGCTGCAGACTACATGCTCTGCAAATTGTTACAATCAAATACACGTTTGAGGTGAAAACTTGACTAGCCTTCCTATTTGCCTTTTCAGACCTTGGGGACCTGGATGTACTGTTTCACCATTTAAGGTGGAAAAGGAAAATTCTAGCAAGGCACTTGAATGTTTTTAAACTACTGTACTACTTAAGGTGGAAGAGGAAAATTTGAACAAGAATCTGACGTGCCTTTATGTAATGTAGCTGCTGCACCATTTAAAGTGGAACAGAAAAATAAATTCCAACAAGCAATTAAGGCACTTGAATGTAGCCTAGCCACTGCACCAGTTATGCTGGAACAGGAAACCTGTAATAAGCAGCTGAGGCACCTGAATGTAGCCTGTAACTGCAGGTAAACAGTGTAACTGCTGCACTGTTTAAATTGGAATGGAAAAATCTGACCAAGAAGCTGGAATTGTATACTGCACCTTTCATTGTACATCAGTACACTAATTGGTTTAACAGAACATAGAGTTTGATCATCCATCATTGACTTGTCTCAGTTTGTAATAGATCATCAACCCAGTCAGATAAACGAGTTTACTGTGATGTAGAAGAGTAATGTCTTCCTTACCGTATATGTACAGTATAAATCATGCTCCTCTCTCCATGGCACACACAATTAAAGATGCACAGGAACACAGGCCTGTTAAGCTAGAAGACCAGGTCTTCTAAACTTTTGAAGATGTCTTAACCTAGTCTAAATTTAGCAAAGCATTTGAAGGACCATTTTTGCTGCGCAAGTCTGTGATTTGTGTTTGGGGGCATGTTCAGCGGAGAGGAATGAGTTATGGATGCTGTCTACAGGAGGAAGAACAATACAATCATCCTCCATTGTGATTTACAACACGCACACACTTGTTTGCATGGACATATAGTGCTCATACAGTTGGTCTGGCTTCAAGGAATGCTCTTACACTTCATCCGTCCTTAGCTATGGTACACACAATGGCAGAATGTTTCTCTGTTTCAGTGTTAAGAGGATCTGCAACAGCTCAAATTATACACTCAGACATGCATTCATACAAATGCTGGTGACACAAACACGCACGCCCGTTCATTTTCTTACATCCCAGCATTCTGTCACTTAGGTTAATGTAAGTTAGAGGTAAAGTACTTCACAGGCCGGATACACAAAGAATACCATCGCAGCCCCATGCGCTTCCTCTAAGAATGTGTTTTTACTTTCAAGCATTTGTTCTACAATCTGCTGGAAGGCCAGGATTATTTTTGAAAGCCTATGATGAATAAGTTGTTGAACATTTCTTTGAGAGGAAGATGGATGAAAGACAGACCTAAGATGATTGTCTGAGTGTGGAAGATGAGTGTCTGAGTGTGCTTCTTTTTTCCAAATTTCTCCTACAGGGCCAAATGGGGATGTTGAGACCAGGCTAGTAACCATGTATGATTTAATATTACGTTAATGCGGCATTCTTTTTTAGGATAACATTTAAAAGACCATTTAAAGATGCACCAGTAGAAATGTAGCAGTAAAACATAAATCCAGCAGGTTAAACATACTTGGCTATTGTCTCTGTGTATGTTCCACTTAAAACACTTAAACAATTACAATGTGTGTAATAAATATGCTTCAGTAAAAACGAAGTAGTAAAATGTCAATCCAACAGGTTAAACATGCGCAGCTATTGTCTCCGTATACATTACACTTTAAACACCTATATTTCAAGCCTAAACAGAAAGATTCCTTTGTAAGTTGTCGAAGGCCTTTCATGGTCTCTCCACCTTAATGAACCTGAATTACACAGCGTGGAATAAATACTGCTGGAACAGCTTGGAAAGCACAGAGAGCTTAGTGCTATTATTCCTCTTGAATCCTCTTGAACAGCAACAAAACAGGACCTTGCAGATTTGAAATGTGTCTGTGAATGTATGTTTATTTTTATTTAACTTACTCATCATGCTTGCTGTATTTAAAATAGGGAAGCACTGTCATGCGGTCAGATGCCACCAGGTCTTATTCTCAAAACGGCAAATAGAAAATAATCCAATAGGGATCTTTTTTTTTGTGGTTTCTTAGTATATACAACCAGGCAACTTTTACTATTGGTTAGGACTTCAGGAGCTGAACTAAAGGTATAATGTGTTGGATTAACAGTTAATATGGTTAGAAAAATGACAGTGGACGCAACAAATGACATAGTGAATGTGAATGATTGGGTCTAGTTACATGAGAAAAAATACCGTTCTAAGCCTTTTCTAAACTACTCATTGACTGTAAGTGTGAGTGTACGACAGACCAATACATTTCTGTCAGCTGTTAGAAATGAAAAACCAAAGCAGTGTAAAATGTATCTTTGCTGTCAGAACAAAGCCTGTTGTGCCAGATGCAGGTCCCCCAGGCACCAATGACAGTCTCCAGAGGTGGCAGGAATGTGGTGCCCTTACCCTCAGGCCCGTCGCGATGGGGCAGGCAAACCAGGCAATTGCTTGGGGCCCCAAGCTGGCCTGGGGCCCCCAGACAACAACAGGTTAAGAATTAAATGCAGCGACAAACTGTGTGAGCCCCCCTTTACATTCTCAAAGTCAATGAGCAATGACACTGTTCTCAGAATCCCCCTCAAGGGGGCCCCTCCCACCAGCTGCTGAAGGCAGGCAGACACTGTCCTGGCAGACAGCCAAGTTTTAGACGCCGGCAAATATGAAACTTAACCATGAAGCGAATTTATCCATCAGGAAGCCAAAAGAGAAAACAAAAGAAGGAAGAGGAACACAAAAAAACACAAGACAGTGGTAAGTGATGATTTACACTGGATAAATTAGGCCTACCTGTACAAATGGTGTAATTTAGCAGCAGGTAGGCTAAAAACAATATATACGTCCCGGGTAATGTTTATGTTAGCTAGCTAGCTACGTGCCTGGCAGTCAAAGCTAGGAATAAGTTAGCTAACCAATTAGGTTAGAGGTTAGTGCAGTATACAGGCTCGAACAGGCTGATAATATAGCTCCATAATGTAATATATTATATTAACAGGAAAACACAGGTCTGTTCCAGATTCACTGCTTATTGTATTTCAGCCTACCGTTCTTATCTTCAGTTGAGATTAAGGTTGCGTAGGCTAGCTTCTCTGAGGTGCTAGCTAGCTATTCTAATCTATGTACCAAATGGTGAGTACGTGTCTAGTAGTATCCATGCATGCACTATGCCAGCTGTTCACTGTCTTTAAAGCATCAGGTGCATCTGTCTAATTCTCAGACAACAGCATACTTAAATCTGCTATGTTCAGCTACAAGTAGTAAATTTGTAAAGTAGTTAGTTTGAGGTGTTTAGCATTGGTAGCTATATCAATGCAGCTGGGATCCATCTAAATATCAAAATCAGAAAAAAATATTGTAATGCTATCTCTAACCATATCTTTTCTTTCTACCTCAAGGTGCTTTGCTTAAATTTCTAAGCCCTCTTCCTAAAGATGCCTCTGATGAAGGTAGAATGAATTTCTCTCACTAAGCTGTTATTACTGACCTTTTACAATTTGTTAATATTGTTATAAAATGGTCATGCATATTTTTGCTGGACATTTCAGATTTTTAAATACGGCCCCTCCTCATGTCTATGTGATGCACGCTGTACCTGAAAAGTGTGTTATATTAATAAAAACGTTCTTTTCCTAGCTGTACCATCAACAGCATCTCTCATTGATGAGAAAGACAATGAGCAAGAAGAAGACATGGAAGAAACTACATCCACTGGTGCCATGGCCTCAACATCAACATACATTGAGTCTGCACTACATCTCAGCACTGGTGTTACCTCAACAGCACAAGGTACCACAAGCACTGTCAATTATAGCTGATATCCTGCACAGTTTCCCATAGTCTTAACTCATAGTGTGCACTATAACATTGTTAGAAAAGGACCAGTGCAAATCACAGATATTGAATTCCCCCAAAACTGTGGAAATGAACCTTCCTGAAAAAAGGCAGCGTAAAAAGAAAAGACAGTTTCAATATGAAGGCACAGAGGAAACTCAGTCCACTCCAGATGAGACTTTCAGAAGAGACTTCTTTCTGCCCTTAGTTGATACAGCCCTCAGAAGCCTGGGTGACAGGTTTTCAAGGTTGAAAGGTGTTTATGACCTTTATGACTTTCTCTTCTCAAAGGATAACATGAAGCAAACAATAAAGAATGGCAAGCTTCATGAGCGATGCAAGAAATTGGAACAAACCCTCCATGACATTGATGCAGATGACTTGGCACTTGAGATCAATTCATCTCTCCACACTTTTCCAGACCACGTAGCCACCTGTCCATTTGACATGCTTAATTACATATACAGTGAGAAGCTGTTGGATCTGTACAGTAATTTAAGCATTGCCTTGCGTCTACTCCTGACACTGCCTGTGTCAGTGGCCTCAGGTGAGAGGAGCTTTTCAGCTTTGAAGCTGATAAAAACATACATGAGGTCCACCATGGGTCAAGAGAGACTCACAGAATTGGCACTTATGTCAATTGAGCGTGAAGTTTGTCGATCTTTGGACATGGAGGACATTGTGGTTGCCTTTGCTGAAGCAAAGGTTCGCAAACAGAAGTTCTAGATATTTTGCACACAATGGCCTTAAAGGTTATTCTTTTATTTATGTTGGATTTTAAAAAAGACTATGCAACTTGCACTATAGGTTGTTTGTGAAGAATGTGTTCTTTTTTGCATATGGGAGTGTTTTGTTTCAGCTGTTCAAATTTACCTTGTGTGTATTTATACTTACTATGCAATTTGCACTTTATTTTTTATAATTGTTGTTATGGGATACTATTGCTGTGTTTTTTACATAAAGTGTGTTGGACCTAAACTGTGTGTATATGCTGTGGTTCTTGAAGGTGGACCGCGGCCAGATACGTTTTTTTTTTTTTGGCCGGAGGGGGGTTTGGGCATGAGATTTCTGGTGTGGAGGTTGGGGGGGCCCCGGTTGGTGTCTTTGCTTGGGGCCCCCAAATACCTTGAAACGGCCCTGCTTACCCTGTCCTACGACTGCCTACAACTGCCAGAGATGGCAGGAGGACATCAGCTGCAAGAAATGGCAGGAGGGGATTTCTTTGCTACTTCTTGAATGAGGAAAGAATGAGAGTAAGGTAGCACCAGTCAGTGCAATGGAAAAGCTAAAATCATATTTGTACTCATGACCTTGCATGCTGCAGTGCTAACAACAATTCACTGTCATTAAACATCCTTAGGGAAGCATTGGTTCCAGCACCAGGCCTCTAACTACATGAGGGAGAAGACCTGACTCAACGTCCTAAGGACATATGTGCAAAGTGCTGAGTTTTGTTTAGAGCTGAATTTGGAACTGTGAAAAGAAGCAGATCTCCTTACTGAAGTACTCCAGATGCTCCTTGGATCTGCTATTTGGATGTACTGTTTCTTGGTGATCAGGAGTGACTTTACAAAAGCACAGCAAGAGCATATAGCCTAAGTGACCAACTGAATGTTTTGCTGGTGCCAGCAAACGTGCTTAGTTTACTGTACTGTCAGCTGAGGCCAGTGCAGTTATCTGTGCTTGGCAGATTTTCAGCAAAACAACTATAGATGAGGCAAAGCGGTGACTTCACAACTGATAATAAGACATGGTGACAGTATCGCCCGGATATGAGCACCGTGTTTACTCTTCTCCAGATTATAGGTCATGAGGCAGGTCATAGGTTGTGATGCTGTCTGGGTATAAGTACCATGTTTACAATGTTCCACCATGCCCTCTGAGAAGGACCGAGATGTGTGTTTACAGGATCTGTTGCTTCCTGCTTTTTGTTTTTCTGAGTAAATTCAATCTTTTGGTTTTATTGGAGGGAAAGTACACAGCAAGAAGCCTTCATACTGGCCTTATTAAGGCAACAGGAGACTCGGGTGCCTTACATGGTCTGGGGGCTTATGTGTCTTTCCCAGCTCAGCGTTTACAGAATCGTTAAACTTGTCTGGACTGCTATTATTTGACTAAATCAGTCATTCCTGTTATTAATATTTGACTTAACTGACCGATTAGCACTTTATTTCAGCCTTTGGCCTTTCTTCCATGTTTATGAAAATTTTCAACAAGCCACATTTTTGTTGTTGTTGTTGTTTTTTGGCTTCACATGTGTTGTGTCAAGTTTTATGATATGTTTTATGTTTTATTATTTTACTTGTAAACAGATGAGCTCAGATGGTTCTCTCAGTTGTTAATTCTGCTCATCCCAATGTGTGCAGACCAAATGAAAATGGTCCATAATGATGTGGAATGAAATAATATCTTGCTACATTCATTTGCAGAATAGTTTTTTCTTTATAATAATCTAATTACCATGACTTATTATGTTAAGTGGGAATATTATAATACTATTAATACATGGATGAACAGCATGATTTTCTATAAAACAGAACAATCAATGGCAATTGGTGTTTCCCGAACTCTTCGTACTTTAGGCCTTTAATCATAGAAGAGAGATTGTCATAAAATCATGTGGTAAATAGAAAGTTCGGTGTTGATCATGTACTCCGTAGCTATTGGGAAATTCATCACATGTGTATTAATCTATCACAGAAGTATCAATCAACTCCCCTTATCAGGTGTGTGACAGGCAAAGCTCAGATCCCGCCTATACACACCCTGCAACAGAGCGATGGGAAAGAAGGGTGCTAGAAGAAGTATATTTCTTTATTTCCTCATTCTATTGCACTGTCTGGCCTCTCGCTCTGGCATTGTTTAATTTCAGTCCAAACATATAAGTTACTAATTAAGCTTTTAGGCCACACTTAGAGAATGATTGCTGTATGGGTGTTTGTTTCTAAACACGTCATTGCTCTCACAGGTTGCAATGTGCAATTCATTATATGATGTAAGTGGCCTAAAATTATTTACAGGACGCGCTACATGCCACTACTCTGTATAATTTACTGCTCCACCTAAAGTAGAATATGTTAGTGTTGCAATATGTTCATGGTATAACATATAAGCACATAGACATTCTATATGTTTAATCAAATCTCTAATTCAGATTGATGAAGATAAACATGATTTAGTGGAACTTTTTTCTTCTAAGTTACTTTATCACTTTCCTGTCTATTATCTTACACACCACTTAACATACAGGATTATACTGCTTATTGCTAGACACGTACTGCTTCTCATCATCAGATCGTTTAGTTAAGGCCTATTGAATGTCCCAGTAGTTTAGAAAGGGCGTAACTGTGGCATACTTTCAGGTTTGATAATATCTGTGATAGATACGTCTTTATTGTTTAGAACACTAAATGTACATAATACAGTTTGTTTTGGCTTAGATAAACAATTGCTCTTAAACACTCATTTTTATTGTCTTCTGCACCAGTCATGCGGAAAAATAAGACCTGAAAAATCATAACCCTCCCAGGAATGAAGTGACTTCAGAAAAAAGTTGCACCATTTCTTTAGCCTGATAGATTCACGCAAAAGCCTAGTTTTGATCGTTGACCAATGTGTTCACAAAAGATGGCAAGCAACAAACCATCAGATGGGACAAAGTGGTTATCAGGGAGACACTCCCACTTTTCACTGTATTTTCTTTATGAGCACAACTATAATAGAGCACAAGTGACCCAGAGTGTGGGCTCCCAGAGTTTTTTTTTTTTTTGCCAAAGAGCAATGTTTTGGTGGGCAGAGGTCCAAACCCATAAAACAAAGAAGGCTGTCGGAACAATGTCTCCATTTTCTTAGTTTTCCATTTTTGTACATAATTTGAAAATTCCAGCTGCCCTTTACAATTCATAAAAACGTCATAACCAACAGACCAATATAAATAATCCAAAATGGCTTGTGTTATATTTGCTGACATTAAAACTTAAGAATGTTTTTTTCTTTCTTCTTTAAAGTTATGATATACAAGGAGATATGAGACTTTAGTCTGGCAAGAACACAACTACATACTAATCCATCATGTTGGTAATGGCTCATGAAGGTAGAGATAATTGCTGTTTTAATAGCCCATGATGCTTTATTGAGTCTAGTGGAGGACTAGATCAAAATGTCAGTGTTGAGCTTAGGACATATTCTGGTTATGGAAAACTGTCCCTAAATGTTTTGTAATCACTACATATTGACAGGTTTGGTATTAAATAAGGGCTCCTCTCACTCTTTCTGTCTCTCTTTCTCTCTTTTTTCTTCCATCTCACTCGCTTTCTCTCCCCACACTCTCATTAAGCAGTAGTTACATTTACAGCCATATCTCAATAACTGCCTCTTTAAATGTCCCATGATAACCACAACCAATTAATTAACTCAACAATTTAACAGTTTGCTTATTCTCTGCAGGGGTTATAAAGTTAATATGAATATACAGCTGGGTCATTTTAAAGGTATAACTGGGAGGTGCCTGAAGTGCATTTAAAGCTACTGTAAATCATATGTAACTCTTTTAGTATCTCCATCCTCAGGTCATATATGCACCAATAAAGTAAGCTTATCATAATGACACCTGAGTGAACAACAGCTAATCTAAAATGCAATGACAAATCAAACACAGTGATCTTTCCACCACCATTTCTTATCTGATCTGCATTATACCTCATTTAACCCAAAAGTTTCAAAATTGAACCATATGCTCTCTTTCAGTATTTGTAGTTTTTTTTTTAGGGTCTACTAGAACATTACATTCACCTCTTCACGAAACGCTATGTTTCTCCTGTGTCTTTAAGCCGCAAATCTTAATGAGCCCATTTAGCACTGATTGGTCAGCTTGCCCACTTTGTTCTGACTGTTCAACTGCCAGAGCAGCTACTACCTATTACAAGCTCCACCTCCACACCACTGTGGCTATTCCTACGATGGTGCTGATTCTGCTGTATCAGTTGGGCCAAAGTCTGTGGAATAAGTAGAATAGAATTGACGTAGAATAAGTTGTTAGGCCCGTTTCACATTCGCAAGCCAGACTGGAGTAGGACAATAAGGATTGTGTTACGAGATGATGTCACCTTGTAATAAAGAAGAAGGCTGGAATTCCACAAGCTGTTTTAGGCAGCTAAGAAGAGAAAAGTGTTTTCTGACGGAGTTGCTGCTTCTGGCATATATTTTAAGCTTTATAACTCTGCAGGCCATTTACATGCTACGTAACACACAAACTGGAAAAGCCTTTTCTGTCCTATTTAAAGAGTACAATCAAAACAATTCAGTAGGAATAGTTGCACCTGAGCTAGCATGTGGCTGCCACTAGCATGTCACTGCTGCTCTCAAAACAGGTTCTTTCTACAATTGTAGAAATAGTATCTTTGGAGGTATCACAACAATTGATGCAGTTGATGCTGCAAAAAAAGTCTTATGCTTGCAACGGTTTATGAATTGTTTTAAAACTCACTCTGTTATCCTATTTTTACAATAATGGACATTATTGGAGATCTAACTATTTACTGTCACACTGATTAAGGCCAAGTGCAAAACACTTAATGAGCTCACAGTAGGTAAACAATAGACTATTTATATTGCATGTAGGGAAGAGTGGGCGCTAACATAAAAGGCTACCTTCATTACATTTGAAGGCAAAGTTTAGGTCAGACATACAGGGTCAGACATACAGGGTCAGAGCTCCCTCGGTCGTTGAGGAAAGCCACTGTACTCTGTGTGTAACATTTTGTCAGTACAGAAGTTATTGATTGGTGTGATTATATTAAATAGAGTTTATTAGAGCTGATTGATTACCTTATATTTAATTAGAGGCTTACTTGTGTCCATTAGCTTACTTAACCGGACTACAATTGCATTATATTTGCCATCTTATATTATGTTATACTGAGCATAATTATATTTTAACAGTTTTTATTAGTGAATCCAACATGAGATACGTCCCATAGATTTTAAAAAGTGTCTTAAGAAAATAAATGAAATTTACAGTTTTGAACAGGCCATGTTTTTTATTTCCCCATGATTTTTTTTCCTCTTACCACATTTATGTGGTTTTATTTACCAAAACCAACCACAATTCACATGTAGGACAATTATTTCTCTACATCTGATACCTAAACTGACCTGCCTTTTCTTGAGACATGTAAATATGTATGGAAATATGAATGCAAATAATATGCAAATAACCACTAATATGTTTGGCTGAAGTGTATTGTGCCTTGTTTTAAAAAGTTATCGGCACAGTGCAGAACAAATAGTTTGTGCAAACCTCAAAGGACAAGGAAGAGAGGCAAGGTAAGCCATGGTGGAATTTATGTGGGATGTCCCTTGGCCAGTAGTCACTATCATCACCCATCATTTGGTTTAAAGGCTGTTATGATATTAACTTCATTAAAAGGATGATTGCATGCATACATCACCTTCTTAAATTCTGATGTTTGAGCTTACAGCTGGCTTGAGGTTTTATTGAAATGCAACACCATCAGGGAAAAAAATATTTCTCACTATCATAATTTTCAGTAACTGGATATATCACCTTTTATTACACAGTGTGGAGGTAAGGCATTTGCACCCTAGACCTACGTTTACACGCTGCAGTGCATGTTTTCTGCAAGGACTGAACTTGCTTTTGCTCTGGAAGCCTCCTTTCACCTCACACCTCAATTTCTACCAACGCTTTTCAAGATTATGGCGTTAATACATTAATCGATTTCACAAAATGGAAGGGATACAGTACAGAAGATTAGATTACTGAGATGCAGCCTTTTACCTTTTTAATAGCAGTAGCCTGAATGGACACTCACTAACCACTATTGGGTTCATCTACCTTGTATCTGCACTCATTTTATCGGGTCCACTTACAATATAGGTGCATTTTGTAGTTCTACAATTACAGACAGTAGTCCATCTTTTTCCTTTTATACATTTCAGCACCCTTTCACCCTCACTGTCCACTTTATTAGACACTACTACCTTGTTGATTAGGAGGTGTTCCCAGTAAAGGGTTCTGTTATATAAAAAAAGGTTGTTCTCTTCGGATAAGGTAAGGGTTTAGGTCCTGGTGAGTAAGATTCTCAGAAAACCGTTTCAGGTGACAAGAAAAATAGCTTAGGCTGGGCTATGTTACTTTCCATGTAGCCCAGTGGAAGGATATTCAACTTTGGTCCTGAGGGTCCGATATACAGCACTATGTTTTATTTGCCCTGTTTAGAAATGACTATTGTAACAGCCTTATATGATAATTGGAATCATTGGCAGGTTCCCCTGCAGTTGCTGAGTGTAATTCATTTTTACACCACTGTCATAAACAAATGAATTTGATGTATAAGCATGCATTTGTTGACAAGCTACAGAATGAGATACAGAATCTGACTCGCCTTCGCATGCATGTGTCACACTGGTATATGGATTACACTTGTAATTTCAATTGTTTGCATGTGTAAACAACTGTAATCGTAAAAGTAATCTATAGCCATCTCATCCAGAGTGACACACTGCTATAGCAGCTGTTACGTCACATGTAGCAAGCATATAACTAGTTTGTTAAGGTTGGCACCCTGCTGACTCTTTACCACTGTTGGTCAACACTCAGACTACCATGATAATTTGTCCTCTGTAAAAGATCCAATAGGTTTTTCATCTCTTCAAACAGATCTACTGAGAGAAAATCAAAAATAAAATGATGTGGTTGCTAACACTTAAAAAACTGTGCTAAATACTAATTCACCAAGTTTAGTAAAAGGGAAATTAGGTACATAGGAGTGTGAATGGAAAATGAGCCATGAAAAGAGCCATTTGGTCTAAACCACTCTACTTAACCGCTGGTAGGCTGCCTGGAAAACGCTGAGCGAAGCGCCATCAGTTGGCCAACAATGGGCTGCTAGCCATCACGGGTGCCTGGAGTGGCAGTGACCAGGGGCGTAGCAGCAAATTCTGGGCCCTGTACACTCTCAATGTCAGTGGGCCCCTATCCATGCCAGTACACGAGGAACGTGAGCAAAAAAAAATGGGCCCCTCTCCCTACTTGGGCTCTGGGTAGTCAGGTCCACTTTTCCCCCCACTACCACGCCCATGGCAGTGACTGAGACTTTCTACCTATTTTAGGTCACTGTATCATCAAAATGACTCGAAGCTGTTATTTTAGAGTCAACTCGTTACATTATGTTGCTCTGAAGTCTCGTGGCCTGAGGTTTGCTGTCCTCTGGAACACAAGCGTGCTTTAACGCTTGGGCCACAAGATGTCGCTGTTTGGCCAGTAATTGAGTACAGCACACTCAGACTCTTGTTTCAACGAGTTGTTGTCCTTCTTTCTGCAATTTAGCTCCCGACAGCCTTGGGAATGAACTGATGGGCTGAATCAGGTGTGTTGAAGAAGTTACGGCACCTAAACTCTACAGTGCTGTGGAAGCTCAGAGCCCTGCTCAGAGCTTATGCCATATAAAACCTTTGTTGTGGTAGCATCAGTGGACTCCCATGTGTAGCTTATTTATTTATTCATTTATTTATTTAAATACATCACAATCACACAACCTCCAGCTTTATTGAGTCCAGCTGCTGCATGGCTCGGTCTGGCCCTGAATGAATCAGGCTTTCTGTACCACTTTCAGCACTGGTTAAGATTTGTGTTGTGGCGGTGTGAGATCGCCATCCCGCTGAGTGAGTGAATGCAATGCAGTCCGATGATGCGCAATAAAGTGAAGGGGAGGTGATAGGAGGTGATGGGGGGTGCGCATTTGGCACACAGTTCCACCATCGTGTCATGACTGGAATATGTATGCTGCTCTCTCAATTAACGAGCGAGTGTGCGGGCGGGGAGAGAAACAGAGGAGCGACTGTTGAGTGGGGCAGTACTCCGGGAGAAATGGTGGGAGTTGCAGAATGCTAAAGTCTCTGAGGGAAGCGGGACACAAGTGATCTGGCTGCGTGGACAAGTGACGGCGATGCGCGAAGGCGAGCACGAGAGAGGCGCGCAGGAGCGGGGATAAAACTCGAGGGGACATTTTACACCAGGGGACACTGATGAGAGTGGACAACCGCGCAGAGGATCACGGGCGATCAGGGTGAGTGTTAACCTGCCGCCTCGTGACTTTTTATGTACTTTTATGGCGAGTCTGTGGTGGTGGGGGGCGTAGTGGGAGGCAATTCTCTAGGAAGTGTGTTGCTGCAGTGACAAGTAGGGTGAAAGTACCTTTAGTAGAAGAGCAATATTAGAAGATCAAAGGCGGCTTAAGTGCTAAGTAACTCGTAGAGCTACACTAGAAACTTTATGGTTGATCCAGCATCTAAGCATAGGAGCTGGAGATTCTTTGTTTGGGGTCATTTTGGTCTAAAATGAAATTAAATAAGCCTGGGGGAGTGACTAATCATCAGGCATTACCGGTTCAGCCACCCAGAGATAATTAAGAATTAGTAACCGAGTGTCACTGACTAAACTGGAAGTACAAAGCAGAGTCCTTTCTTTACACACGTACGACTCTTAATAAATACCCTCGCAAACTACAAACCCATCAGAATGTTACTTGAGTACATGTTGAGTAACTATGTCCCCATCCCCTTTGTTTACATGTCAACACAATAACAGAAAACCATCTTCCTGTAGAGCTGAGTGGACTAAACACCACCTGATTACTCTAGCTAGACACGGAGCTATGTGTAAGTGCATTTAGTGTGTTTCCCACTGTGTTGCAGTCCCAGGATCAACGCTATGCAACCGAGCAGAGGTATGGACAGCGATGGTCAGCAGGGCAGCCCACACAGACGTCAGGACACACGGTAAAGTGGCCTCAGTATCTGGTGTATTATCCTCATTCTGTCCGTTCAGCTTGCATTGCCATAATGCATACTGCATCAACATGATTGTCGGATTTCTGTTAACCTGACAGATATCCCGGTGTTCCGAGTACTGAGTACGTTTGTATGTGATATTTCTTGGCTTTTGTGCTAAGGCAGTCTGACAGCTCGGCCTTACGTAGTGTCTTGATATTGTGTCTGCTCTAACGTTTACTTTTCCGAAACCTACAGTTTCCAACCCAGTGACAGGGTTTCCATGCACAATCCATTCCATATGTTGTGAGGGAATAGTATCACAATGACATAACCTAAATGATGAAATAATAAGTCATAGCTAATTTAATGGGCTGTGGTGTAATGGAAGGGAATGGAAAGAAAATACTAGAGAGGAGATACAGTTACCGTATAATAATGTGTAAATTCTCCTCCCCTGTCTGATACATCACCCAGCCTAGGCTCCCCCTCTCTCTCATTCTCTCACCCATGAGTACAGGTTGTCAGTACAGTCATGACGGTTTACAGATAAGCGTGTGTGTTTGTGTTTGTTGTGGGTGAGAAGACTGTGTTGCTGTATATGAAACATTCTAGCTTTAATTAAAGTCCCAGTTGTTGCAGGCATTGACACAACCTTTGACTTTTGCCTATTTCCTGCTTCAAGGCAGTGAGATGGAAGTGGGGAGGGTCATGGGAAATGAACTGTAGGCATGCAAGGCAGGAATTGCTGCATTATGTAGAATTCCTCTTATTCGTGCTTATATTCAGGAAATGAAGATTTAATTGCATTTGGGACCAAATTATAAGACATTTGTCTTATCTAATAAACAAAGTCATCGTTTGATCAGGGAGGGATGGAAACTGCGCCATTCGTTTGTATATTTTTGTTAAGTCACATAACACAGATCATATCTGTATGGCTTTTCAGCATGGCTGGAATGTGGAATTAGCAAGCTGGAGGGTGTATTAGATACACCAGGGAGATGCCCTGTATTATTCGCTGTATTACTGCTGACTAATAAAGTTTTCATCAGCATCGCGATATGGTCATGTGCAATAAACACATCACAAAACACAAAAGCCAGTTTCATACTAAATTGAAAATATGTACTAAATATACTAAAAATACTAAAAATATGTATACGACATGAGGAATTCAATAACAATAAACAATAAAAAGACTTACTGCCGTAACTGTTTCTATGTTTCTCACCATGTGACACATTATCCTCAAATAGTTTGAAACAAATAATTTTTGCCTGTTCATGAATTATACACTGCATTTCCATCAATTTGATCAGTAAAAGCATGTTTACAGTTATTTATTTAATTGGTTTATTCAGTGGTTTCTTAATATCATGCACTCCTACACTGTATCTTAAGACATTTGTGTATACCGTATCATCCATCCACTTTTTCTTTGAGATCGAAGGTATTAATACACCCGCCTTACACTTGCTGCAGTTCTTCTGGGAAAACTTTATACTAGATGTTTAAACAAAACTTTGAGGATTTGATTACATTCAGCCTCAAAGGCTTTAGTGAGGTCAGGTACACATGTCGGGTGATTAGTTCTGGTTTACCACCTCAGCTCCATCACTCAAGAGAACACAGTACCCCTGCTTTACAGACCATTGCTGGAAGCTTCATACCCCTATAGTTGACTCTCAATATTGATAATAGTGATCTTAGGCTTATGTGCAGCTGCTCAAAACCGCCAGTGCAGTTCTGTGGAAAATTAGAAACTGTAATTGTGCAACTGAACACCTGTGTCAGCATTGGGCACGCCTTAAAGTAGCTGCATTTAATGATCAGAAAGATTGTTTTGATACTTTTGGAGATGTAGTGGATAAGAGGCATGAGTCAGAGTTATGGCTCCTACTGTGGCTGCAGAGTCCAGTGCCATATTAATGTCAGCTCCCATCTTTATAAACCCTGTTTGAGTTGAGAGATGCTGGAAATTTGTGCCCAGGTTCAGCTTGCTGAGAATGATGTCAGCTGTCAACAGTCCAATAGCTGGAGGCATTTTCTCTGAAATCTGAGGGACGTTGATCCAAGTGCTATGACTCTTTTCGTGCTGTTGATCCAGAAATACTAGAAATACCCTTTTTATTTTCATTTTTTGTTCATACTTTGCAGAATATATGAAGTGATGGATCAAACTCATCATTGGAGTAACGCCCTCAAGACTGCATCTATAACACATAACTGCAAAAATCAGAGATCAAGTACAAGTTATTTTTTAGCAGATATTTCTGAGAAGATTAGATATTAAATCATCATTTCTTATGCAAAGGTCAAGGTATAAGGAAAGGAAAAAACAGGAGTTTTCAAAACTGGTTTTGGTGCGGAGAAAAGAGGACTCTGTTCCAGATCTGGTAGACAACTAAAACTGTCACTATCAGATAAACAGTATTTATAGTTTTTTAAGATAGAAGAAAATCAAGGTTAAGTTTTACTTCAGATCTGAAAAAAAACCTAGTGATGTATGTGTCTATTCAACTTAAGAAGCCAATTAAATGTCAGGTGTCTGAAACCACGACTGAAAGAAAGTCAAATCTAGCAAAGAAGCTGCTGGTGTTCTTAGAACAGTAGTCTGAACCACTTAAGACTCCAGACCTCGATATCACTGTGTGAGGTTGGAATTACTTGTAATGTGAGGTGCAAAAAATGTAACCAACGCTCAAGACTGAACTTTTGGAGGGTGAAATAATATGCCAGCAGATTTCGGGAAGAGAAGAATGGAAGCTTTAATAAGGCAAAGGGTGAACTCTCTAAATAGTGAGAAGACAGATGTAGTTAGGCTTGATGCCACTTTTTCATACCGACACTGACACTGATACTGTAATCCAACTCTGGTACAATCTCATACTGTCCTTTTCCCTCTCTTAAATAACTAAGGTGTTAATAATACATTTGTCTGGATGCAGCTTGCTGAACATATCCATCTAAATAACACCATGCTCAAAATGTGAAACAAATGTTCTGCTGACCTAAAGGAAGAATTACAGCCCACAACACAACAACATGTTTGACAGCATGTTATGTGTTAATGGTGTTTTTTTTTTTCATCTAAACTTTTTCCACACAGAACTGTTTACAAATTTAAAGCGCAACTTTGTGCAAAAGCGATCAGACTTATGAATAATTTTAGATTTGAATTTTCCTCTGATATCCGATATAGTGATTTTGGCCAGTATTGACAGTGTATACAATAACTTGTACCTAAAGATCATTTAAAATGGAATTGAAATCAAGAAGGGTGATCTCTGACTCTTGTGCAGTACTGTACATTACTCTTTCTCTCTTTCTCCCTCCCTCTCTCTTCCTCTCTTTTTTTGCCTAATGCTCATTGGCAATCAAATTTAATGAGAAGCTTAGAAGCAAAATGGAGAATTCAAAGCTTGTCATAAATGCTTCCAACAAAACTCCAGGCAGAAATATTTGATGTTTACTGCCAGGGGCTTTTAGTGGGAGAAAGGGGTTTTGTAATACAACGTGAGCCTTAATTGCAGGGAGATGATTGTGTAATGTGGGTGCAGGGCCTTGGTTCGTCTGGCACTGCAGGGCAGCGGTCTGCCTAGGCCAGGCTGTGGTGAAACCGTGTGTGTGAAAATCCAAACAAGCTCCCCAAGCGCTGCCTTATTCACTCAGATCTGCAGCTCGGTTGTACCACACACTGCAGTTTTGTCTTCTCCATCAATGACATCGCTTGAGTGTTCAGTACTGAATAATAGGTTTGGTAATGAAATGAACCTTTGGGTTTGGTATTTTGCATTGCTGGAACCGACATTCTCTCTTTGTCTCTCGACAGCTGGCTTAGGAATGTGCTTCTAAGACAGCCAGCGTGCAAATTCTTTATTCACCTATGATGTCATTTATTCTTTTGCTCATGGATCCAAAAGATCACCATGGACACCTTCATCTGTGAGCTACAGTTCAGGCTTTGAGTTAATGCGAATCCTAGCAGATGTTTCCATTCTTTCCCACTTTCACATACATGCACATACACATACACACACACACACACACACACACACACACACACACACACACACAGAAACACACACACGTGCACACACGCACACACACACACACACACAGAAACACACACACGCGCACACTTTCACATACATGCACATACACACACACACAGACACACACATGCGCGCACACGCACAAACACACACACACACGCGCGCACACGCACACACACACACACACACACACAGACACACACGCACACATACACACACTTTCACATACATGCACATACACACACACACGCACACACACACACACACACACACACACACACTTTCACATACATGCACATACACACACACGCACACACACACACACACGCACACACACACACACAGTCCACGGGCACAGCGGTGGAACTGAGCTCAGTAATTTAGTAATAAAAGCCGTACAGAAGAAAGAAGATTAGTTAAACACTAGAGGTTTTTTGATTTCTGTACATTATCAAAATCTTTCTGTGCATAGTACAAAAGATAAAACTAAAAAAAAGTTTCACCATGTTTCCTTCAAAATTCCCTTTAACATTAACAGTACTTTGTAAAAACATCATTGGCTGCAAAAAAGACTGTTGCAGAAGTTTTAGTTTGTCAATAAAAAATATTTTTCCATCTCTAATTTCATGCATGCCGCAACTTGTCTAGCTTTGGCTGCCCTGACTTCCCCGTAACCTACTAATGAAGTGCAGGAAGTCTTGTTTGTTTTTACCACTCTTATTTTCCCGTAAGACCATGAGAGATCACATGTCTCTACCAGATAGACCTGTCAGAACTTTTCCCATTTAGATAGACTGTTGTCTTTTCTGGACCTCTGTCTATGTAAGTGCTAAGAAGTGGCGGCAATCCTTTTAAAATGTTCTCGCTTTTAGCCCAGCTATACCTCTTATCCTCTGCAAATAGCTGTTATTCTGTGGTACCTTTAAAGTTCTGAAATTCTGTTCCAGAATTTCTCAAATCCAGACCTTAAATCCTGTTCCAGTTGTGAATGCTGTACTGTTGATGCAACTAGTTGGTCATCTAGTGTTATACCTGCCAGTGACGCAAAAAAACTCTGGATTCGGTGTGTAACTTGGAGATGTTTTAGGGGTAATGATTTTTATTACTTGTTTTCTTGGAACTTTTTATGATTTTTTAAAATTGTATAATTGTATTGACTTGTCTGAGTCAAACTAATCTACAAATCAAACTGGTAGAACAAATATATAGCTCAGTAGAATCTAAATATTTCAACAAATCAAATATCAAATATATATTAGGTCTTCAGAATCATGTTTTTTATTAAATATGCACATCAGACATTAATAAAAACTGCAGACATTAATTTTGCATCAGCACGTTTAGTTTGATGCAGAACTTCATGGTATATTGTGTGTAACATCAGTAACTGCTACTGTAAGCAACATGGAGCAGTGTGTGCTCTGGTTCATTATTGTGACAACAGTGGAAATGTGCCTCTATCGTGAAATACATGCTTCATTTGCCCATAAGTTGTAGTGGAGCTTATGAATAAAGCTCTCTCAGAGCTGCATAATACTCACTGTGTCTACACGTGTCATACATCTACTCGACATACCATACGTCATGACTCCCCCACATACCATGCACATGCAAACACACACACACACACACACACACACACACACCCTCGCACACAAACACCTCCCCTCCCCTCGCTCCCAGCAGCCACATTTCACACCACTAAGTTTTGTACTTTTTTTGCTGAGGTTTGAAAGAGCACATTTTCCTGGAAAAGCTACTTGCTCTGTGCTAGTGGTCCAGACTTCAGTGATTCAGATGATTCAACAACAATAATTTAGCTTCTTCAGTGTGTTGGTCCTGTACCAGGAGTAAAAGCTTTTTCATGGTGAATGATTTCTGCCTCAGAAGGCAAAAGCAGTGTGTGGCAGGCCTCCAGGGAAAAGGGGGAACTGTGGAAAACATGGGGTGGCTGAACAGGGCAAATGGGGTGTCTGTGTTGAAAGAACTGATGTTGTTTATGGGGATAGTGAGATGCATTTAGAGGGAGATTGGAGAAGGTTAGAAGAAACTGCACAAATCCAACATAAAACATGATAAAATAAACGCATTTGCATTAAGTAGTGTGAAGTAAGTTAGAATTCAGATTAAACACAAAATACTTCCGCCAATAAATGTAGTTTGTTTATAGAATGCTGTTATTGCTAAGCAAACATGCACTACTGAAAGAGTACAGCAGCTTTCCATCGCTTATCACTGCAGTCATTTTATGAAGGACTGTTGATATTTGGGCTGAACTTGATCAAAACAAATACATCCCTTCCCATCTTTCCATTACTGCTTGTTCAAAATTTCCTCAAGTTGATGAACATATATACGCTTAGAGGACGACTGACACTGCTAAACTTGCTTCTTCTGGTCTTTGTGGTCCTGAAACCCTTCATGGCATCCTTTGTTCACTGTACAGACACACACCACGATATATAGAGCAACCTGCATGTTCAGCATCTATTCCGAGTTTTCCCATTCTACCTTAAATGGTGCTGGAGTTTCATTCTAGTGCCTCAGCTTCTTATTTAAATATTTCCATTCCACCTTAAATGGGGCAATAGTTCTATCTTGGTGCCTCGGTTTACCTGTCCAACTTCTTGTTCAAACTTTCCCGTTCCACTTTTAAGGAACTACTTATTTTAAAATATCATCCAAGCCTGTTACACACTGTGTAGTCTCATCTAGCAGCAGTTTGACTTGTAGGTAGTTTATATTTGTTTCTATTAGCAATAGGAATAGAAAAGAAACACACTTGTGCAAATGCATGACTGTTTACCTTTGCACAAAATGTTTTGAATTGCAAAGCCAAGCCAAATATTACATTTTTGATCCATCATCCAGCAAAATTTGATTCTGCTGATGTCTTCCGATACCAATACCAATAACTGGAATTGGATTGGTGCCATCTCTATTTACATTTAGCCCATATAAGAAGCTCAGTATTAGAGTTGATCCAAAATATCAGATTACTGCATCGTTGGAGTGGAGGAATAGAGTGTCTTGAAAACAAAATAGCAGGGATATAGCAGGAGAGAGAGCTTTGCTTGGGTTGGGAATCACATGGGTTCAGGGAAGTGCAGCAGCTACTAATCTGAAGATGCCATGGGTGAGGTCTGCGCAAGTGTGAGTTCTTTGTGCATGATGTGTTTTTTGGCAGCACTAAAAGAGACTATGATTTATTGCTGTTATATCTGTCCAGCCAGCCTAAGAGCAAGATGCACACATGCCAGGCCACATATTTCCCTCGTCACACGTAGACAGTTTACTCGGACACATTCACTTGCAGTATCCTTTCTGCGCCCTCGAAAATGCACACCCATTTAAGCAAACACAAACCTGCAGCCATGAAATGATGCATCAACAAAATATGTTTGGTGTGGCTACAGTACATCTGAAAGTGACTTCAAAACAGGTTATATGTAGATACATGTTTAGTCTGTTACTACATTCAGTAGTGTATTCACTGGCACAGACTGCTCCACCTCCATTTAGAGGTGAACGGAATCCAAAGCTCTGTGTTAAAGTGATAACACAGTAATGGATTATATTGATTTTTATGTGGTAATGTGTCAAAACACCAAGACAGGTATTCTAAATAATGCATGTTAATCTAATTTGATTTCTGTTTTTCACTGGAAGTCCACGTCTATGTTCTCTGTAATCCAATTGAGGTACAGATGGTGAGGCAGTGGGGGAAGGATTTGAGTGTCGCACCATGTGTTTCATGTAAATGTGCTAGGTGCAGTAGAAATGTGTGTGCACAAAAGAAAAGTAAAATATAAAAGAACATCTTAGTCCCATAAATGACTTAACTGCTCTATGTAAATCTCTAATACAATTTACCTGTTATTCAAAGCCCTGCAGTAAAGGCATCCCACAGGGTGAGGTAAATTTGGCAACGCTGCACCGCTGTGGTTGACTTGACACATTTTACTGCAACCACATAATGCGAAGAAGTTGGGTGTTTGTTATGAACTGTTTGATTAAAATCATATTGCAATGGAAAACTCATGTGTAGCCACGAAAAAGAGGGATATGTTCCTAATTTCTGTGTGTATATATGAAATGGGCGGTTACACTAACCATTCAAATCTTGTTTTTTAAACTAGCTGGGACTGACTGAAAAGGTTTCGCCATCTGTGTCTGTAAAAAGAAGTTATATTAAGCCAACTTATTAAAGCAGCTGTATTCAAGACATTAATTAGAACTTCATTTTCCTGGTACATGTAGGCTGTTTTACTGGTACATCTGTCAGGTCTAACTAGTTGACATTAGAAGGGATTTCTGGCAGCACTAAGCAGCAGTTGATGAATTCAGAAAGCCTTGTGTTTTAATTTTCCTTTTATAGTCCATGCTTACCTTAATATATCAGTGCTAGCTGACTAACTGATTGGCTATACTGGCTGTTTTATTATTTAATGAAATATATGTAAAGAAAACTCTGAATGCCACTAGCCCTGGGCCTGTGAGGGTTGGGCAAGTGAAACATCTGCTTAGTGTAGATTTTAATGCATAGTTTTCCAAACTATTAATATTTTAAATGTCTGTCGCAGGCTGTGTGAACAGGAGCCAGGAACAGGTAGTATTTGTCAATAGCAAAAACGGATGTGAAATCTTATTTGATTCATCAGATTTCATAATTTGGGAGAGTCCTTTGGGAGGAGCAAGTTTAAGGAATCAGTCTATTTAGGAATACAGAGGAACAGGGACATCCACTTTTCAGTAAGAATGAACTGTTGCCTGTTCAATGACTTTTTTGGAAGCTACTAGGCATGTGATCTCCTACTAGCTGGTGTGTCTTTGGCAAGTATCTGTGCTTAGACAATGCACCTTTGTGTTTGAAGAAAGGATGCTGTGTAATGGCTGTAATTATGACTGCGGGCGAAATTCTGTTTTCTGCACTCACTCCTATGTAAACGTTGGCTCTTCACTCACGTCCTTTATATACACATAGGTTTGCACCCCACTGCCGACTGACAGCCTCAGTTATATGAAGGATTTGATTTTGACTGGAACTGGTAGTGCTCAGAACTCGTAATTCCGGCATGCTTATCTTGTAAATAGTACATGATATTCTTGTAAACTTGTGATTGGAAGCAGCTCCTCATTGCCTCCTTATCTAAATGCTTGGCAGATGTTATGACCAGCATCCAGGGAGTTTGTACGAGAAAAAGTGAGTGAGCGAGAGAGAGCTCAGATGGCCTTGGCTAGCAGTATCTGTATCTGTGTATGTGCTGGGAATCTTCTGCTTAGGATGTTTTGGACCCAGGAAAAGCTGCGGGTGAATGGCAGGGTGGGCGTCCATCAGGGAATACGCTGACCTTCGCTATGACCTGTACAGGATGCAGCGATTTTGGGGTTACAGAGGGATCACCCATGGTGATCCTTTTATTATATAACTCCTCTCAACACATGTACTGTGTAAGCGTTCTTTGGAAAAGCTAATGTAAGTGTACTGTGGATTTCAGAAACTTAATGACCTTCCAGCCCTGCCCCCTATTGGGCTAATGTTTTCACCACATTTTTTCAGTGTTATTTGGAGGCTGAAATGAACCGATTTATATCACCAAGCAGTTATAAGAGAGAAGATAAGCATGCGTGTTTTGTAATCTGTCTGAGATAGTAATCTTCCCCTTGGAAGTGAGTTAGAAAACGCTGGCAGCAGGGTTTGGGGTCAGCAGAGGGGTGCAGTGTGGGAAAAACACTTTGTTTTGCTTCGAATAATGGGGGATGCACAGAGGAAATGGGGAGTTCACATACAGAATTACCCACCCCCCTCTCTCTTTCTCTCTCTCTCTCTCTCTCTCTCTCTCTCTCCCTCTCTCCCTCTCTCTCTCTCTCTCTCTCTCTCTCTCTCTCTCTCTCTCTCTCTCTCTCTCTCTCTCTCTCTCTCTCCCGCTCTCTCACCCTCTCTCCCGCTCTCTCTCCCTCTGTGTCCCACAGAGCTTTTGGAGTAATGGCCTTCCCAGACCTTCCCTAAGCAGGCTGTGTTTACTGTTAGCGACCTCTCTTACCATATTACCAGCTGTGGCGCTGGCTCTGGGCTTTGTTGTTCCACGGGGAATACCCTTCTCTTTACCTCCCACCCTCTGCTTGCCTCACTGCCGCCTGTCAAACAACCTCTCCTATAACAACCCTTCGAAAAGCCCTAAACCCCTCCCCCTTTAACCTTAACGCACTGAAACTTGCTTTATCATCTGATGTGTTCCCCCCATCAAACGCCATGCTCCAAATGCAGCAGTACATTTAAAGGCAAGGAGAATGACATTTGTAGTCACACTGTTGATTTAACACACAGCCCTGTTTTGCAAACTCTGTTAGTATAATGCTTTCATTCATGGCTGTCACACCTTCCAAGTAGTTTTGTGGAGAGATCCTGTCAGCGGAGTGCGTTTTTAGCATTCCCCCTGTTTTTATAAGGGCAAAGGAAACCTGGCAAGATCAACAGGGCAGAGGGGGTTGGAAACTAAAGAACAAAAAAAAAAAAGAAACCTTCCACCATGCAGCTCTGCTTTTCTGCCGTTCGCTCTGCTGTGTGTGAGAGAGTCATGACTGTGATCTCAAGGTCACCTCTTCCTGCCTTTATGCCTCTCCAACTGAATGCAGCTCGCTGAATAATACTTTCCACAGTGCAAACAATGATTCAGATATCCAAATAGCTCTCTCTGTAAAGTTTGTTAAATAAGGGGCAAGCTGTTTTTTGTGTGTACGCTCCAGTGGGATTATGGGTCATGTTTGAACATGCGGGCAGTGCATGACTGTCTCAGGGTGTAAACTCATGTTAAAGAATCAGAGTGGAATTTTGGGGGCCTCTCCCTTCTTTTCTTAATCAGTTGTTTCAGTGTGCAGCACTGGCACCCCCACCTTAATGACTCAATCATAATGATTTTTTTTAGATATAATTTACACATAAATTAATTGGCGAATTAATTTCTACATTACATTAATAAAACAGAAAATAAATGAAAGAAAATGAAGTAAAACATACTAGTTAAAAAAAAGAAATATCGCATTTTGTTTGTTATGGCCAACAGAGGGAGCTGGGTGAGGCTATCTACTAACCTCTTCTACTGCTTCCGTCTAGAGAATAGAACTGTGCAAAACTCAGAAACTGTGCTAACTCAGAAACTAGCTAGTGTCCACAGCATCACCACAAATGTCTCAAAATATGACATAACTCAGCGATAAGAAGCAGGGGTCTGATAATGGGACAAGAACTGATAGGCCTGATTTGTATAGGCATACAGTCTACTTAAAAGTAGCTATCATGCCATGTACAAATAATGCATCATTTTTTAAACTACATCACTTTTTCCACCATCAATATGAGACATATCTTTCAGGGTCTCTCCAGAACTGTTTAGCATTGGGTTATTGAGCTAGAGACACAGGTCTCTGTTTTTACTGACAAAATATTAAATATTAATATAAATTATGGCTTTTACAAACACTGAATCTGTAGTGGTACATGTCTAAGCTGCTAAATGTGGTTATTTTTGAGACCCTTTTTACTTAGACACTTTTATTAGTAGCTTTTGTTGTTTTCTTTATTTACTGTATGATTTTCTGACATGGTATACGCGATTCAAATCTGGACTTTGACTTGATTAAACGTAAAGTTTTCTTTGTTGTTCAGATACTTCTGTGTTGCTTTGATCTTGTGTTTGGAGTCACTGTCCTGCTGAAAAAGGAATTTTTCTCACAAGCTTTAGTTTTCATAGAAAACTAAAGCAGGTTGTCAAATGCCAAAGCCATGAGGCTGTCAAAAGTCCTTGCTGAAAAAAGCATTTCCACAGCTTGATAGTGCCACCACCATACTTCACTGTTGAAATTAGCTGTTAAGTTAAGTGCTAAATTTGGTTTAAACACTGGCCAAAAAGATTTTTCTTCAGTAATGGCATCTTCCTACCTACTCTCCCATACTGGACAGACATCTTGATATTGCAAATTGGCACATCTTCAGTCCAGAAGAGATGAACATTTTTAATAATTCACAGGAAGAGCTAATTGTAAGGCAACTGTGTCCTCATTCAAGCAAAAGCTTTTAGCTGTGTAAAGCTGAACCTTCCGCAGGACAGGAAGTGCATATAGTAACAAGTAAGTATAAAGCAGTATTAGAATGTAATGAATGATTTCTGCAGTTAAGTGCAAATCGGAGCTGATCTGGCTGTTTATACCCCCTGAGAATTCCTTTTGTCTGATCGCTCTAATGCTTAGTATCTTAACAGTCCATCCGTCTGTGACCTAATGAACTACACACGGCTTGGACATGCTTGCCCGATCTGTCTAAGAGTCATCCTATCATCCTGAGCAGATCACAGACATAGAATTTTTAACCCCCACCCAAATCTCTGCTAGCCAGAAAATACAGGATCTGGGCCTGAACTGAAACAGAATGTGGATGAATCACAAAATGCATTGGCATTAAAAAGTGATGTCTTAACATACTTGATTCAAATGTGTACATTTCCATATGAATAAATTACACTCTAATCAAAATTACTACCAAAGATAAGTACATCAAAACTACAGTAAAAGCTAGAAACAAGCCTTCATTTGTAGAAATTAATGTCAAACAGGAGAAACAGAAAACATGGGGCTCATAACAACCGTGTAAGGCTAGGAAGACCAACAAATTTGCCAGATAACCAGTACCGTTGCTTTAGATCCAAATAAGGTGAGGCTGAAAGATCTGAAAGGATGTGTAGCTAGAAACCATTATTATTCAAAAAAGGAACTTAAAATGCAGAAGATATTTAATAGCAGATCAGTGACTCCAGACCTCAGTATTCCTGGATGTATTGGGGATTATTAGGCTTGTGAAAAGCAATACATATAAGGAGTTTCTGAGGTTAAACCTTTGAAGGTGTGGCAAAACAACCCTTCAGATTTATAACATGGCAAACAAGGCAGTTCTCCTGAAAGGAATGTAAGCTGTTATAGAGGTAAATAATACAAGCTGTAAATTCAAGCTAAATTATATTATGTTGAATTGTTGCAGCTTGTGTTTTTTTCAGTTGAATATAGTTTGCTGCTTTGTTCCTGAAGTTGAAAAATGAATAGTGTATACTTATTTTAATTTCTTTTGGACTAGAAAATTAAGATTGGTCTCTGACCACCATTCAAAGGTTGGAATCACTGTTCATAGGTTTTTTAATAATATAGAGACAGATTTATTTATAAATCTGATCCTAATAAACTATGCAAATCAGGTGAATCTAATTTATATCAGAAAGCAGGAAAAATAATAGTATTTAATTCCAGAAGAAATTTGCACATTTCAACCAAGTAAATCTGTTGTTCTTATTCAGGGAACATCAGCTTCTGCTTTCAGAAGTTGTTAAAGACCATGATCTGTAAATAAATGATTCTGTTTAGATGTTTATTATATCAGTGTCTTTCGGCCTTGTAAATGGCTTTTAATCAAGCACTAGGATTAATCTGTGCTCTGAGAACAATGCCTTGGAAGCTTATCTTTGTGTTAGCATATCACTGGAATTGCTTTTAGAGTATCAGCTATCAATACTGAGTGAAATAACTTAATCAGCTGTCGTTGTGAATAGATGAATGTGTTTGAGAGACAAAGTTTGGTTTGCTATACCTACTAACTTCACAGGGCTATTAGTAAGACGCTGCATTACAAAATAAAGGCACAGTTAAAAGGCCTATATTTACATTTCACTAGTTTTCCTGAGTTCCACTTAAGACTTTTGAGAGAGTTACATAATTGATTTTTTCATGCCCATTTTTTTGTCTTTCTTTATCTCCCTTTGAGTGAAACAGGATGTTTTGTTTAACAGAACTGGACTGGTTTTCAACTGGTTTTTTGTTCCTGGTTTTTGACTGAGGAGTCTGCAGTATGTTTAGGAACTTTGAAAGTGTTTACATGCTAAATCTAACCATTTCATTAAAAAAGATGTGGAAAAAAATGACTTTTTCCAGGATATGGGCCTTTTATGTTGGCCCTTGGTCACATGGTTTAATTGCACTCTTGGGGTCTAACATGCCTGTACAGGAATGTGAACTCATGTTTTGAGCTTTATCATGCCTGCAGCGCAGCTAAAGAGCACAACTTCTCAGAGCGTGACTGCAACAGTTGACCTTTTTTTCAGTTTCAGAGCTGTCAGCTTTAAGCATGGCATATGTACACAAGCTCAGGAGCAAAGCAAACACAGAAATAGCTGATAAAGAAAAACCTGATTTAATTAGTTTAAGTTCCTCGTAGGTTCATCAGCCGACCTCATGGTTTCAGAGATAAGCGTGTTAAGGCTGTGACGGCCATGCGGTGCTCTCTCTCTGCAGCCGGCCCACATGCTTGGAGCCCTCCACGCAGTTTAAAGCTGATTACTAGTCTGCTTACAATTGGCTGAAGCTTTATGGTAGGACCGGCTGCTCTTACGCAGGCACTCCTGCACGCCTCTTCAGCAGCAGAGGGGTTTTCTGTGACAGCTGGCTGGAGGGAGAGAGAGAAAGAGGTATGTGAAGCCAGAACTTCTGATGTCACAGGCCGAGGCGTGGCATTAAGGTAGTCTTGGTGTGTGCAGGCAGTGTGAAGCTGACTCTGTGTGACACTCTCTCTGGATCTAGAGGCCATGGCTGCTCTATAAACAGTGAGATTAAAGGCAGGAATTCCGGAGGTAAGGGAAAAGGTAGCTTCTTCTACCTGTTAGACAGGTGATTATGAGGTAATAATGTCTTACACTGATGAGTGACTGAAGTATGTGTATGTGTAAGCTGTCAGATTATTCTTTGTATGCTTTCCAGACTGTATTGCTGGCTTTGGGTTGCCTTCAGGTTGTAATTCCCAATACTATCCATTTTACCCATGATATTAGAACATTGCATGTCTTAGCTCATTTGCAAAAGTGATTTTCTCTGAAGCCTATTTTAATACTGTGCCAATACTGTGCAGGATTTATTAAGGTATGCTGTTTATTGCATTTCCTGTGGAGAGAGAGGAATAGGTTAATTCCTTGGAATGCTGTGCATTGTTAAGCTGTTCCTAAAATAATGTGGGTGTATTCCGGTAGGGAGCAGGATGGTGTCTGGGCACATTGTTCAGAGCTCAGAATATAAACTCACCTTTCCCCACTAGAGCAGTGGGCTGGCTGCTTTTACAGGAGCTCTGCAGCAAGCAGCCGTTTTACACCCTTTTTAACCCAGGCACTGTACTCGGTCGTGACCTCAGCTGCAAGTTACAGGTTAGCACGCATTGTGTGCCCATGATCTCTCCTTCATGAGCTGGTCAGACATTTTTTATAATGTTCCTTAGACTTAGTCTGAGTGATTGTCTGTATACCTTGTGATAATGGAATTCCACAAAGGCCTTCCATAATCTTCTTTCTGGTGAAAGCTGCAGCACGTACCAGCTGTAATAATGAGAAGTGGAATGCATGGAATCTGCGCGACCCCCGTGGCTCATTTCTCTCTCTGCCTCCCTACTATATTTGCGAACACATCTGACCCCAGATAACTTTTTTCTAACTCGGTCTCTGTTGCAAGCATTTCCAGTAATATGTATTTACATAAGATTTAGGAGCGCAAGGCGTCTTTGCTGAGTAAGTAGGAAAAACATCAATCAGGCTCCAGTAGTCAGTCCTCTGCCTCCCTCAAGCCCCACACTCTTTTAATAATGCTGTCGGAAATGAGCAGGCTGGATTGTTACGCCCGGCTAGTGGCTAAAAATCAGACCTCGCTTATTAGGTATATGCTTCAGTTCTTAAATACAGGAAGCAGTTTACCCTGCTAAAGCAAGGTAGTGAGGTTTTTCCCTTGCTGCTGAATGGAACCATTAGGAGTGTTTTTAAGGAAGGGCGGAAACATGATAACCTTCATGTGTCATTGCAGCCTTTCATAGGTGAGCAGCAGAGCCTACTGCACTTCCTAATGCAGCAACAGTGAAGTCAGCAATATAATTGAGTTGTACAGTGTTTTCCATATGTTATCACTGTTGTTTATTAGGGGTGGGAATCACCTAGGTAGTTTCTCCTACCTGTTAGGCAGGTGATTGTGAGAGAGTAATATCTTACACTGATGAGTGACGGAAGCCTGTGTACGCACAAGCTGTCAGATCCTTCTTTGTATGCTATCCAGACCGTAATGCTGGCTTTAGTTTGCCTACAGCTTGGCATTTCTACTACTATCCGTTTTACTCATGATAGTAAAACGTTGTCTGTTTTGGCTCATTTCCAGTGGCCCCCATGACACGATATTATGTTCATCTCACTTCAGTCATTTTTACTGCAGTAAATTGGGTTGTCAAGCACACAGTCGGCCTAACACATGAAAACCTTACTTTAAATTTATATAATAGAAAATTTGTACTTGGTGTCTGCGCATTGATACAATATTGGCACAAAAATATTGCAATGCAATGCTGTACTGATTCCCCGCCTGTACTGTTCTGATAGCAAGGGTGAAAATTAAAAACACTACCTGCTTTAAAATTTTCAAATTTCAGCTTGTCCCTTCATATTGTTTGTGAATCAAGGTGGGGGCATTTTTAGATATATATGGTAAGAATCGTTTTGGCTTGGACAGATAATTGCTTTAAAAAAGCATCAGATGTTTAGGTTTAGATTTAGATTTTTTCAGACCGTTTTCTAAAGGCTTGTTTCGGCATTCGTATTTGCAAACATGTACAGAGAATAGTGGATATCAGCCAAGAATTCCCATATTGGTGCATTGTAGTTCACATTAAAGATTAATCAAGCTGCTTCATTGTTCTACACTAGTGAAAATTCAGTACACAGCCTTTTTTGGTGACTTATTGACTCCAGCAAAGCATTCATTGCCCTTTTTCCTGCTTATGAATAACATCATTGTTCTCCTGTTCTTTGATATTCTGACTGATCTGTAGTAGATCAAGTGAAGAACCCCAGTCTCCTGCTGGTATTCCAGCTATTTGAAAAATGCCAATTGATACCTGTGCTTCAATGAGTCCCATTCGCTTTCTAAATGAAGTGGAGGAGAAAAAAGCCAATGTACTTTGTTCCTACAGTGTCTGTTTGTTGTAGATATAGAATTGGCCCAGGCCTTAACCTTTTAGAATGACTATTTGTGTGTATGTCTGTATGTCATGTGTCCTTCAGTGGCTGCTTTCCTGACTTTCTGGGTTTCAGGCCTCCTCGTTTAAGGGCACACAAACCATCTGCAGCTGTGCTGCATACTTCTCACAGCACCAGGTGTTCCCCAAACAAAGCGGGCGGTGTGCCCACAGCATCTGTTCCCATGTGTTCCTATGGCTGAAACGGCATGCTGAGATGCAGCTAGTACAGTTAGTTAATGGCATTAATATCTTGAACACTCTTGTTGGTAATATCATTGTGCCAGTTGTACTTGATCAGTATCGGAATTGTTCAGCAAAGTTCAGCATTGACTATGAGCTACTACTCTTTAAAGATGGAGATAAATGTTGTGACTAGATGCTTAGGCTGGCCCACCGAGGGAAAAATGTACATGTGACTGTTATACAATGACTATGTCCAGTTGTTAAGCAGCATGTTCAGTTTTTGTTAAGCTGTGTTGCTGGTTAGGTTTGTTGTTTCTTGCTAATAGGTGTGTCATTTATGAATGAACATGCTCTGATCTCCCTCCGTGTTAGACGGTTTTGGGGGAGGAGGCCTCTTTCAGGTCAGGCTGGAACATGTTGGACGTTGAAAAGCGCACAGTGCCACTATGTGCAAACAGGGCTTTGTTCGAGGCACCCTATCACGTGTGCACTGTGTTTACACGCTTGTCTGAATATTAGAGCCAGAGGGGTAAACAGAGCTCTTGACCAAAAAAACGGTTCTCATTGCTGAACACTGCAGTCTAAGGTGTTTTCTGGGAGTGAACGTTTCAGTTCAGTCCATTCACTGTTCCATTCACAGAAAAACAATCATCACTTCTTCTGTTAGTAAATTAATGACGAAGAAAATGACTAATCATCTGAGAGAAAAGAATGGTCTGAGATGAGACCTGTGCACTATGAGAAAGAGTTGTGTAATCATGCTTTTGAGCATGACGCACATTCACACACAAGTGCTATTAGCTAATTTTGGGTATGGACTTCGGACTCTACACTTCTGTTTGAGCACATATCTATCTTCCTTTACATTTCCCACTATTCAAAGAACAGTTTTGCTTGCTGAAAGCCGTTTAAATGTTCTACTACCCTATTATGGTAGAAATACCAATTGTTATTTGAGACTTTTATTGACATTAAAAAAAGAACTTTATATCTTTTCAGTGCTCTTTCCATCCTGGACTGGGTTGACCTTCATACCTGAGCTGATAAGGACTATGGTGCATGTGCATTGTAAATTTTGTTATTTAACTTGTTTACATTTTGATGTCTTATTATTGGCAGTGAACATGAATATCACTCTATGCCCTTCACATGAGTGAGGAGACATTTTAGGCTTTTGTAGAAGAATCCATGATTTTAGGGCGATCTAGCTTGCCATCCATCATAGTGATCACAAACACCTTACTGAGAGCAGTAGCTGAAGTCATCCATCATGTGAAATGTAGGTGTGTGTGTGTGTATGTGTGTATACTGGACTGCTTTAAAATAGATGTGTGGAAACAGAGCAGATGTGCAGTTCCTAAATGTACTAGGGAAATCTGCACTTTTAAATCTGAGGTATTTGAAGGTCAAAGTGTACCTACTGCTCTGCTGATTTACTTGTTTAAAAACAAGTGCGTGTTTACTTTGGCCTTTCTTTCACAGCTGTAGTCAAGGCAAAGATAGCACTCTAGACAAGATGGTCTAGACATATACATGTTCCAGGGCCATTCTCTCCTGAGCAGAAGGATATTTACCCCTTAGGTATGGATTATGTGTAAGACTCTGCAGGGTGCCCACTAAGTCGAATGAACATCAGATAATTAGTTCAAAATGCATGTGGAAATGCAAAATGTGGTGGAGCGTGCATTAGGAGCATTAGTTTAACAGCAGATGGTTTCGTGGGATTTTTTTAGTTTCAGCTGTACACTACAAGATTGCCTTGATATCGATACTGTTTGTCCCTCTTTCTGGCAGGATTGTCGTGCTTGGATTATTCAGACATTGGACCAAATGTTCTTTTCCTCACAGAGTAATAAAGTCTTGCATATTCGTAACCCTTCACCTAAAAAACCGAGCAGCACATTGCATGTTTTCCAGTGTGATGCAATAGAGTGAGTTCTTAATGAGGTCCCAGTTGCTAAGTGTTGCCAAATTACGCAGTCATGTCCAGCAGGATGTCGAGATGATGACCCTTTTCCTCATTCAGTTGATCTTAAAGAGATCACCATGGGTCTCATCCTCTGTGCTTTCATCTACGGGTTCCCTCCTTCCCTCCCTGGGTTCACTGAATAAATCACTTCATTCGAGTGTCTTGTGACTTCTGTGTAAAGTGGATCCAAGTTTGTTCATTTAATAGCTGCTTGCTTTGAGTCCGGACTAAAGGATCGCTTTCAGCCCATTTCATGCAGAGCTTGGTCTGATTAGGGTGTTTTCCATGATAATAGAAAGAGTTCAGTTTTAATTACCATAAAGATGCTTTAACATGAGACTAGATTTGCTAGACAGTGTTAGGTATTACTGTTTATGCATGTGTACACAAAGTAATGTTGCTGTCAGTGCTGCTTGTTGTGACTGGAGACATCCTTGAGGAGCATTTTCTGGACTGTAGGGCCACATTTACACCTGTTATTCACTTTACATTTGGAGTCTTATGCTGTTAACTCTCAATATGAAGTTCAAAGAGTGTCACTGCCAACATAAAAAACAAACCCATCAGAGTGGCAGCCCAAGCAGTTTGGTACATACTAGTCTTAAACACTCTGTACAGTTCTGTAACATCTTATGGACAAATGAGACAATAATGATCTTGTACCAGAGGGATGGGAAGAGTATGGAGAAGGGAAAGAATTACTAATGAACAAAGCATACTACGCATATCTGGAGGTAGATAGTAGTAGCATGAAAATGTTTTGCTGTCATTATTGGTTCCCTTGTATTTGTTGATGTGTGATTGCTAACAAAAACAAAAAAAAAGGAGCAGGATAAATTCGGCACTATATAGAAGTATATTACTATTTGCTAAGATTCAGTCAAATGCTATAATGGTATTTTACAGTGCTGATGCATACTATGACAGCAACCCAGGACTATTATAAAGCAAAGAAGGGCAATGTTCTGCAATGGCCAGTCAATCACCTGACCTAAAAGTAAAATGCCCCAAGAACAAGCAGGAACTGAAAAAAATGGTGTCTTGTGATGTCTGTGCCTTTCAGATATCTGTCAGTCATTGACTGCAAAAGATTTGCAACCGATTATTAAAAAAGACAATTTAAATTATGACAGTTCTTTTAAGCCCAAAAAATGAGGAGGCAATGAATGAAAATGGTAGTAATTCTTACACTGTTGGATTTAAAACTGTTTGATTGTACTGAATGATAAATGATGACAAATACTGCACAGCACAAACCACTGTGGCTTTAATAAAAACTGAGCTGCGCTATGTGCTGTCCATGGGTGGGAGTGCAGCTGGCCACATTCCCAGCTTGAATGGTAGGTTAAAGATTCTGTCTGTTCATAAGTGTAGGCTTACTCTTGCAGCTGTATGCCAGTTATACTGTATATTTGAAGCTAATGCTGGTACAAACAAGGGGGCATTTACATGGTGTACAGAGATAATTCATGTTTTGGTTTATGTTTTTGTAATAATATTTTTGACTGAACTGAGGGTATAAGAATAGCCATCTTATAATAACTCTACTCTACTGACCAGAGCAATTTCAAAATGACTGTATTATGTCTGAAGTGTGCTCTTTGCTTCCTTCAAATGACAGTTCAGTAGTACCATTTAACCACTATCATTTGGTAGAAATGGAGCCGAGTCCTCCTTTGAACCACAACATCTAACGTAATGGATTAAACACCCATCATTCCTGCTAGCAATGAGATCTGCTCAAACTGTCTGGGAGTTTCTCAAGAATATAGCTCAGTGCTGCCTGTTTCTAAAGTAACATCTAATTCTCTGGCTTTTCCAGGAGGTCATCTAAAAGCAAGGCACCCCCTCCTCCACCGGTGCTGCATGGTACGTGTGGGTCCCCGAGCGATCCTGCGTTCCCCCACGCTGCTATGGAGCAGAAGGAGAATCTGTTGGAGCAGGAGCTGCTGCTAACAGTGGTGCTGCCTGAGGGAGTGGAGAAAACTACAGTTGTACATGGCAGGTGAGGTGTTTGAGCAGTGTCCTGGGGTATCTTAGATATTCTAGAGATGTTTAAATTGTGCTGCATGGCAAGGAAAATCCACAAACCAGATGAAATGTTCAGGCAGTTTGCCTCCCAGCTTTGTGGCAGCGAAATGCTGGAGTGCTGCAGGGAGGTTTGACCTCAAATCTGTCTGAAGCTCTGCAGACTTGGGGAAAATTGCACAATTTCAATCTGGCTTGAGCCTTAACTGTCAACACTGAGTGCAGTATATCAGTCAATTGTGGCTGCGATGTCCTTTATACAGCACAGGTGTGTTTGATTGGCTAACTGTCCTAACTTACCTGCAGGCACTTAACAAGTTCTTTGTTTTAAATCTTACGTTTGTTAAACCTGGATTATTGATATTGTAGGCTGCAATTAAAATTGTAGCTCTTGCAATTTGAAATTTGATCGGTGTCTTTCAGATTGCAATTTTGATACAAGAATGATGAATCTTTGCTGAGCAAAGGTGCTATACTGCAGGTGAGTAGCCAGGTGTAGCCCAGATGAAGCTATTACACCTAGGCTTGCACTGATGCACTTAATGCACATGATATTAAATGCTACAGGCTAAATGTGCTTGTTTATAGGTACTGCTATCTAAGAAAAAGTAACTATGCGTCTCTACAGAAAGACTGGAATAATGCTGCTTAGCAACTGCTGCTCTGTTCCAAACACAGCCTGATGAAATCCAAATGCTAAAAATCAGTAATCAGGAATTTCCAAACTGCATCACAGATTCTCTAGGACTAACACATCATGATAAATGTGCAATGTTGTGCAATTTGGTGGTTTCATAATTGTTTTGAGAAACCTTCCACTCTTGCACTACTATAAACTAGCTTGTCTTTTATAGTGCTTCTTGACTGGATCCTTGAGGTAATTCTTATCTCATGTGAAGAGCTCTCACAGTGTGTCAAACTAACACATACAACCTGCAGTTCAGATATGACTGCTGAGACCCTATGTCAGCCCCCCGCCCTTATTTTTCAACAGTCCCAAGTGAGGAGATGTGACCTATGCTGAACTTTTAGATTTTGAGGACATCATTGTGAAGGCTGGGGGTGCAAGTGAAATCATTAAGATCATGAGGGCATTACGTCAGTTTTAAAGCAGTTGAAATTGCTGCCTCACTGAGTCAGATGGGTGGTGCTGCAGACTGCTACAATGAGGTTAGGATGGAAAATGAGACAGAATTTTATGCATCTTGAGTTCAGTTCATTCGGTTCAGTCTTTCGTTTGCCCTGTAGATGTATTTATGATATCAATGTATAACACAATCGCTATTCAGTCATCAACATTCAATATTTATTTTCCATAGTAATCCGGATTAGGCCTCGATTAGACAATTTATTAGGCCATTCATAGGCCCCTGACTGGTAAACTGCCAAAATTACCACACAGCCTTCATTCTTGCCAACCACTGCTGCTGTTATGAAGAATAGGAGCAGACTGGGCCCAGGGAAGATTGACCATTGTAGAGGGCCTTTTTGGGTGAAAAGCAAAATACTTTTAATGGCTGTAAAAATAAATCAATAAACCAGCACCTTTGTACCCTTTTATGCTAGAAGTAAAACTAAGTTTAATATAAAAGGATTAAGTAATGAGTAAATCCTGATCTTTTCTGCTTCTGAATATGAAGGGAGAGCCCCAGCCTTTAACTAAGCAGGATTAAACTGTAGCCAGTGTATTTCCAAAGGCCTCGCCGATCCTGACATTCCAGAAGCAGTTGGAAAGCATTGTGTAGCTCATTCTGTGTCACTAAAGGATTTTCCACACTCAATATGCTATATGGCGGAGGCATTCTGCAGTGTACATAGTGTTCTTTTACACTGTGAGTGAAGACAAAAAGAAATCAATATTAATGACAGCAAGAATTTGAGCTGCTGTTATATGAATAATATAATTAAGGCTCCAAAGTGTTGGTATAACATAGAAGCATGGCTTTTACAACTTGTTGACTTTTTCCAAGAATCACTGAACACAGCGAATCAAAATATGTTTAATGGCTGCTCATAAAACAAAATTTTTTATTGTTTAACCTACCAAATAGGTGATATGGAGCTTTGGCTAGACCGCAGAAGCTTCATTGCAGTTTATTCTTTCCACAGGCATGAGTCCTGCAAATGAGCATACTTCACTGTGCACTCTGTACTTTTTTACAGAGACTCCCAGGAGACTAGCATGGTGCTTAGACAGTCTTAATCTCTGGCTGTCTATCCATTAAGTTGCTTCAGGTCTGTCACATTGATGATCTGTCAAATGTTGCAAAGTGTGTTAAATACCTGTATTTGTTTTGCAGTAAGCCCATGATGGACCTGCTAGTGATGCTGTGTGCAAAGTACCATCTGAATCCATCAGGCCACACCATCGAGTTGGTGTCCACCAACAGGAACCATATCAAGTTCAAGCCCAATGCCCTTATCGGGGCGCTGGAGGCCGAGAAGGTTCTACTCAAGCCCAAAGGCATGGAGGACAAAAACAAGAAGACTGGACCACAGATGCCAGAGGTAAAGCTCTGGTCTCTAATTTGATTCCGACAGTGTAGCATTTTCTGATTACACACAGCGACCTTTTTTAAACATGCAGAGACTTGACTGTGTTATTTCTCCAGTGATATGTTTAGCCTTTAGCATTTACGGAATGGCTTGATGTTTGTGAATGCCATCTCATTTAATGAAAATGCTCCTAGGATCAGTTTCTCCTTCAGCTTCTCCTCGCATGTCTTCCTGGATATCTGATTGTCTCTGTCTCTCCCTCAGGCTACAGTGCGTATGGTCATAAATTACAAAAAGACGCAGAAGACAATTTTGCGGGTGAACCCTCGACTCCCTTTGCAGGAGTTACTGCCTGCTATCTGTGAGAAATGTGAATTTGAGCCGAAGAGCACAGTGCTTTTGCGGAACGTGCACTCAGAGGAGCCACTGGACCTGAGCAGCTCCCTCAACGAGCTTGGGATCAGGGAAGTTTACGCAAGAGACACAAGGGGTACGACCAATAACTTGTGTGACTTGGAAATACAGCAAGCTCTCACTGCACTTAGACTTCTACTAGAGATACACTAGTAGGGGTATTCTGGGTTAATGTTGATATCCATTTATCTCTTTGTATATACCAGCTAGTGATCATGCCTAAGCATTTCTAAAAAATAAGTAGAAACTGGGCCGATATCTAATTGATACTCTTTGTACTCCAACAGTGATTAGGCAAACAAGCTTCCCTCCATCACCAACTCATTCAGGTACAACTTCTTTATTTTCTCATTCCTCGTTTAACTGCAACACTTTCTTCTGACGTTAAAAGTTTGTTGTGTTTTCCTTGTTAAAACTTAGCTGTGCTTCACAGTGTACATGTTATATTGTGAATATCCATTTAAGTAAGTAATTACAATTCCTGAATATATGCTGCAGATATAATTCAATCGGGGAAGGACAAACTCCAGAAAGAAAAAGAAAATAAAGGGTTGTTTGGCTTGTTTAAAAGAGGAAGTAAGAAGAAACACGATCAGGTAGGTGCTGTTTTTATTCTTCTATGGTGAAGTTTATATTTATAAACACATAACCAATGACCATTTTCATCAGCTGCTACGCTATAAGCACCATGACTTTGAGGTCACATGAGGAGTGTTTTATCTGTTATACGGAGGTCCAGTCAGTGGTACTGAATATTTAGGAGGCTGCAGAGAGAGAAAGGGACAGGACTAACTACATTTTGAAAGTCATTTACAAAGCTAATTTGTTTGACACTGCAGGGAGTTCATGGCTCATGGAGTGGAATGTTTGCTTTGGGTGCTCTTTAAACTTTGCATGGGCAAGTACTGAGCTGTTCCATTGGTCAGTGGTCATGCTTGTCCTTGTACACAAATCAGGAGTTTTGCTGGCTTGGGACTGGCTTAATCTTCAGAACACGCCTGCCAGTCAGGAGTGGAGGAGCTGTGATTGGCCCGTTTTTTCCAAATACATCTGAAAGTCACAGACGTTTTGCTGTTCACTCTTTGAAGGCTTCGACGGTGAGTGCGCCAGCGTCTCCAGTCCACAGGAAACAAAGACCCGTCAGCATGAGCTCCCTGAGCACACATTCGCCTACATATGACTCCAACACCATGCCTTCAGACACACCGAAGAAGAGGCGTGCCCCCCTGCCCCCTAATATGATGCCCTCTGACCTTAGTCATCACAGCAACGCTCAACCAACCACTCAGCCTGATGGCAACCAGGTATGTGTTTAAATAATGCTGACTGTACTGCATAGTGAAATCTGTCCTTCTTAATCTGACTTCAGTCAGGACATTATTATTATTATTATTATTATTATTATTATTATTATTATTACTGAATGCAGTCAAGTTACACTGCAGGTACACTGTCTGTCAAAAGGTTATGCCTTCACCTCGGTTTCTTTTAAAACATATTTTAAGTAATGTTTGATTTTCACTCCTGCTTTTCAGTTAAATAAGAAACATGTCAGAGACTACACTCCATTGGTTTAATTTCATGTTAAATGGCAAATATATCTGAAAGATTAGACATTGATGATGCATTTTCACAAGAGTCTCCCAACCTGAAGAGAAAACAGAACCCCTATTAACTGTGCTAGGACTTGAGAGAGATGAGAAATCCAAGCTCATGTTTGCTTAATGTTTCTGTCCATCCTTCCACTGTGAGAAAACAATTCAACAATATGGTCCTTAAAGGATAGCTCTCCAGAAGCTGTTACAGAGAAAAAAGAAAAAGATAAAAAAAAAGAAAATTTGCAAATTAAACAAAGAAGCTGCTAGTGTTCTCCGAAAATGGATCGCCTACCCCAGAGTCCCATCATGCCCATCAGCATTACTGAATGTGTTTGGTATCATGAGAAGCAGAGTCTTCTTCTAAGACTTCTAAGACTGAACTTTGCAGGTGTGGAGTAAATATTTGCAGATTTCCCAGAACACAACAAATGAAATTTGGAAAAATGTGATTGAGGCTCCTATGTAGTTGTCTTCTAAAACATGTCTGCTTTTTCTATTCTGAAAAAGGGAATATCGTAATACCAGTTTGAACTTGACAATCAACAATTTATGGGTGGTCTCTTTACTGTATTTACTGTTGTTTACTAATTCCTTATTAAAATATGGTGCATGTAGTTTATTGAGTAGGGTTTATCACTCTGCTTTTGGCAGGACGCTTCTTCAGCTCTAAGTCGTAGCTCCTCAGCTGGATCCTCCCTCAAGAGGAGCAAGAGGAAGGCCCCCCCACCCCCCACCTCTACTGGTGGGTCCCCTGCAGCACCCGAGGAAGCTTCACAGGACAGGGCTGTGACAGGTCAGTCAGCAGTCTCTGGAAGCCATTAAACACTTAAACACACACACAGTCTGATCAAACATCTGTCCTTTTCATTCGGTAGCAGCTTTACCCAGCTATACTCTGGTGACAGTCAGTATGACAAGCACTCACAGTGGGTCTCTTGTTATGTTACATGTTCAACAGATTGTCTTTAAATGTGTCATATTGTCGAGTTTTACCATTAGTGGGGCACAAGTTGTCAAAGGAGAATTCTGAGGTTTTTACCTTGACAGATTTGAACAGCTGTACAGCTGCTCAGCATGTAAACAGAGAAGCGTTGGGATGGGAATATGTGGACAGTGCAGGCTGTTTTTAGGTGACTTCTGTAAACATCCTGCCTCCTAGTGGTCTAAATGGAGCATTGCTGTTCTATTATTAATGTTTCCTCTGCCTTTCCATTTTCTTTTAAGTCCCTGCAGTTCTGATAGCTCTGCTCTGCTTTCTGTCTAAAGGTAAAGAACAGTATAGAAACTATATATACTTGAAGTAGAGTTAGTACTCATTTGAGTTAACATCATCCTTGTGTGGCTGTGGGGCAGAGAGGTGGCTGTGCTAGAATCGATTTTTACATTAGATTTGAATGCTTTTATCTGCACTGTCTGGCACACACACACGCACATGCAAAACACGGACACAGTTTGCAAGGCTCCACCTGTGTGTATAATTACAGAGAGTTCCATTAAAGCTTCTTTCTTTAAAAGGATTCTCACGCGGATGTGATTGGAAGGCTGTAGTTTTTAAAACTTGTGCATGTTCAGCATGTTTGAAATAAACAGTATTGAAATACTGCAGGACACATAATAGTTCTTTTTATTGGGAATTTAGTCCTCTGTGAGTCTTTGATTGAAATTCCGGACATTTCGACTGGGTCATTTAACTGGCCATAGCTTGGATGAAGTCAGTGGAAAAGGCTAAATTCAATTGTGCCTCAGATCCTTTTTGTTAAAATGCGAATAACAGCGAATCTTTTCCATCCGTCTCTTCCACCATAACTGTGAAAAAAAGAAGCAACTTCTGATAGAAGACTTGGCACAGCCTAGTCTTTAAAATGTACATAGCTGCTCCTCCATGTGTGTGTGTGTCTGTGTGTGTGTGTGTGTGTCTGCGTGTGTGTGTCTGTCTCTGTGTGTGTGTGTGAGAGAGAGAGAGAGAGAGAGAGACTTTGTGGGTCAATAATTAGTTCTTCTTGATACTTTTGGTAATTAACCATTTGATTTGATGGCATTGCGTGTGTTTAACCACTGAGGCAGAATCTGGAGGATTTAATCACTTATGTCTCAGAAGTTGGACAATGATTGACTGGACAATAACAGACCTAAAAGTAGCAGTGGACACTATTACAATATTACTGTGTTATTTTGCTGCACAGTGCATTGCAATATCAATATGTATTATTAGTTCTAAAAGCACTGTGACTGCCTGCATGTGTCATTACAACTAAAGCATAATTAGACCTGATTTATCCAATGCAACATGGGAAACATGAGTAATTACAGTTTTTAACAGTGTTCTTAAAAAAGATTAAATATCACAATGCATATGCTCCTAAAACATGACATTGTAGTTTTACCATATTGCCCACCCCACTCCACTGTATAATATTAGCATATTTAGCTCGTTTGATGCAGCCAGGTACATAAGCTCTTAAAGCAGCTGTAACTCTCCACTTTACAGACTGACCAGAAGGGGGTGTGTGGCAGCCTGGCTTTCCAGTTCCCTCTGGTGTCTGCTGTTTCTTGCTTCTCTTCTGAGATCCCCTCATCCTTCTCTTCTTCATGTGGTGGCCTCTTCTTTTTTCACCTATTTGCTTTAACTTCTGTCATTCTCAGTGTTTCTCATTTGTGTGTACATTCTTCTGTCAGTCATTTTGTATTCTTTGTCTTCTTCATGGGAATGTTGAATTGCATATGTGACAATCAATACTAATTATTGATCACATTAATTTAAAATACTATTTTTTTGTGTTTCTTTTAGAAAAAAAGTAAGGATAGTAAGGATTCTTATTTATGTATTTCAGGACATTGTTAGACCAAGTATGTATTAATTGTTGAGTTCCTTTTTCATGTTATAATGGTGTATTCCTATTTCAGTGGTCTTGTACTGGGATCTCTTAACACTGCTTTGTTATATCCATGTGTTTTTCATATAAAAGTAATGCACTTGTGCGTGTTTATTTATCTGGGAAAGGAACTCATTGTGGTTCGGTTCCATTAGGGTTATTACCTCAGCTTTTTTCAGGCTTTTCTCTATTGTCACGCTGTCCTCTCTCAGCTTTTAATACCGTGCTTTATTTTCTTCAGTGAACATAAGTGTGCCTCATCCAGGGAGGTAACCTAACAAGAGCTCTCATTGTACTCATGACATGTTTTACTTTTCACGATGTCTCTGCGATACCCAGGGACTGAGCGCTGAAAGCACTTGTAAAAACGCATTGTTTTGCTTAGATGTGATAGCAAGTTTTCCATAAAAGCAAGTGAGGGAGTGAGGAGGGGGACTAGCTTTTAGGGAGTAAGTGCACTCTAATCAGCGGTTTGAATCTACAGACAGACTCTGCTCGTTGTTCATAACCACACAACAGCAGCCTCTTGAGACATGGGAGGGATCCTTCATTCAGTTTGCTTTCTTCTGAGTATATATATATTTTTTCAAATGAAGCTGCAAACTTTTTCTCTGCTGCACTGAGTTTTCTGATCTTCAGCGACATATCCCTTTTTTTATCCACCGTATTTGTGCTTGTGTGCTGCATTCATAATGAACCTTGAAATGTCTTACAGTATGTCAGCAGTATGTTCTGAAGTCTCGTTAATAAAGTGCTCCTAAAGTTTGGAGTCTCTCACTGCCTGTGTCTCCAGCCCTGCCTAGCTCCCCTGCCGACAGCAATAATCGACTTCACAGAGGAGGGAGGCGTGGAGAAAGGCAATGAAAAAGGGAGGGGGGTGGCAGAGTGGAAAAAGAAAGATAGACAAAGAAAGGGATTAAGATATATAGAGTGCAAACGGTAGGAAAAGATGAGAGCGTGGAAGAGGGGGAGAGAAAATGGAGAAAAAAAGAGAATGAGAGAGAGGGAGACGCAGGAGAGAGGATAAAGCCCGTTTCTTAATGTCTGTATCTATATCCATGACACTCCATGACTCGCAGATAGAGGGAGGGAGTGAGAGAGAAAGAGAGAGATCACAGAGCACTCTGCAGAGGGAAGCTCTCTCTTTGAATATTCCTTCTGCTCTCCAGTCCCCAGCGACAGCCCTTGAAGTGCTGAATGCAGTGCTGGCGGAGGGCGCGAGGGAAGCGAGACGTCTTAATTAAGAGCGATTCACTCAGTCTGAAGAGCGGTGCGCTGCAGCGCTTTGGCTTGCCTGCTCCACTCTCACATTAATACTGAAAAAATACCAAATAACCCACTCCTATCAGCCCATTATGTAAGCTGCTCCTGGACACTGCAGAGGAGAACACTATGGATGTCTTTATTACTCATGCTCAAAGTGGCTGCTGGGCTTCCTCGAAAAAATGAAGTAGATAGAACATCACCTAGATGCTGTTTGAAACTCGATAAGCAAAACTCCAGCCTACAGAATTTGGCTGGCATATATTATAACCCTAACAGAGTTATCTTTTATCTCCATTGCAGAAGTGATCTGTCAGTTTAATGCAATTAGATAGTTTTGTTTAATGGCATTTTCAATGCGCACTGTCACAAAGAAGCTTTTCTGAGATCTCGGCACAGACCCTTATAGAGCAGCCCAGCTCACTCAGACTTCAAGAAAAACCCTTAAAAAGAGCCAAGCCTCAAAAGGGTAGCCCATTCCCCAATTCTGTATCCCATTTTCGCTTTTATGGACCTCTGAAGTGTCATTGTTCTGTAGCCTAAGCCATGCTGTGATGCTCATATAAGGAACTCGAGGTTCAAGAGAACTTTTCCAACAAGAATAATGGAGGATATTTTTTCAAAAACTGCCTCTGCGTCCTGTGGTGATACATCTTAATCTATGACCATTTTGTCTCTCTACATCACTGGATCCTCTGAATCACCCTGTTCTTAAAGAGTGAAAATATGAATATTGCTACGTATATGCTAAAAAAAGCTAATGCATTTTTCCACCACCTTCAAGGTTTAGTTATAGAAGTTGGTTGCATTTTATGCTTCTAATGATTCAAGTCATTCATATTAAAATGTTTTAGCAGTCTCTAAGTGTACCCTGGAGGGAAAGTGGAAGGTGGGGCTGTTTCTGTGATTCTCACCTGTACATGAAACCTTGCTGAACAGTGATGTTTAGCGTAGTGCAAGTTTTTTTTAGTCTGCTTACAAACATGTGGTGCAATGCTGCAGGGTTGCCATTGGCTCTTGAGGAGATTCAGGAGAAGGAGGAGAGCCCTATGTCAACAGAGGCCCCTGTTACCCCTGCCAGCTCCAGTTCTGCAAGAGCCAGCCCAATCAGCCCCAGTCTTGAGAGTCCAAGCCCTGTACAGGAGCTGCTGGAGGATGACAGCGGCAGCATCAACCTGTCTGCCGATATCTCCCTGGATTCAGGTAGAGCAGGCACTGCCTCTCCCTCTCAAGACTCAGAGATGGAGAATGTGGCACCGCCCAGGGGAAACTCCGAAGATATGTCATGTGATTTGACCACAGATGGCAAGTACGACACTATTGCAGAGGACAAAATGTTGTTGTTTTTTTTAATTGGTTGAGTTGCCAAAGCTTTACATGATTTTCACTCCTGACAGACAAGCTGCAAACCTAGAAGTGAATAGAGATCGGCCAGAGACTGATGCTCTACTACAGCCAGCAGACAATGGTGAGTTGTTTTTGTTTCCACTATAGGGATTCTTTCACTCAGCTTGAGAAGCCCATGTACTGCACCCCGGCACTCACAAAAGCATTACTAAAATAACCTAACAACTGGAGGGCAAAAGTTAAAGTTGAAATTGTTTTTGTGTGATTGTGCTTGACTCTATTCTTCTCTTTATGTTAGCTGATAATAAGGACAGCACCGAAGCAGCCTCTTTGACTGCTGATGACTACGCAGCTACAAAAGAAGAGGGTACTTCCATGACAGTTGTCTCACAGGACAGTGTGGTCCAGGATCCTGCTTTCTCACATATAGATGCAATCACACAAACTCAGCAAGCAGAGCCTCAGGCACCTCCTAGGTCGGAAGCCTCAGGGCAGGGGGTGCAGAATGCCTCCCCGACTGCAGCCAGCGTGAGTCATACACATATGCAGATTCAGACAGATACGTTGTGCGAATCTACTGAACACGAGTCTACAACCAGACCAACTGAGCTGCTCCCTGCCCCACCCTCAGCCAGCTCAAAGCGGGACATGGCTACATCTACGGAGGAGCTCCAAACGCCAGCAATTCACCCACCATTGGTTCACAGCCCTGAGAGACAGACATCCATAGGCACTCACACCCCTGAAGGCCAGACATTAACACATACCCTGGAGTCTAAGGGTCAATTGTCAGCACAGATTCCTCCAGCCACTAAAGCAGGCAACTTGCAGTACATTGTAGAGTCTGAACCTAAACCCAAACCTTCCAATGAGCTCACCCGTGACTACATCCCCAAAGTGGGCATGACCACCTACACCATTGTGCCTCAGAGGTCCCTGGACAAGCTGCGTTTCTTCGAGGTGGAGTTGACGCTTGAATCCCCCAACATGCCTGGAGCTCAGGTGGTGAGCCCTGAGTGTTCGGAAGGTTTAGGGGATCCCGTTGGTATCTCGTCCCAGGCTGCTATGTCTCCTCATTCCACAAATGGCCCCGCTACACCACTCCTCTCTATGAACTGCAGCAGTGAACTGTCCCACTCTGTTCCCTCATCTCCAGCATTGCCTGAGGCTGGTGACTCCTCTTTCTCAGCAGATCGAGGAGGCCCTGAGGTTATGGAGAAGAAAGCTCCACCTGCAACAAGGCCCAAACCAGCTTCTTTCCGCTTACCACAGCACAAAAAAACACCTGGGAGTTATGTAAGCTCAGCAGCAGTGCGGAGCATGAGCGTGAGTGACAGCAGCAGCAGCAGCCCTGCCGGAGGGGGCCAGAGGGAGTCTCTAGCCAGCCCACGTAGAGAGAGTTACCCAGGGGCAACACAGGAGAACTTCCCCCCTCCTCCACCTCCCATGCAATGGAAGGAGAAAAAAGAGACTGCAGAAGGGCAGAATTTAGCTTCACTGCTGCCTCTGTTGAAACAGGAAGAGCCAGAGCGAGCAGCTCCAGTGCTTTCCCAGAGAGAAGCTGAAGTATCCAGTGGGGCAGGGCGTGTGCTACCCCGCCAGACGAGTCTTCCTTCCAGGGAGCCAACTGCTGGCCTGAGCCTGGAGAAGCTGCGTAGCTTTGCAGCGCCCAAGCCGTACTCATCCACCACTCAATCCCGCTTTGCCCAGGCCGTCTCTTCTGCAGTGAAAAGATCACAGTCCCTTAGCCTTAGTCCCGTGGGGCAGTACAGCCACAAGGTGCCCCTAGTGCTCACCCAACGCAGTCCCATCAGAGAGTCACTTGACTCACCCGAGTCGCCCACTACCACTGTAAGTATGAGTTTGGCCTCGGTTTTAAACCCCATTAATTTTTTATTTGGTTCATTTATGACCGGTTATTATTATTTTACTGAGTCACTTGCAAAGGAAACTTATGTAGGGCAATTAAAACACTTTTAGGCACACTTGAAAAAATGGGTGCTGTTGCTAATTAAGACTCTTATTGGCACTATTTGTCTTTTTCCAATAAAGTTAAATACACAGCTAAAACGTTACACTGAATTCTCACGATAGGTAGTGACTGGTTCACTGAATACGATGTGTTCAGTTATTTCCCTGACACGTATGCTTTAGTCATCAATGTCCTGGAGTGACCCGTCTCCTCCTGAGCTGATGTCACTCGGGTCATCTCAGACTGTACTCAATAAAAGGGGAGAAGGCACCGTTCTTTTCTTTCAACCTGCACAATATGCCATTTTCCCTCCATGGCGTCACAACACAGCACCTCTGAGAAAAGCTTTTGTTTGATAATGGGATAGAGTGTGCATGCGGCCGTGTGCGTTGATAGACGATCCTGTGCGTTTGTTTCTCTCTGGTGTCAAACAAAACCTCCATCTGAGAGCATGCGTGTGAGGTGTATCACAGTGTCAATGTCTCCATCATCAGCCAGCTGCCTGAGGGAGCACTTTGTGTGTATGTGTGCGTGTCTAAAGGCTCTTTGACTTACTGCTTGGTAACAATCAATCGGTGTCAGGATATCCACAGCTTACACATTCTGTATTTGATTGTGAGCGTTTCCCCAGGGCAGCACATTCCTCCTTCTTCTCCATAACTCTCCTTTTGTGTGCTAGTATGTGTATTTGTACACTCATAACATAAATGTGTGTGTGTGTGTGTGTGCATGAATTTACATTTTGTAATGCGCACAAACGTGAATCCCTAAGGTGGACGGTGTAATGATCTTGGTGATATGTCATTGAGTTGTTTCCTAGGGGATGGATCAAAACAAGGGATGGGCATTCCAATGAAAGGAGGAATAAGGAACGATTTTAAAAATGCTGTATAGGATTCTAAAGGCTACCGTAGGCTACAGGCTGCCGCATGATATGCACATCAGGTGGAAAAAACATGGCATGCTGCATTTAAAGTGGGCCACGTAACATCTCTATATTAATGCACTGAGAAAGGTGATGAAGTCTTTTAGGTGGAAGGTAGCAGGTTTGTTAAGAGCTAGCTAGCTGATAAACATAATAAATTACTTAATGACATTGAATACAGTGTAATATAAGTACAGTGGAATATGAACTTTTCAGAGCCTTTCTGTGATGCCTTAGTTATGGTTTGTACCATCTGCTGGACCTCCTGGTGGTACTTTTCGTTAGGGTTTAGCTGCCTACAGTAGAATTTTCATACTTCCTTCTTTGAACTTATCGTTAGAAATTCTGACCAAAACATAGAGTGCATTGCTCTACATTGCCCTCTGGTGGAGTGTTGCTTTCACATTGCTCTTGGTTCTGAGTTGAGAATAATTATTAATGCTAATTTGCATACCAAAATACCTAAACCTTAAACTGCCATGACTATTTGAATATTTGAAAATTCTGAACCATGCCCAATCATTTTTTTTTCTTTTTTGTTTGGTGTCTACCAGGCTGCATTCGCCTCCCTGAGCTATAACTGCATGCACTTGTACTTTCTTTGTAGAATGTGGAGACCATATATGAAAACAGAAAGGCTGGCACTGAAACTCCTTCAGCAGACTGCAGTGACCTTGCACTGAGCGATACTTGCACTGAAACTGAAGGCATGTGGAAGAACGGAGTGACCGATCACACGTTGGTGAGTGAGCATAACCTATCCTGTACAGAGGTAGTTTGTATACCGGGCCCTGGAGGTACCCTTGTACCCTTGTATATTTTTGAGCCTGACCTGCTCTGATTCAATTAATAACCTAATTAACAAGCCCTTCCTGAATTGAAGAGGGTGTTGCAGAGCATGACTGAAATGTTCAGCGCAGAGGTACTTCCAAGACCAAAGCTGAGAACTTTTACTCTTTCATAACGATGACTGTGTTGGTACACAGGATGATTCCAACACATGATTCTAAGCACTAGAGATGATAATGTATGTACAGTCAGGAGTAGTAGTTAGTCTAATCTAAGGGTCTGTCTTAAGCTGAAATTTAATTATCTGCTAGGATGATATGCATCCAGTATTAGCATGTGTCAATTATTCTACAATCTATAAGAAGAACTCATACAGCAGCACTACCAAAGTATATGGACACTTTACCTGTTTAACCACTGGTAAACTTTACTTTACATAATGTTTAATAAAATGATATTTGTTTTAGAAAACAAACATTTGCTTTGACACAGCATCAAACTCATGATAGACTCTCTGCATGGAGAAAGCTTGGGTAATAGTTCCATACAGACTGCACCTAAAGAACAGTATAGTACAGAAGTGGAAACGTCTAAGTCTCCTGGCTGTTTTTTTTAAATGATGGTGTCAGTGAGTTTGTGTTTATTGAGTGGATTATAAACACAGTTTGCAAAGACATTATCGATATAAGCCTGCAGGAGTTTGCAAAGAAACTGATCAAACAATAACAATCTGAAACAACCGGATGCCTTTTGAAAGAAGAATACTTTGCAGTCTGAAAATAAAGTCTGTTTAAACTATACTGCATTTGGTTAATCTTAGTGATAAGTATCCACCAATACATTTAAGGCCTAAAGAAATGGTCTACCTCAGATTTATGACTTTCTACACTGTAGGACTGGTTGCACATTTGCGCTACTGAGTGTGTGTAGCTTCTGTTCTCACCCAAGAACAAACCCAATAAGAAAACATTGGTGAAAATAAATGGGCTTTAAAGAAGAAAGTTATTCTTAGGAAAGGTTGGTGAATATATAATATATCTTAATATATTTTTAAGAAATATTTTAATCTGTACATGACAGCAATTTACAATTACTCTTTTCATGAGAGCACTCTGAATGGCTTTAACTTCCTATCCATTATGCAAACCGCTACGCAGACATTTTTTAAAAACTAGTGGAGTTCCCAAGTGCAAGGATTTAATTAAAAACTGGCCAAAATTGGCTACTCCTAACTCAAGCCCTAACTCCCGTTTGTCTGTATTTGTTTGCAGGGATCTGTGGTGTCTCCAGTGACGTGTCCTGCGCCGAAGAGTTTGCCAGATGCAGCACAGTGTCAGGAGGAATAAAGCACCTCTCCACTTTAGCTTTGATCCCACTGTGCCTTAGTGTGCACTTTTAAGCTTAGTGTCTGTATTCCCTGTCCTTTGGTCTTTCCCGCCATCCCACACCTTTTTCGTTTTCTGTCTACACTGAGGATGCTGCAGCTCAGCATCTTTAAAACTAGGGCAGTTTTAGCCCTGGAGGACTACAGCTCTTTGTTCTAATGCCCCTGATCTGATTTAGTTCATCAAGGAGTTGTTGATTAGTTGTTAAGTTGTAAAATGTGGGTTAGAGTGCCGATGAAACTTAACTGTGCACTGCTGTGGCCTTCTAGGACTGGAAATATCGATCTCTACTATAAACTGCCTTCTGGTCACTCTTCTGTCTGCAGTATGCCAGAGCATGAGTGTGGAATGATACCGATCTAGGGTCAGTTTTGGCCTTTTGTATCTCATTGATTGTAAAGACTGGCCTTTACATCAGCACTCTTACTCTTACTTATTTAATGCAGTATAAATGATTGTGGTCTCCTTGTGATATTGAGCAAACATGTGGAGCACCTGAGGGAACTAAATCACTGAGGTTTAAACCTCTGACCTAACTTATTATACAGGAGGCTTACTGAGTCTCTAATTGTTTGGAAATTGATCAGCATCTATTGTGTTTATTTTATTCTCACTCAAATTATATTATGTTGAAATCTTTATTAATTGTCATATTTTGAAACATTCATATTGATTCAGAACCTTGTTGAGGTGTTTTATATGATTTCCATTAATTATGAATATGTTAAGTTTTATGGAAGGTGGTTTGTTTTATTTGTGAGTTTGTTTTTCTTTAACTTATTAGGCGTAGGAGGTAGAATACTGTTATCAGCCATGGAAAAGGTACTTAAGTACACCGAACTGGTGTTGTCGTATACCTGTGTGCGCGTATACTGAACACATACCTTTTGTGCTGGTAAACACTACTAGTACGCATTACATAATTATAAATGACATGGATCACAATGAAGTAAGCAGTATGTAATGACGAGCACATACACATAGATTATAATGCATTGCATATGTGGGTGTTATGCATAACAAACAAATAAGAGGGGTGCCAAAAAACAAACGGTCAAATGTTTTTAACAAAGCTGAGCTCAGAGAGAAAGACACTGGTCTGCTCATACTGACAATACTGCTGTAATATCTTAAATCATTTCCTGTCTGTGCATTAAAGAATAACACATGAGTCATTTATGAATGGGCTTATTGCTTGTGTTTCACTCACTTGAGCTCAGGAGAGCCGTGAGACATGCTGTTCAGATAACATTACTTGGCACAGAGGCTTAGAGCGCTGTTCAGTCATGGTCATGTGGGTTTGATCATGGTGTAGCCTGCTGTGACTGTGACGCTTTGGTGGTGAGAGGGAACCAGGAGTCACGATGCCTTCAATGCAAATATATTCATTTTGTTTACTATTCAAAATAATTCAGTGAATGTACAAGCATCTTCCACATGTTCATATATAATGTTGATCATGGCCAGCATGCATTCGGATATGTTCATACCAAAGCCTTATTACAAAATGACCATGAAACAACGTCTCGGGAATCAGCCAAGATGATAATAACCATGTCATGAAGCTTTATTTGATGTAGCTATTGGAGGTTATTAAAGGTGCCATAAAATTGGTATAGTAGAAAAAGAAAGAGGTTTGTACTGTGAACCTCAATACTGTTGTCTCCACCTTTAAATAGAAACCATGTGTTAGTAAAAGAGGACAGTACAACAGGTCAGTTCCAGAATCTTAGACTGTCACACAACAAACTTGACTCTTTAATATTTACACCCACAAAATTTACATATGACAACTGAGCAGCAGCAAACGGCAGATTATCCGGAGAAATTTACCGTTACATGCTTTGCAGAGGATGTCAGCATTTTCATGCCCTTTCTCAAGTAGTAAAACAGGCATGGTTGATGCTCATGTTAAAACAAGGCAGACGTTAATCAATTGTCTTGTGCCACCTTAAATGATAGAGCTTGTACAGTGCCAGAATGTAACTAGTTAGTATATAGGTAATGTTAGTATAAGTAATGGTTAATTCTAACAAGTAACTAGGTAGGACATGTATTTAGCAAATTACAAGCAACTGCCAAAGCCACAGACCTTCAATGACTATAGAGAACAACTTAAAATGCTGAACATAAGCACCTTATAGCACAAACTGTTCGGACGTCTGGTTCCTATCACCCCCATTGTGAACTAATTCTCGATGAGTTTCTTTCTCCAGAACGGAGCACTTGCTATCAAACCTCTATGTGTAACTCTCGCTGCATCGTAATAATTTTACTATTGCAGCAATGTTGAAAACTCGGTGGAGTTCCCCTTTAAAATGATTTCTGTGTGAGACGATAGGCTCAGCTAGGTGCACGTGGAACGCTTAGGAGGACTTTAAGGACTTTGCGCATTACACTAGCCTTTAGAAGACGCTTAAAAACATGCAAATGTTCATTAGGAGCCCATATACAAGGCGTCTGCTCAAAGCTCAGTCACAATACCGTGACGTAGCGTTTGTGCATGAGTAATAAGTGGCGCCCCTTAACCCAGTGAGCGCGCGCGCGGTGCCGGACAGCCATGGGAGCAGTAAGAGCGCTTCACAGCTCCGGACAGCAGCAGGTACAGTGCTCCAGCCTATAATACTTCATACGCCTAACATCTTAGACAGCCTGTATCAGTTATTACAGTTCGTTTACTGGTTCTAGTTTATATTTCTCAGCACTCTCCATAGAACTCACTGGCATACAGTAGCTATTTCATCATGTACATCATCATAACGCTCTATCTGAGGTGCCTGCAAACAGTGAGGCACCAGTGGCATATAAGCGGCTACGTTTCAGGTGGTCTCGGTAGTAATCTGCCGGTTATTGCAGCTCTGTTGGGATACGTGTTAGAACGAGGACTGTCTTATACGAGCAGGTAGGCTGTGCTAGCGCTGCTTCAGGTACACGGTAGGGTTTGATTCTTGTTCTCTTGTCTTTGTGCCACATTTGCAGGTTTAGTGTTTGTTTGTAGATGTTGAGGGTGAATCGAGGAGTGTGGTCTGTGCTTGAGTCAGAGAAATGGGAACTTTACCTTCTCTGGGAACCACCGCTGGGTTTGGTATTTATTCCAAGAAGGCTAGCAGCTTGTTAGAGGAATTCACTTGCACATCGCCAGGGGGTTTGATTGGGGCTAATTTTGGCTCCAGATGTTAGTGCCACCTGTTGGTAAGGCAAGGAAGCTCAGGCGTGAATTGGTGGGAAGTAATGCACATTATCATTAGTTATTAAACTATTAAAGTACCGTTTAGTCACAGAATCAACACAAAGATGGCTCAAATGCAGGGACTACACTCAGACTAGCCACTTACTCTCAAAATATCTGAAGGGCAATTTCCATTTGCATAGTTCATATTCTTTTAAAGTGCTCTGATGGTTTGCTGTACAGAAACTTGCCGGCTCAGATTTTCTTTACAGTTGTGGTGATGGCAACCACGCTGTCATTTTGTGTGCTGCCCTAAGCGATCAGTGAACTTAAATGTCTCCTGAGTTTTTGCATAACTGCTGTCGGAACTTCGGATCTCAAAAAGGGTACATTTACAGGTGAAGGAAAAACCTATATTTTAATGTAAGTGAGTGGATTTTTTTCTGATCCATTCATCATGAAATTTACACACGATGCAATGGGCAGAAGGTATTTGAAATTATGTCAAAAACTGAAAAAACAAAGCTTTGTTCTGACAGCAGTTGATATATATTGCTGTTAACAGTAATGAAGTGGTAAATTAGATTTTTTTTTGGGATTGCTTCGCCTTACAGTTTCCTGCAAGTGTCCTGGACTGGTTTATTGGTTAGGGGTACATGGATGGAGAGATAGGACTGGTTCATTGGTAGGGATATGGGGATAAGGAAACATGGCTTTTACACTGGTAAGTTTATGCGGATGAGCAGACAGAGCTGGGTAGATGGAGATACATGGCTGGTTCTTTGTTAGGGGTATGTAGATGGGGAGACAGGGCTTGTTCTTTGACAAGGATAGGGATATGGGGAGACAGGGCTGGTTCTTCGGTAGGAGTAGGGGTATAGGGAGACAGGGCTGATTCATAGGAAAGGGTATGTGGATGAGGAGACAGGGCTGGTTGCTGGTAGGGGTATTTTTATTTATTTATATATTGGTTTTTTTTGTTTTTTTTTTTAATTGCCAGTTGTGCCTATGCACAGAGCAATTGAGTCACCACATTTAACCCATCCAGGCACTGAAACACACACATACACATACACACACTCTAGTGAACAAACACACTAGGGGGCAGTGAGCAAACGTGCCCGGAGCCGTGGGAAGCCCTATCCATAACACCTGGGAAGCAGGTGGTTAGCTTAGGGTTAGGTGCCTTGCTCAATGGCCCTGCAGTCATGTCCTTGCAGCCGGCAGCCTGCAACTTTCTCCCAAGACTGGTTACCTATCCTCCAGCCTATGGTCCCCCTATATGTGGATATAGAAACAAGACTGTTTGGATGTAGAGACAGGGCTAGTTCACTGATAGAGGTATGTGGATAGGGAGACAAGGCTGATTCATTGGTAGGAGTAAAAGGATGGGAAGAGTGGGCTGGTTTATTGATAGGGTTTTGTAGATAGGCAAACAAGGCTGATTCATTAGTAGGGGTATATTAATGGGGAGACAGGGCTGGTTCATAGCTAGGTGGATAAAGATAGAGACACAGGGCTGGTTCATTGGTAGGGGTATGTAGAGACAGGGCTGGCTTATTTGTAGGGCTATAGGAAAGTGGAGAGAGGGCTAGTAGAGTGCTAGGGATAGGGAGATAAAACTGCTGAGCCTCAGACTGCATCTGTTGGGTCTGACACTAGGCAGGGGCAGGGACAACTGACTTGGTATTAATAGCTTGCTAAAAAATTGCCTGCATAGATTAAATGTTGACTAAAATAGGAGTGAAATGTGAACATATCAGCCAAGGAAAAAATATATACCTAGTGTTAGGGGATTAATAATATGGGAATGAGAAGAGAGGACTGGACCATTGGTAGGGGTATGGGTATGGAAAGACAGGTCTGTTTAGTTGGTAGGAGTATGGGGATGAGGAGAAAAGCCTAGTGAGCCTGAAGCTGCATCTGTTGGGTTTGATAGGGATGGGGCAAGGGCAGGGACAACTGATTTGATATTAATAGCTTGCTAAAAGTTTGTCTGCATAGTTTAAATATCGTCTAAAATAGCAGTGAAGTGCAAACAGCCAGAACTGTCTGTGAAGACAGAACTAATGTTGGAGGATCAGAAGTAGCCTTTTTCCCTATGGACTTAGCAAATAAGTTTCCCACCATTTACAGACTACACACGGCTTTCATTTTGGAAAAATTGGGAGAGCGGTTCGCTAGACTAGTTCTCAAAAAGTGCAGTCCCCTAATAGAGATCAACATGTGAATAAACTCCAATGCTCAAAACTTAAAAATACCGTTGTTTGCATCTTCCACAAATCAGGCCCACACCTGTCTTTTCAATACTAAGAGAAAAAAATAAATAGATAAAGATAATGATCTTTAAAAAAAAAAAAAACTGCCAAGCTATTGATGTGATGAGAAGCTCTTCTTCTCTATGCTGATTATGGGTAACCGAAGCTGTCTTTCTGGTTCCCTTACCACATTTCTCCAGACACGCAAAGTGAGATTTAGTAAAGTGATTGCATGTTAATGGCACATTGCGCTTAACAGGATGAATGTAGAGACTGCAGCACTAGAGAGCAGTGGGCTGTATGCGTGGTTGGGAGTGTGCTTCAGGCTATAATTACCTGCTCCTCTCTGTCTTTTATATTACCTGGTTCATGCACTGAAATGTAAAGGCATGAGAGAGTCACTCCTCAACCCTCAAAATTGACATTCACCAACAACATGCCCCACAGATTGCCAGTTTCTTCAGAGGACTTGTATGCCTGTGTGGCCTGACATATATTCCAATAGCAGAAACAATAACAGCGCTGACATGTAAAGGAAGACATGTGTCACTTGGTTTCCTTGTTGTATAGGAAGAGGATGTTCTTACACATTCTGTATGGATCATTCATTTATCATCTAAAGGAGGATTTCTGTGAAGCACATTAAAGGAGGCACATTTTATTAGGGTCTCCCATTCTGTGCTTGAATTGTCTGACCTTATTCTCGTATTGTTATAAGGCTACAGTAGTCTGCATTAGCCAGAAATAATGAATTTCAGTGTTTTTGTTTTTCTTCTATGTCTTTCTTTAATAAAGAAAAACTTTCTTTCTTAAAAACATAAAGACTGTTTTTCATTTACACAAGCCTTGCCTTTGACTGAATGTCTACATGACTAAGTGTGTGGATAAGGCAGACATGTAGAAAAACAAAACCAATTAAATTTAACCCAAAAATCTGTCATTCTTTCTCCCTTACCTAGCAAAATAACATGCTTCCATCTTTAGCCACACATTACTGTGGGGTGGAACATTCAGCCAATAATCGCTCAACAAAACTAGAGGAATTTAAGTTTGTAATTATTAGCACAAATCCTTGGTGCAGCCTCCAGCTTCAAACCTCTAATCTTCCCTCTTCAGCTCTTTAGAGTTCTGTACTGAGCTCATGAATGACCTCATCGCATAACCACAGTCCCCTACAGAGAGACCTGCACAGCAGTAGGCCAATGTGGAGCAAGCCCTCACCTACAGGACAAAGTATGCAGTAAGTTTATTATTATTGTTAATGATTATGGTCTCACACAGACACACATACATGTTTGTAATTCTATCTTTGTGAGGCATTTCCATTGACTTCTGTGTTACTGTAGCAAAATAAGATTGGCCTGCACCTAACCTTTACTCTAACCTTGAATCAGTAACCAATTATAAAATATTGTGACTTGTTCACAAAAATGTGCAAGATAAAAAGCTAAAAATAAGAAATAAAATCCTAAACCTATAATGGTAACTGATTAAAACTGATTTCTCTAGTAATTTTGCAGCATTTCTATTCTAATTGTGGAATTTTCATATAATATAAAATGAAGCTGGTGCTTAAGAGTTACGTAAAAATATCTAATTTGACATTAGCATTAATTCAAACTAATATACATATGATAAAAAGTAACAAAGTTAAAAAATTGTCGCTGTCCAAAGAAAAACAAGTATCTCCAAAACAGCAACTTTACAGGAGAGATCAAAAACCTAATTTAATTTTAATGTAAGTCAATGGAACCAGACATCTTTCCAAGCTCTTTTGGGCCATTTCTGTTTGTCTATTAATCATGTAATTCTCACACAGTGTAAATTTGCTGTTTTCAAATGATGCATAAAAGTCAAAATGGACAAAAATGGACATACATGTTTTTCATTGAACAGCTTCAATATGTTTTTGTGTGATTTGGGTTTAAAGGACACCGCTTTGGTGTTAAGATTTCACCATAAGGTTTTATTCAAATTCACAGACAGCACTACAGATTTGATTTACTGAAACCTTGATAAACCAAACAAGGTACTGGATAATAATTAAATCAATAATGAGTTTTCTCAAGGAGAGGGCTACATATGGTTAAATGGAAAAAAAGACATACATAAAGCATATACTTATAGTATGCATTTTATTTGTAGTATTTATTCCAATTTATGATGATAGATTTATAATTTGCATATACCTGCTTAAAAGAGTAAAACCTGTAATTTAGCCAGGAGTGCCCAAACCTTTGCATTATCAAAATAAGTTACTATAATATTTCCTCTTGCTGTTGTAAAGGTACATGGTACTGTATGTTCCAATAGTAAAGATGTATATTTGTATGCATATGGATTTGACTGCACTCAGCCACAGAGCAATGTCAGGTTAGGCTAGATGATTAGTTCTGAATCACAAACGGTCCTCTAACTCATCCCAACAGTGCTCAGGGGTACTCCATCACTCCAGAGAACATCTGATACTCGCTCTTGTGTCAGCACATACATCTGTGTCCTACATCTGTGTTCATGACTAATCCTGTATGTTGAGAGAACCCAGCCAATAGTCGCACGCTTGGAATAGAGTGAGTTAATCAGTTACATTTTCTCATCATTCTGTTTTCCTTTCATTTTACAGATGAAGGAGCATAACTTCAATGCTTTAGCTAAATGATATCACTTAAATGAATGAGGATAAGCGTTACGCGAGGCCTCTTTTATCAGATGCAAAAAAATGTTTTGAAAAATATACACAGCTAGGGCTATGCAAACCTAAAAATACATTGCTGATGGAAATGTTTTATAATGATCTCAAACTAGATTTGTTTTTGAACAAAGTGAGTGAAAGGGAACATGCCGTCTTTGACAAGAGGCTTTCTATTGTTTCAGCAGCAGCATGTGGTGCTCGCTCAGACACAAGCTGTATTCTACAACTTTTTCCCCTGTCAACACACAATCTTACTCCTGCAATAGAAATGCCATCTAAACATCCTTCAGAGAAAGATGTCAGTCAACAGTTGTTTCACTGGTTCTGTTATTAAGTAGTACCATATGTCTGTTAGAACTACAGTGCACAAAGACTTGGATAAAGACTAGTTTATCTGTTTTCGCTTTAGTATGAGTATTTTTTCATTCATTCAATTTTACTTCACATGAAACATCAATGCAGTACCAATGCTCATGTAACAGTGTGGAAGGCTGTAACAGTGTTGAAGGCTGCAACTGATTTGTCTCATTGCTGGTATGCCTGTTGCATTATATTCAAGCATGTTTATCTAAAATCAAGGGTCATCACATAAATGTTGCCAAAATTCATACTTTTTCTTTTTAATTAACATCATGCAGCACTTACTGAGCCAACAGTTCTACATGGGAAGGCAGTTATAGAGAGTGTACTCTTTCCAGTGTTAATATATAACTGACTGTATAACCTTGGTGGTAAATTAGTCTGTTTGATTTAGTAGTGGAATTGTGTATCTCAAAAAGGCTAAACTCACCAATCAACAGCAAATCTCCCACTAGCTGACTGCGTGACACTGTTGGAGGTCATTGGATTTGCTATTATTACCCATAAACCTTTCACCCAGCAATTCACACTTTGAAAATCTAAAGTGTCTCTGAAACATTAAAATGATCTTTGTGCTGTCATGCTTTAAACCAGGACCAGCTCATTTGTTGCTTTTGTAACTGGCTTATTGGATGCTGCACTTTGAAAACTGCGTTTATATACTGGTATAAGCAGATTTTGAATCAGAGCCTCTTAAAGGTACAAGGCTAATAAAGTATTTGACACTTCTACAAGTCAAGCACTAAGCTGTTACTGCAAGACACTGATATTGTCATGCTTTTATCCAGATTAATGCACAGTACATAAAGAAGCCCAAAAAGAAGTCTGAGGTAACATTTTACAATCTTAGAAATTAAACTGTAAACTGAAATGCTTCAAAAAGGTGACCTCTTGGATATTAGTTGAGTGCTCTCACTTAAAATGAAAGTGCTGTCGAAGTTTTAAAATAGGTAGTATATGTTCAGAGCTTTTTAGAATGTATTGGTTAACTTTGTGTGTGTGCGAACACATCCTTAAAAACCAAATGTATAGAAAAGTCTTCATTCCATGAAAAACAGAAGTTTTGAAAAACTGTACATTTAGCTATTAAGATATTGTTATATATTATTTTAAGATAAAATAAGAATTAAATTACACAAGTTTCCCTTAGCTAAAATTACATATTTGTCCTATCTTAAGGAACTGGGAAAAAACGCGGTATAAAATGTTTTGCAGTGCAATTTAATACAAATGAAATTTATATACATATGTATGTTCATAATATAATATGTTTATAGTCAGCACATCTCCAGTATTACAGAGTATGCAATAACTAAATAAATAAATAATCAACAGTATTTTCACTAATAAGGTGTAACATTAGCAGCCCAGTACGCTGTTCAGACAATGCAAAGTCAATTTATATAAAGGTAATATTACAAACTCAGTGAGAAGTATAAGGTGTCCAGTGGAGCTGTTAGGCACATTGTAGGCATCTGTTTGTTACTGATGAATGACATAGACGCTAATGTATATCGTACAGTTTAGAATGAATGATGTCAAAAGGGCTCTTTTTTTTATTTACTGCAAACAGATAAATAAACAGATATATGCTCGGCGGAAGTGAGGCTTGGTATCCAGAGCTTATCACATTGCAGATATAGTTTACCCACCTGTATTATACCAGGAGAAACCCACTGAGAGAGACTCTTTTGAAAAGAAGGCCTGGTAGTTTGAGTCCTAACCAGATTTGAGAATTGTATGGGCTTACTTTTTTAATTGTTCTGTATTTTGTATGTGGTATTTAGACAGCTCTCTAAAGCAAAACAGTAACTGCTATGTATATAAAGTATCAGTCACAGCAGACTTTTATCTTGGTTTTATCTTCACTGAGGTTAAACAATTTGGGTGGCTAAGCAGTAAATCAAGTGATTATGGGTGGTTTTGGGGTAATGAGTATTTTTCGAACAGCTAATGTTTTTTGGGGTTTTTTTTGTGGTGAGTTAATAAGGTCTGCATCATCGGTTCTCAGTTCAGAGACTGTATGTTTTGATTTTATGATTTGGGAACTTCTGGGGTTAAAGTTCACCTGGATGAATGTGACCAAAAGTGAACTTACCCTCCTTTTGCACATGCTTTTACCATTTAAGTAAACTTCTTCTTTTTCACCCGGCAGACCTGGCTTAAGTCAAAATGTGCTGGAAAAGAAAAGAAAACTCTAAAATGCGTGGGAACTTGTGTATTACTGTGTGTGTGTGTGTTTTATTTTTCCTTTTGTTTTTGTGTGTGTGTGTGTGTGTGTGTGTGTTTTTATTTTTCCTTTTTATTTTTTTGTGTGTGTGTGTGTGTGTGTGTGTGTGTGCCTGTGCATGCAGTCAAAAGAACACAAGGTCTGTTTAGCAAGATAACATTTTGTAGGCCTTTCGGCTCTGCTCCGTCTCCTCCTTGATTGCACCTCCTTCATGCTCTGCACTGTCACTCAGTAAGGGCGCAGGGCAGCAGCAGCTGGGGTTATGCAGCAGTGTGCAAGTGTTTTCTTCTGTCATGGAGCCAGCGTGATGATGGCTCCTGTTTTAGCCTTTCTCTCCTGCTAATGTAATTAGAAAGCATTTGCATTGACTGATTGCAGAAGAATGTGGTCAGGCCTATTTCTAGACTTGTACAGAGATATTGCTGTAGTCTTGCCTAACTCCGCTGTGTGCCGTTTTGTATGCCAGTATGTTGCTGTGTATTGATCCTTTTGATTAACACCACTGGCTGTTTGGTTGCATCTTGCCTTTAGTGAAATTTGCATTGTATTGAGGGCTTTATCAAAACGATATGTTAAAATCTTAATTTAGTACTGCACCTTACTAAATTACATACATGCATGCATACATATATGCACACCGATTTTCTTTTCTTATTTAGTCATTTTGTAACTGGTAAAAGTGGAAAATTCATTTGAGAGGGACACATTTGAAGCTTCTAATAAAGACTTATAATTAAATAGGGTATTTATCGTGCAGCCAGTACCAGATCTACATAATAAGTGCCATAAGCAGCTGCGCCCCAGATAGCCCCCTAATAACTTTTGAGTTATTTCTGTATAAATCTCTAGCAGTGCTGCTGTGTCTGATCCACTCACATCAGTGCACTACCATGTCAGTGTTACTGCAGTGGTGTAAAAGATCCACCCAAATAATACCTGCTCTGCAGTGGTTCTGTGGGCATCCCGTTCATTGAACATTGTTAAAAGTGGGCTAACAAATTTAAACAAAGAAACAGATGGACTACAGTCTGTAAATGTAGAACTACAAAGTGCAGCTATATGGTAAGTGGAGCAGGTAACATTTTGAATCAGTGTAGATGTGAAATGCTTAGTGTGTGTATGTATGCAATTTTATATTTTTGAGAATGAGGCATGCTCTTAAGAGCAAAACCTTTTAATAATATCACATGACCTTTTTTGACTACCTAATATGATGAAAACTTTCTTATTAAGTACTTGACCTGTCTAATCAGAAGTGTTTGACACCAGATGTATCTGTTAGACTAGGTTAGCTATGTTCTGTTTCTTGACCTTTGTAGCAATAAAGAAGCTGCTAGAGGGCCGCAAACTAATCTCCGGACCTATATTTATTAAGAGTCTCACAGTAAGAACACTGACCTAAGGTTAGGGTTATGCATCTCTCGCTTGCTCTACATTCTGTATAATGTATTGACAGATCCCAAATCAGCATACTTCAAATTGTTTAATAAATAGAAGTTTTGTTATTCTACAGGAAAGTACCTTTTTGGCCATAGCTGATGCCTATCCAGTTCATTGTCATCCTGGTCTTTCTCATTTGCTTACTCCCAGCTCCCTCAGGCTTGTGTCTTCATATTTTAGCCTAATATTTCATATAAAGTTTACATAAAGTAAAACTTTGTATGGGAGATGTGCACACATGTATACAGACCCTCCACCTCTTCTGACTGAGCAGATCTGAGGCTGTCTGGCCTGGAGGAGAGGAGCAGGAGAGCTGGAGAGTGCCTAGGGGGCGGGGAGGTGCAGTGCGAAGTCCGTGACAAAAGAACAGTAGGTTTTACTGTCTGGCTGACCTCCAGGCCTCATTACTGCACTAAGTTGCATACCGACAACGACGAACCCTTTTGTAGGAGTTAGCTGCCTGAGCAGATCTGCTTTCCAGGTATAAAAAAGAATTAAAAAAAGCAGAAATTCGGAACAAAATGGAATAGAAATGAAGAAAAGAAAGCGAAGTCAATGCAGTTGAGTGCTAAAGCTTTTTCAGTCAGGGCTGAGTGGACGGGATGAAGCAGTGGAGGGGATTTTGAGCTGTGTGTGTGTGTGAGTGAGAGCAGTGCTCGTTTGGGAGTCATCGAGTTAAAAATAACTTTATTGTGGTAGATCATGTTTTGGTAGGAGGGACCTGCTTCCCATGCTAGGACAGCCTGTCGGGCAAGGGAGCAGTGTGTGTGTGTGTGTGTGTGTGTGTGTGTGTGTGTGTGTGTGCACGTGTGTGTGTGTGCACGCTGACAGAAGAGGAGTGCGGCTCCGTGCTCAGCACACACACGTTCACGCTCTTACTCTACTCCCCTGACGCTGTGTGTCCTCCTGTTCTGTGCTTTAGATGATGCGGTGGATATAAGCAGCCTCCATGAGTGCTATGAGCGAATCTCTGGATGAGCTAGACACTCCAGGCAGCCTCGGCAAGAAAGCGGCCATATTTCGGGAAAGCAAGGGGAATGAGAGTGTGCTCGGCAGCGGCCCTGCCCTTATACCGCTGCGCTCGCCCTTCCAGCCACCCGGTGCCCTGCACAACAGGACTACTGCTGCTGCTGCCACTCTCTTCAGAGGGAATAGGTAGGGCTGCTTTTCTCCCTCCAGCAGGCTCCTCTGGCTGCTACTGCTGCCTTTAATCATGACGGTCCTGTAATGGGCTCCATTCACTGTACTGTTGCTTACACCGTTTAAACAAGTCTTTTCGGGAATGAGTGGGAAGTGTGGAACAAGACTGAAGTGCAAATCTATACGTGTGACTGTATTTGTGTGCTGCCAAATATGCAGCCCTGTCATTCCAGCAGTTTCCCTTCTTTGTGTATGTGTGCGTATCTATCTGTGTCTGTAACTCACTTTTCAGTGGTTAATCTTTAACATATGTAATCGGTAAGAACATACTGCAGAGACACAGAGCAGCCTTTGTGCTCTCATACAGGTTTGGCCGAAAAGTGCAGTAGACTTTGTCCCTGTAAATAGCGTCCCAGCACACGGCTGCACTTCCTAACTGACAGCTCTGAGACACGGGCAGAAACTGGACTGAAATCAAGCACCTGCTACTTTCCAGGCCGTGTTCAGTAACTCAGTAATCGCAGTGTTAACAGAAGGCTTATGCTACGGCAAGAGATGGCCCAAATCGGGAATGCAAGGCCTCTGCATATAAAAGTACGTTGAAATCTTAATTTGGTAGCTTTACGTGACAGTGGTTTCCCACAGACACATCTCCTCTTTGTTCATTTCACTTCAACAAGAGGGGCATTAAACTGATATGCCTGGCGTAATTGAGGCATAAACAAAAATCAAAACAACCAATATGGCCGCCGCATTTTCTCATATCACAGATGACAGTGTTAGACACACATTACTGCGTTCATCACATGTATCTATGAAGTGTGTTATATATGGCACATAGGTCCAGTGACTCTAACACATTGACACACTTGAAAATGCTTTACAGATGCAATGCATGAGCTGCTGGTTGAAGAGTGCCTAAGAAATGGCCATGCTTCTTACTGGCACATGCTGTCGAGTGTTCCCCCCTCTGTGCCCTTCGTCTGCCCTGTTTCTCTGACTCTCTTTCTTGCTGTATCTCCTTTCTTACTCTCTCTCTCTCGCTTGCTCCTAATCCTTTTCTCCCAGTCTTTTCCCTCTCCTGCCATCCTCATTCATGTATATTTTTTTTTACAGATTATTTCTATTCTTGTAGTTATGTAGCTGCACTAGCACACACGGAATGGCTGCAGACGTCTGTTTTCATGTTTACATTCTTCCTCCTACATTCGTTTTATTCATTATCACCCATTAAAGTTTGCTCGAGGGGTTATCTGCCACACGCGGCCCATTAGGAAGGATGAGCTCACAGCTTCAGCCTGCTGCTCTTCAGCCTGCATGAGAGATGAGATGTGTCTCAGGTAGACACGATGATGTCATCGCTGGCTTAAGAGTCTGTGTCTCCAGGGAGACGGGACTTCAGTCAGCTGGCCCATCATCACAATGACCTCACCTCTGCCTCCTGCCCTGCAGCGCCGTCTCTCAGTGTCAACATTTTGCTAATGGAGGCAGATCTGAAGCTGCATTAAGAAGATCAAATTGTGTCAAGATAATTCCTTTTTAATCTTTTATGCACTGTGATGGTCTCCAATGTAATAGTGCTTGGATCATGCATCTCTCTCTCTCTCTCTCTCTCTCTCTCTCTCTCTATATCTCTCTCTCTCTCTCTCTCTCTCTCTCTCTCTCTCTCTCTCTCTCTCTCTCTCTCTCTCTTTCTCTCTCTTTCTCTCTCTCTCTCTCTCTTTCCTCCCCCCTTTTTCTCAAGGAAATGCAGAGAGGGAGAGGAGATGCAGATGGGTCCAGTCCCAAATGCCTTCCCAGACCTCTTCTCTTCTGAGTGTTTGTTACCCTGGACCAAAAACAGCACAACTCAGGTAGGAGAGCTGCCTCTTTCCAAAGCTGACTCTTTCAAAGATCAGTGATCTACATGAGTGGGTCTTAGACTGAAAAGACTATATTTTATATTATATATATATATATATATATATATATATATATATATATATATATATATATATATATATATATAAGCAGCACACCTTTATGCTGAAAACATTTGAAAACATTTGCAGTACAGTAAACATTTGCAGTACAGTAAATATCTCGATTCAAGGGAATAGCAATCCAGTACTAGCAGCAGAGACGATACGTCAGGTTGGAGTATTGACACCTAAATGAATCCAGTGCATTATAATGCAGAGAGCATGCACTTTGCATTGTTTCAAAGCCTCTGCCTCAAGCATATGAGTTCAAATAGAATAAAAAATACTAACTGAAGATTGTAAGTATTTGCCTAGGCCAGGTTCGGTTCACACTAGCTGTATTTTACTTCACTGCCAGCAGGTTTTATTTCCCACAGAAATGACTAGAAGGCTGGTCAGAAAAGTGCTGTCACCACAGCTGACATACACTGTGATTACACTGCATGCATTTTTTAAATTGATATACACACAAAATATGCTCCAGTCAGTTGCTTACAAAAACAACTGACAACCATGAATGCAACCTAACTTCTCCAAACTGAAACAGACTGTAATTGGAAAAGGCTACACGATTACAAGTTTAAGCAAACATGTGACTCTGCTCCAACTGAATGATCAAACAATTAAAAGGAAAATAAATAAGCATTTTGAGTTTGCACGATCAAAACACCCACATAGCCGTATGATTACGTGTGACCAGATGGTTAAAATAACCCACACCCTCGGTGCTACAGAAATTTATACTTCATTAAATAAGCTTTTGCCTTTAGATATCCAAAATGTCTGTATGAGTATTAGTTTTGGACAAGAAGTTTGACCACACACATGTCAGTGCAGATAATTAAATTGTAGTGCATTACTTGTGAACTTGTGACACCAAAGATGAACTAAAGTACCTAAAAGGTAAACTAGAAAATTTTGTGTGGCCTCCAACCAAAACCAATGTACCACTATGCAAAACTCCAATACCCCAACCTCTGTAAGAGCAACACCCAAGGAGCCAAGCCATAGCGGTGAAAAGTAAACACAGTCAGTGTGCAAACTTATCACCGTTCACAGCTTAATGTCATGGCAACCATTTTGTGTGACCATTCTGTCAGCTGTACATTTCACCTTATTTCTATTACACCTAATGCATCACTGTACACGATGCATTGCTGCTCTCTTGCCATGCAAGTAGGAACTGTTGACACAGTTTCCACTATACTTAACATTACCAGGTCACTGTGATGGCAATATGAAAGCCATATTTTGTAAATAGAATTTGCTGTGAAGATACATCTCACTCTTGCACCAGTTAGAAGGCAGTAAGTTTGTTGACTCAGTCGTGTGTGTGTGTGTGTGAATGAGACCAGAAGAAAGCACAGTGTCAGCATAAATATCTCATAGGCCCACATGTATTAGTCTTTATTCGTTCTAATCTTGGATCAGTCTTTGTTGTTTGTATGCTGATGAATAAAGCAAGAATATGAGTCAGGGGAATTCATTACTACATTAATAATCACATTTACAAGTCTATTCCACAAAGACTTCATACAAAGTGGCTCTCTTTTGCTGTTCTTGTCATCTTTATTAGAGCTGCTACAGGATGCTGGAAGGGACATGTAACACCATGTGTCTTATGCTGTTTTAAATAATGTGTTGTGAAAGACCGGCTAGTGGATTTAATAAAAAGATAGCTACTTGTATTTAATGCAACTAATATATATATATATATGTGTGTGTGTGTGTGTGTGTGTGTGTGTGTGTGTGTGTGTGTGTGTGTGTGTGTGTGTGTGAAAATGCAGTGTGTTTATGCAATACTTTTTGTGTTAAATTTCTTGTGTTAAAAATACTTTGTATGTAAAATTACATACATTTTCAAATTTCATTCTTTAGAATTTACAGATCCATTTTTAAATAAAACGCAATATAAACAGATCATTAGACATCAGTGGAAAAAATAATCTGGAACGACTCCAGCAGTTCTCTCCATGTCACTACATGTGTACTCTATTACTTGAAGTAGGGTAACTTGCTGATGGTGTTTGCAATCATATACATATAACAGACAGATGGAAAAACTAAGGAATGGTGTATTTGGTGGAAGTCTAAGATAGTTCTGAAACCAGGCATAAAGAACAGCTACATGATAAAAACTGACATTGTCCCATATATTCAGTAGCTCATCTGCTATTTCTGGACATGTAGACATTATTAAAGTGAAGTCACTCCCTCACAGACTTGCAGGTCTTCTTTCAGCCTTGTAATGGAAAGGAACTTCTGCTGTCCTGCTCTGAAACATGTAACTTTGTGTTCGTATGTATTATAGTGCATGTTTACTGGAAAACATAGCAACCATGCCTTATTGCATATGGCTTTACCCAGCACGTGCAACAGTAGGCCCCTTAAATCAATATGCTCAAACCGTGACTGGTGATGTGGTTAGCTACTGCTGACCTACAGAATTTTTATTGTATGTTTTTTTTTTGTTTGTTTGTTTCTTCCTGTTTACTCCTGTGTCTGTTAATTCTGGTTGAAGAGCAATGGTGGCTTCAAATGCATTTCTCTTGCTGCATGTTAACGTCTGGGCCTAGCTTCCTATCAGACCATATATGAAACAGTTAAAAGTTTATCGGTTTCTAAGAATTCTTTGTGATATACTATTGATAATAAGAGCAAAAGCTGTTAAAACAAAAACTACAGAGAACCTACCTTGAGAGAGGACCCCCATGTCTGCAGTAGGACAGAGGAATTTGCTGGAGACAGTTATTTCGATTGTGGCTTCACTGCATCATAGTTTAATTTGCATAAAACTGAAAAAATCTCAACCCAGTTTGTGGCTTGTAACCATGTAGACGTGTCGCTTGCTGCTAAATCACTGCTACAGATAATGTATGGTCAACGTTTATAAAAATACAAAACATTTAAATGCTATATTTAATAGAAAATAGTATAAAAACAACGTATCAAATGTTTGCTTAAACGTAGTCACTGTTTGACTTGTAGTCAAAAAATGGTCTGTGGTCTGCTAATGTTAATTAACCACATCAGTCTATCCCTTTGTGCTGTATTCTATGTAATGTATGGCACACTGTAGAATTGAATATGTTTCATTCTGTAGTACAAACTCGGAGGAGGCTTTTTTTTCTTCAATTGTGTGCATTTTCTGTCATAGTCACCTTGTTTAAAAATCTGGCTAAATGAATAAAGAAATGAAAAAATCACTAGTGATATGGAAAGTTTGCCTGGTGCTATTTTGAGTGGTCTGTTAACGGAGTCAGTCTTGGAGACTTACCCAGCCTCTTACTCATGCAGACGTGACTGTGGGTCTGTGTAAAGGTGCTAATTAACATCAGGTGTGTGATACATAAGGACCAGATTGACGGGTTGCATGTGTGTGCGTTTCTGAATGTGTGTATTTGTGTAAGATAGAAAGGCCAGCTCGGCAAAGCATGTGTGTGCGTGCGTGCATGTGTGTGTGTGTGTGTGTGACAGCAAGGCCAGCTCGGACTTGTGCAAAAGGCTGAAATTACAGCCTGCAGAGCAGCACACAGCAGAGTGGAGGATCTTGGGGCAGTATCAGACCCGGTTGTGCACAGGCTCTTAATAAATCGCTTTCAGGGTTTATTATTATTCTCTCAGTAGCTCCTGCAAGCTCTGTAGTTAGTAATTGTGTGATTCAGCACTAGTGCAGTTAATCAGACTGCTATTTGTTCTCTTGCTTCTTGTCTGGTCAAGTATCTTTTAAGGGCTTCATTATATTTGTTCTCATCTCTTTTAGAAGAAGTGCTATCTCAAGGCATTGGTTGCATCACACACACAAGGGTCTGGTCCCTCATTCGACTCACACTTGACCCCGGTTTAACATCCCTGCATTACCGAGCAATTGCAGTTCTCTAATGCCTGCTCTGCTATTGTGAGAGCCATGTGGGAGGATTGTGCTGGCTTCGCTATTGTCTTTTGGTGGTTTGGAGGAGTGGAGCTGTGAAGTCGCAGCTATAGAATCAGGATGACACCACTCTGACCTTGTGCTCCTCATTGGCCACCTTGAATGGCATCTTTGCAGAAGCACTTTTGTGAGCCTGCATGCTGCCCTGATGGGTCTGACAGGTCTTTCACGGAGCCCTTCTGAGCCGTTGCTGTGACTGGGACAAAAGGAGCATGTCACCAAGCCCAGCTGTTTGCCTGTTTCAACCTCTGAGGCAGGAGGGTTTATATGCTCTCGCTGCAGTCTTTCACACAGAAATGACATCATCGCCTCCCCCAGCCTGCTGCTGAATAGAACATGAGAGTTTGACTAGGTTAAGTGTTGCGTCATTACTGTCCCCCCCACCATCCCCCACCCATACCCCCTCAGCCATGGCATCTTAATAGCTGGGTTTTATGGTTAAAGTAGAACTGAAAAAGTGCAGAAATGTAGAATTCCAGTGCAAAACTTTGTTTCAAAAACGAGATTAAAGTCAGAGTTTTTTATGCGTGATCATAGAATCTGCATTTTTAGATTGTTTTTAATAAATTGTTCCCTTTTATCTGCTTGCATCTCAGTGTAGTAGTTAGAGCAGTGACAGAGTATTTGTGGATGGTCATGGTTATCAACAAGAGGGCACTGTTCCACAGATATGAAAGACTTCAGAAGCACACTCCACAAACCCTTTAGCCAAAAGCATCACGCACCTTCTCTCTGTAAGCACTGGCTGGTCATAATTCTGTCAAAAGGACATTCCCAAACTATACTGTAACAATATGGATCACTTCTGTGCTGTACAAAAGCAGGAAGCCTGTCTGCTGGGTGTACTGGAGTGAAGATCTTGCTCTAGATACTCATGCCCTGGTCACAATAATGATATTTGTGTAAGTTAGCGATATTAGCGTAAGCTTGAGGAGGGTTTTGAGCGACTGGTCAGTTGCGAGCAGGTTTCCTGAAGATGAGCCCTGAAACGTGGACAGGGCCTTGGCTGCTGACATGCCATTGTTTTAGCCAGGTTTTTAAGAAGCTATTTCAGTCGTGAGAAAGCGCTTCTCCCAGGCTCTGCGTTTGCAGTGTCATGCTGGATTTCCATGACAAAGGCAGCGTGGCAGGACTGCTGTCTCAAAGCTCCTTTGAGGGCCAGAGCTGCAGCCCTTGTATCATTCGCATAAGCCTTGCCACTGCCCTCGGACTCCTGCCTTGATCTGCTTTCACACCTCAGTAAATCCATATGCAGTGAAAGTGTTTTGTGTCCTGTTATAATAAAGCATTCTTCATCATTCTCCCTCTCAGCACACACGCCGACATACCTCATGCAAGTCGGAGTCTTGCATCAGTGTGGCTCAAATTTTGATTTATGATGTCTTATTTTCAGAAAATATAAATGTTCATGTTGCTTTGGCTTGTGGAATGTACAGCCTCTGACAGATCCTTAAAGAGAATTCATGAATGACGAAGAGATGAGCCGTCTCTGATAGACCTTTTTTGGTTTTGAATACAGAGCCGCAGCTGCCGTTTCTCTGTTTATGCTTGTCTCAAATAAATATCTTATCTCAGCTCCATGCTGCTTTGTTTAGTTATGTAAGCATTCCTATATGCAGGGTTCATAGTAATTATGTAAGTTTTGACCATGACTGCAGGTTTATTTATGGAGCAAATTACAGCTCTAAACACGTTTCAGAATCATCTTTTATAGTTCAAGGACTGCAGGTTATCCTTCTCCCTCGACACAGAGTAAGAACATGCTGCAATATTTCAAGGCAACAGAGAAGGTATTATTAGCCTAAATTTCTCTCTCTCTCTCTCTCTCACTCTCTCTCTCTCTCTCTCCCTCTCTCTCTCTCTCTCCCTCTCTCTCTCTCTCTCTCTCTCTCTCTCCCTCTCCCCCTCTCCCACAGTGTGTCCTTCCTTTAATTGCTGAGCAGGCAAAAAGTGTCCTCTTTAGACCAAATGCAGTTTTAAGAATCACCTTTTGCCTGAGTTTGTCTCCATATGCATATTCAGTCTGCATATTGTTGCAGTGTGAAGAACCTTGTAATGCATGCTAGTTTACCCTCTCATAGCAGTCTATCTGTTGAAAGCACCTCCAAAAGCATAGTATTGTGTTAGAGGCATTGTAGGTATAATAGAAGTATCAGGCTGTAGAACTTCTCAAGAACGTATGATACCATATTAATTGAGTTACATGAGCAAAACCAAGCCTGTTAATGTAAATAAGCATTACCCTGATAATTATGGAACAAAACCAAGACCGTTCACTGATGACAACAGTATTTCTGTGTCTGCATGTGTGAATACTGTGTGTATCCGATTTTAAGCACGCACAAGGCAGCATTGCCTAGATAGGAGTTTGGAGCACCTGAAGCATTTAGGCCCATGACTTTTTATTGTGATCTTTAGGAAAATGGAGATAACAATGGTTAATATCTGATCTTCAAAGCACTGTTGATCAGTAGAGTGTAACATGCCGTTCCCAACAAGTCCCACCTGTTATCTTCTGAGACGTCCATGTTGGTAGTGTCATAATCACTTGATGAGTGACTAATCACCGCCAAGCTTAAAGCGTCATCGTCTACCAGTAAAATCAACAGTCTGTGCAACACATAGTGTGAGTATAAAAATTGTAGGCTTTTATTTGACTGTTTATCACCCGAGAAGTTACAGCCCATCTCAGCTTGAAGCAGATTGACCAAGCAAGATCCAGCCTCGTCTCATGTGAGTTGTTTGATGCAGCTGACCTAGTGAGGCTGCAGGTGGTGTGAGATTAAACACAAGTGCAGCAAGTGGGCTGGTTATGCTAAATTGAAGGCTAATCCAAATTTTTCTGTATGTACTAATATGTTGACTGCTAGTAAATCCTAATTGTATACATAAATTGTGTTTCTGTAGGTGTGCAGTAGGCATAGCATCACAAGTCCCCGCCTGTCCAAAGTGTTTGTGTGGTTATTTATAGATTTCTGTTTAGTCATATTTTATATATGTTGTAATGTTTTTAGTTTCTTAATAGTATACGTCACTATATAATTATATAATTCATAACTTTACACAGTCCACAATACATACTGCCCTACACAATCTCACTAGAGGTCTTTGAATATATATTGTTAAGTTAGTTTGGCTGCAAGTCTTTAAGGTAAGACTGGGGTGAAGTTTATTTGAAATACTAGGTTAATATCCCTGGATCTCTTGATATAATATTATAATAATAATTTATTAATATTAATAAAATTGCCGACTTTCGGTTTGATTAATTGTTTAACTAATTCTTGTTTACACAGCCCTAACGAATGATGTTCTACACAGACAACTTTATGATTATGACAGTAATTAAGCATGTGGATTGCTTTAGAGTTCTTTCGCTGGCCTGTCATAGTGCAGTTAGCAGGCAGCATTATTTTTGATAATCTGCCAAGACTAAACCAATTCCACATAACACTGATATTTTTTTTTATTGCTTAAACACAACTGTTGACAGGTAATATAAATTTACAAGACAAAAATGCACACAAGTACATTTATAAAAATCAATTTGTATACAAAACGTCTTACCCCACAGCTGGCATAGTTGTAATTTACCATTTCAGTATAATGCGCCTTTTAGCCTAAATTGCAGAGAACCATTTTTTGCTTTACAGTTTGCCTGATGCTTTTTGTTTAGTTGGGTGCCAAATCATGATGTGGAATCAATACTGTTAGCAAGAGCTATAGCACAAGTAGAATAAATGTCTCTGCGTTGTGCAGCCATATGAAAATAAACCACTCCAGGGCAGGTCTAACCCCCCCTCACATCTGGCTACAACACAACTTGTCATGGTTTTCTGCCCCAGTTGTAATTTGTCCCATGCATGAGAAATTTTGAAACAGGAACTATAAAAACATCTAAGGATCTAGTAAGTTTGAAGTTATATATGGTGAACTTGTGTTTAGATATTTAGGCTAAAACTTGCCCTGGAGCATGTTAAAATTACTTCCAGAGCAGTTAAAATGATTTGTAGTGGAAAAGTCAAACAATGTGTATTAAGTGTATGAATATTATAGTAAGCATTTATTAAAAATACATTAGAAAATATAGTTGGTAAGCTTTACCATGGTTGGCTTGCGTTATGAATAAGTTGTTTCGGCTGTCTAAGGATCTCTAAGAGAGGGGAGACAGATGAGTAGACAGAGCAGAAGAGCACTGGATTCTTAGCAGTCACAGACACAGTCGTCACAGGTGTTCTGGTGTTGTGTTTAAGCATGTGGCCAAGAGCGTGTTTGTGCAGTGACCAGACACCACATAGTCAGGCAACGGTTAGCAATCTTGCCCATTCATGCTTCTGAGAATATATATATATATATATTGCACATCATTATTGCAGACGGTTATAACTAAAGTCAGCTTTTGCATTGCTAACACACCCATGTGCCACTCAGATCAGCAGATCAGATATCTGCAATCTGGTCATGCCTGATACTGGCATGTCTAGTTTTGCATTTAGGTACAATGTCTTCCCATCAAAGCTCTTATCAGAAACTGTTTAGAAATGACAAACCAATAGGCCATGGCTACTGCCAGCTCTTAGTTTAATATAGGAACAGTGGTGAACAAAGTACACAAATCCTGTACTTGAGTGAAAGTAGAGATAACCTTTGCAAAATATTACTTTATTAAGTAAGTAGGAGTCCTCTATTTATGTTCCTTCTTGAGTTAAAGGTCAAAACTGTTTACTATGTGTGAAGTATCTAAAGGAAATGTAGTATATGAGATTCTTATACGATTTCTACCCAGTTGTAAATGTAAGTAAAAGCATGAATGCAGTGGTGTGCAGATCATATACACCCCACAGTTAACTGAAAACAATCCAACAATATCTAATGAATGCTACTGATGTGGGATAACTAGTTCTGGATCTTAAAAGTCATTCCAAATCATCTCAGTGATAATGGGTGGTGCTTGATCATCCCCCCAAAAATTCATGTCCTCTGCTCCTCAGACCAAAGTTGTGGCTGTTCACCCCCTACCCCTTTTTTAATATGGAGATCCATTGAAGCTGATACTGATACCGAAGCTGATACTACCACACCGACCAATTAATTAGTCATTTTACATTCTGGCATGGCATATTCTCTCCAGGCATACGAGTTGCAAATTTAGCCCATTGTAAGCAAACAAACAACAATTAGAAACACTACCCCAATACAGGTGGAGACTTGGAGGCTTTAAAAAAAAAGAGGAAGAAGAAAACATCAAGTAATGTGCTTTAAGTGTAATGAAATTACATTCTTATTACAAATTAATGAGAACATGAAGTTGATCATCTTTACCATGGTTAACATGCATTATGAATAAGTTGTTTCTGCTGATTGGAACTCTAAGAAGGGAGAGACAGAGAGACAGACAGATGGGTCGATAGAAAAGAACAGCACTGGATTCTTAGCAGTCACAGACACAGTAGTCACAGGTGTTCTGGTGTTGTGTTTAAGCATGTGGCCAAAAAGGGTGTTTGCGCAGTGACCAGACACACCACATACACTAGCCAGACCCTGGTTAGCAATCATCTTACCCATTCATGTTTTTGAGAAATGGGCAATCATTCAATTAGGAAAAAAATTTAAACAGGTGTGTGACATCAAAATACACTAAACAATTACCTGACACTTTAGACAATGTATACATCATAAAGGCGTAGAAGTATAACACAAGTATAACATGCCTCACTTTGTAGTAGATCAAATCTGATGACTACTCCAGTATGGGTGCACAAATAAAAAAAATAATAATTTGTATCTGCAGACTGTATTCTGTTTGACTGCATGGAATAGTGTTAAGTAATATGTTTATTTATTTATTTTTTTTTTTTACTTTTTTTACTAAATGAAGAGAGACCATATGATCTTACAAGAATACATCACTGCTTTGATTTAATTTCATTGTACAATGTCACAGAGGTTAACAAAGCTGCTGTAGCACAGCTTGTCAGGATACTTGCCTGGTATTTGGATGCACAGCATATTATTTTGAACAAAACTGTAACAAAGACGTTCTGATCAAAACTATGAAACATACAAAAAATACACTGCAGTGCTCGCTGCTCCAGAATAATTAATATAGCATAGCTAGCTAATGCATTTCATTTCAATTCAGCTACATTTACCGCATTAAGGTATATAGTACTGATTTACATTAGCAGCTACTTCATTTTAAATTGCAAGTACTCTGTATGGTATTAATATCAGCAAATACTAGGAAATATGTACTCATACTCAATCAAAAACAAAGTATTTAGGTATGGATCCCTATTTGGTAATGGTCTACTTTGAACTCATTCAGTGCAACTGAACTCATATGTCTGCAAAGTTTGCTAATTATGCAGGGCATCTGGAACAAGCCTCAGGACTGAACAACAGCAAAGGTTGTGCAGGTTCTGTCACCTACACAACTGGTTGTAATTTAAAGTGGAATGTATTACTAAAATACACAAGTGTAAGATGCAAATTTCTTTAATAAATTTGCACTGCAAGCCTGTGCATGACCTCTGTGAACCGGATAGCTCATCTCTTCTTGGCTTGTGTGGTGGTTGGTGTTGGTGTCTTGCTGCCGGTCAAGGCCAGTGTCTCAGAGTCTGCCTGTGTTTTGAGAATGGCAGAGACTTGCTTATCAACAGGCTCTATTCATTTCACTCCATTTTTTTGGTTGGCTGTGATAAGTGTTAGCGTCTGCTTGTCTGTGCTACTATTCCAGATAAAGACACAGAGCACTGGATCCTTCTCACACTTTCTATTCTCAAGAGAACAGGAGACCTAAAATTGTCGAGAGAGAGTGTAAGAAGGTAAACAATCCAAGTAGGAGTTCATTTAGTTATTAATACCCAGTTATTATATATCCCATTTAGCAGTAGTGTACCTTATACTTTAGTGGTATGACTGTTCAAGTAATGTACAAGTGATGCATGAGTTAGGCTTGACTCAGTAGCTTCACTCTATGTTTAGTGCAGTATCCCAGCTCTGCAGAGATTGGCAGTTCCCTTCATCTAATACTGAGAATGTTAATTAGCTGATGAATTAAAGCAGGTTTGTTTCTGGTTTTGGTGTCTTACAACAGTAACAAACCCTAGAAACAGTAAAAATACATTTATTTTTTGTATGCAAATTTATTTCTTGCAGACCTGCAGTGACACTTGTGGTGGTAGTGAATTAGTCAGAATTATTACAGTCAAAAATATAGAAATGTGTTGCTGATGAATGCATGACACTTCTCACACTATACTGTTCATCTGGAGGGTGGTGATTTTTGTTTTATTCCTAAAGATGAAAAAAGAAAAAAAAAGATTAAGGTGTGTCCACACTTAACCATGTCCAAACTACATAGGCAAGTCACATTATGACCACTTCCTACTTGTGGAAGAACCCAAGCTGGTGGTACGAGGCTTATGATCTGTGGAAGTTTTTTGTAGCATTCTCTGGGCCCGCTTATTCATATGATGGGCAAGTCCAGCATCTGGACCACCTTAACCGCCCATTCGCTCTATGGATCGACCCCCGCGCAGTCACTTCCAGCCTGGTTAGCTGCGGTCCATACTGCACACTGTGGTTACTCTGGATATTGGCTGGTGATCATCATAATGGAACTCTGTTATCAGGCAGATCTATGCTTGCTTGAGGATAAGGTGAACTCGAGTTACTGTATTTGCTAAAAGTAATTTCACTGTCAAGTCTAATGATAAACTGCATTACAGGAAATGTTAAGACAACTGCTTCCCTCATTTATCAAGGATTTTAAAGAAAGAACACTGATCTAAGATCAGATCCATGTAATTCAGTTTATGTAGTTCTATTCTGTGTTATAAAAGCTGGATGGTGATTCCAGATCAGCATTCTTACTCTGACACATTTGATACATTTGGGCCATTGTGTGTACAGATAAATATTCATGCACTTTCTTTGTTTTGTAAAAAATTGGCATGAAAAGTATACTTTTGACCACATAGAATTTGTTCAGTGTAAACAGTAAACCCATACACCTACCCCACAGCCCAGCACAGACTAGCACAAATAATAGATGTGCGCACCTTCATCTGAACCACTACCATTTATTTACAATAAAAATCACAATTGGGCCATACCGCCCAAGGAATTACCAGCCAATACAGTACTCTTTCACCGGAGTTTGTTGATAGACCCGCACTGATCTGCTTCACTGTTAGCTTTGACATTATCTCCTCAAAGCTCCTGTCACCAAAGCCTCCTTATTAGACATGGAAATACTGTCTTGAGTTTTCCCTGGTTCAGTTTCGCTGGCTCAGTTAATGTAAACATGATTTGGAGAATCCATATTTTGTTCGCTTTAAGTTATCCTGACCTCATCTGTGTGTTTCTAAAATGTGTTCTGTACTGTTGAGCTGTTTATTTTGTAACCCCAAGCAACAGCTGCTACCAGGTACTTAAACAGATGTGAGAACAGAAATCAGGGAAGGATGTTTAGAACGTCAGTTGTATAACACAATCAATACCACTTTTATTGTACCTAACATACTGTAGATTAGATTGTTCTATAAACCTCACTGTGTTTCTGCACTGGCTGAATGCATTTAGTGCTGTACAGGCGGATATCATGCCTGCACAAAAAGTCACCTACGTGGTACAGTGTACATTTTAGGACATCCATAGAACGCAGAGTCAGGTTTCAGACATCAGGAAAAAGCTGCTTCAGGTTTAAGAAAAAACACATGTGTAAAATCTTGTCTAGCTCCTAGCTCTCATACATCAGGAAAAACTGGTTGTGTAAAATGGCCTCAGGTTAAAAGCACAAACCAGGCCAAATTGACTAAATGTGAAAATTCACAGTTCCATTATTACTTGATGCATTAATTACAGTTTTGTGGCCATGCTAACTGTAACTTTAGTATTTCACAAAGATTAAGCTTTAGCACACATGCTACCACTTTGTTTGCTCTTGCACCTTGTATGAAAACCACCCTGGTATTAGGAAGGTCGCATGTTTGCTTGTTACTCAAGTCCAGTTCTTCCAGTCTCTTGGCAAATTGTAAGATTTAAAAATATGCTACAGCATATTGTAACGTCCCAGTCATAGTCATAGTTGCTGGGCAACTCTGCAGCAGAGTAGTCCATCTGTAGTTAGTTAAGAATATCAAAGACAGCTTGCCTATACATGCGTAAACCAGGCTAAACAGTATTCTTGCATTCTCTCCCTTGAGAATCTGGAACCTTTCTCCATTTAACATGGCCAAGAACCACCTACTACTGGGAAAAGTATATAGGACGAAGGAGGCAATCTTGAAAACGGAGTCACAACATAAACAGTTCTTTGGGAAACAGCAATATTCCGGGATTGTGTATCTTTGTGTGTCAACTTCTCAGCCATTTGAATTTAGCTGGAACAACACAACTTTGATTCACATCTGACCAGTGCAAGACGATATGCAGGAGTGCGGATGCGAGACAGAATAAATGTGTTTGTCGATCTGTGGAGAATGGGCTACAAAGCAGATGTTAATGATTGACAGTAAGAAGTGATTGCATTTGAGTGTGCAAAAGGCCATAGTATGAAGTAGGAGCTAAATTAACAGATGTATGGAAGCATATAGTCATACTTTGCCTATGACAAAAATCCCAGTCTACAGGAAATTCTCCTCAGAATTGTGCCAGTAAAAAGACATCTACAAAATTGGGCCGAGCAATGCAATTCTTTGATGCAAAAGAGGCTGAACTTTATTAATTCATCTTCTACATCCAGAAATTTGTCCAGTCCATGCCGAATCGAGTTGCAGCTGTCATTTGTGCTCCTATTTTTTGTCCTGTGAGCTTATGAAAGGCTTATCTTTTTTTAGGGATCCCCCAAACATTTTAAGACATTCATTGGGTTCAAGGGGTGGATTAGGAGTGCCTGGATTCCCCAGGACCCCCTGTATTTCCCACCTTGCTCTCCTATTTGCTTGTGCCGGTGCCAGTGACTTGAAAACACTTGAAAGTGCTTCTGTTATATTTGTTTTATTTAAATAACCAGTAAATGTCAACTAGATAAAGTTAATCACAGCCCCCATTAAGGGTTACCAGTGACAGTACAGTGCCAATGCACACGTTCACACACAGACAGACTAAACCCTTTACTGCTCTCAAGAAGAGAAAGACAATTAATTCTTAATTCCTGCTCCCTCTTTTGGTCTCCTCTGAGAGGAAATTGATGTGGAATTCTTGCTTTGATGCCCCTCTGTTCGGATGTGATTGAGCCTACTCATCAGAGCCTGTGCGGACCTGTAGCCGTAACAGAAACAGGTGAAGACATTGATCTAGACTGGCTGAAAGGAATGTGTGTGTGCGTGTTGTGATGGAACTGAATGTGTGGAGGTTTGATGAATAATTATTCTACTTGCCTGTTGAGTAGAGTCAGCTATTGCAGTCTCTGTGGAGGAGTCTACATTCAATTTCAGTGATCTAAATATAGGTCTGGAAGTTCTCATATCTCGAAGTGAACACTGCCGCCCAATAGAAAGTAATCTTTTACATGCATTCTCATCCTCATTTTGGCACTCTTTGGGAAAGTAAGACTCTTTTGGTTTCTTTTAAGTGTGCAGAAGATTATCACCAATCATTCACTCCTCTGCAGTGGATTTCTTTTAGGCCAAAAAAATCCCACATGTTTTTTTTATAGAACTCCTGGCATGACTGCACGAATCCTTTCTTTTTGAGCTAGATTTGAATATTTTTAAAATGATCATGGATATCTACACCTTAGTACACTGCATTATTATTTTGATCCAGTTGTGCGTTTCGGACAAATGCTTTTGCACAGATGTGAGGAAACACTGTGGCCATTAGAATCCTGCTGATTCTCACGTCGCTCTCTTTCTTTGTATCTAGCACTCCCTCTCCCTATTTCTCTCTCACTCACTTTACCTCTCCCCCTCTCCCTCCTGCTCTCCCCTTACTCCCTGTCACCTCCTTTTCATCCAAATAAGCTTAAGTATCCATTATTCTTTGGGAGGTTAATCTAATGTCCTCTCTTCTCTGGGGACAGATGTCACTGTTGCCATGCTTTATCAATTCATATAGGCAATGAAAGATAAGGGAAGGCCCTTTTCTGTGCCCGCATGAGGTGCCAGTGGATTTCTGCCTATGATTCACTGTGGTTCTCTAGTGGGGATTTCTAATAATGCCTTTGCCTCAAGGGCTTGGATTTAATTATATTACGAGCGTTGTAATTTTACTAGAAGCGCTTGAGCAAAAAGTGTTTTCTACCTCATTTAAATCTCCAGACGAGGCTGCGCAGTATGGAAGTCACATCATCCTTGGGTGCTTTTTTGGGGGAAGGTTTACATGTTGTCAGCAGATAAAGTTACTGTAGGTCTTTTCCCTGACCTTCAGAGAGCTAGCTAAACTCCTCGGTGCTTTATCAGGAGTTTTTATTAGAATGGGGTGCTTTTCTTGTAGGGAAAAAACATGACACGTTTCCAAGGCCACAGGAGGAGTTAGAGTGGAGACGAACACTTATCTGAGTTTCAGTCACTAACCCTAGATGTCTGCAGATGTAGCGCATGCAGTAGAGGTTTGGAGACATTCAGTAAGTGAGTATTAAAGAAAACAGATAGTGAATTTGGATGGACATTTTCCTCACGATCAGGAAAGCAGTATGAATTTCCAGGCCAGAAGAGTTACTCTGCCTGCCATCACTCCACTCTGCTTGCAGACACGGGTAGGAACACACAAACTCTTTCCTTTGAACCTTCCTTTAAAAACTCTCTATGTACTACTTTCTGAGTCTCTGACTTTAAGAACCTGTTTTGTAGTTTATGAGCAGCAGTGTTGAACAGCAAATGCTTTCTAACGCTTTTATATTTGTTTGGCTGTTTGAATCTTTTGTTCACTGCTGCTGTTTGTTTAGACTTTGGTTTTCCAGTATTGTGGGGTGTTTGGAAAGGTAGTCTGTGGTTGCACTGCTTGGTAACTCTGTTTTGCCCTTCTTGGGTTTCTGCATGCTGCAGAGCTCGAGTCAGTGCACTTTTGATTAATCTGTCACCTGCACTTTTGATCAATCTGTGGAAACCGACGATTAACCTGAGAATTCAACATACAGTGATTAGATGCTGTTTAAATTACTTTGCTGTTAGAGGTTAAAAAAAATATTTTCACTTTTTACTTGTGAGACACACACAGAGCGAGGCAGAAAACCTTTATTTGGAAATTGCAATTTAAGACAGTGTTTTTTATTTTATTTTTTTTGCAGCCCACACTATGAAAAAAAATTATATCATAGGTTTTTGGGGGAAAATGTTTAGAATGAAAATGGGGAAATTTAAAATTAAAAAATGCAGTTAATAAAATATTGAATGGGCAGTCTGACATGTGAGCTGGCTACATTTAGGCTCCAAATCAGAAAAGGTGCTTCTTCCTTTTCTTCTTTCTCCTTCTTTTTTTCTATATCTTCTTTCTTCCTTTTCATCTCTTAGTATTCTTCTAAAAATGTCCAGAAATGTCAGAACCTCATAATTATAAAATTTATACCACAATATTGATCATAAAAATTGCAAATAGATATCTTGCCCAAATAATTAAGCTCTAATTATGAGGCACTGTATTAGATTAAAATCAAGATTAAAGAAGATATAGTGAGACACTTAACAGAGAGACAGGCTGAACGGAAAACATGTCTAAGATAATCATTAAAGCTGCCAGTGTGCATTCTGGGTGAGGGTTTACTGAGGTCACATGAAATGCTGGAGGGTGTTAAATGCCTGTAAATACTCAGACAAATGCTAAGCTCTCTTAACTTTCTAGAAAGCTGTAAGAGCGAGATATAATAATAAAAAAAACAAACAAACATGAATCTGCAGATTATGTACCGTTTAATACACTGAATGACCATTGGCATTTATCTAGTGTAGATAAGAGCAACACTGAAAGCTGCTAGGAAAGATGTGAACTGCAGAAGATTGTAGGGATGTCTTTTTGGAGCCACCCATTTATGTTGAGAGTAAGGGACAGACAGATTGAGACACAGATGGAGAGAACATAGGATAAGCACTGGTCATAGCAAGGCCAGTTATGTGTGATACTCAGATAAAGATGCAGCTGTGGGGCGAGAGGTCACATTAACAGAAGGCCAGACTTGGTAGGGAACAGGTCTGCGTAGTACTGACCTTGAGCCGAAGAGTGTTAACCATCTCTCATCTTTCATCATCAATCTGGAAAATATGGGTCTACAGAGTTGACCAAGCTAATACATACAGCACTGCTGTTGAGTTAAAGAGTTAAATTAAATGCCATTTTGAGTAGTAATTTAAAAAAAAGTAATTCATGAATTACTACTTATTTCTCTCAAGCTGTAACGTGTAATGTGGAATTGAATATTGGACTTTGTTTGTTTGGGTATTGTATTCAGTTTTTAATTTTAGAGCTTTGGATGTTCTATTTGGGTTTTTGTCATTGTTGTTGTTGTTGTTGTTTTTTCTTGTATGGATGAACCTACAACAGTCCAACATAAGCTTTTCTTCTCTATAAAAAAACTGTACCATCATGGTGCAACAATACATACAGTTAGGGTATTTTTATACTATATTTATTTTGAATTCCACTTTTATCTCTAACATCCCCGCACGTGCAACAGTGGATATCATACTAGACCGCATGTGTTCCCAGAGCAGCTGCAGACTGTGCCATACCATACTGGATTATGATGTATGCCCTTAGACTACATCTGCGAAGCACTGATTAACCCATGCATGCATTGGTCTGTTACCCTCTAGCTCACCACACAAAGACAGTAGACAGAGGGAATCTGTCCTGTAAGGAAATCAGCTACCCTGAAGATTCAGATTTTACAGCAGTTGGAACCACAGATGTGCTTTCAACATGCCCGATAGACACCGGTTTTCTCAACGACTGTCTAAGCTACTCTGTAAAACCCACTCACATCTGTACCAGCTGGAAAATGTAAAACCTACAGAGCTGCTCCTGAATAAAAAAGTATGGTCAATGTGAGGCTGTAGCTCTTTCACCATGATCTTGTGAGTACACAAATACTGTGGCAACTTTAAGAAGTAAAGAATTCACACTCAGGCCTTGCACTGTCCTCTCACAGCTTAATCTTCTGAAGCTCAGTAGAATATTCCCCCAGTCTGAAAGCAACACGCCTCATCTATAATGCATGGATTTTGCTGGGGTATAAAACAAAAGAGGAAAAGTTTGTGTTTAGCTGAATTTAAAGATGAGTGCAGAAAGTGGAGATGTTAAAGGAACTGACTAAATCTTACTGATTACCACTGAAACACGTCTGTTCCAACAAAGACCAGTGACATAAAAAATGCACGCTGGTGCCTGGCAGAAAAAGTGGAACTTGCTTATTTATTCTGAACAAATCTGCCATAAAACTTTAAAGCATCAGGCTCGAGAGGTATTTTATTCCTGCAGTTCTCTGGGGAATTGAAGGTGTGTGTGTGTGTGTGTGTGTGTGTGTGTGTCATAAACCCCTTCAAGCTGGATTACTTCATAAATAAACGTATAAATGTTTTATGAAACTGTAACTCTTTCATAGGAACTAATTCAGAACGGGAACCCAAAAATTCAATTGATGCCCATCCTCAGTTGCTTTGGGTGATGTGATGACGACAGTTGGTGCATAAAGCTGTCATGGGTGTAATCAGGTTACTGCTAATCTTATTTCCTTGTTTGCCTGAGTGATAGGGAGACAGTCTCTCAGTGTTCCACTGTTCCCAGCATGCTCTGATCCAGAGCTTATCTCTGCGCATGGAGCGCCAGACACCGATTACACACACACACACATTTTTAATGCTTGACTTGTGGGTCGTCTTGGGTTTTAGAATGCGCTGAATGAAGTAATGGATAGAGCAGTACATGTTTCTTTGTGTATGTGTGTATGTGGTGTGACATCTACATGTGTGTGTCTCCATTTCTGTGTGTGTGCGTTGGAAGGGGTGGGCATGAACAGTGGTGGCTGCTGAATGCAGGTCTTTGTGTTCAGCGATAGCACTCTGCACAGTTAGAGCTGCTCTTACAGATGTTCTATCTGTACTCTTATCATTCTCTCTGTCACTCACACACACACACACACACACACACACACACACACACACACACAACTGTACACCAATTTATTCTTATATATTTGTACATACTTAAATCTGTAAATCAAATTTTGTGGTAAAATTCTAAAAATTCTATTCCTTAAAAGTTACCATTAAAAATTTCTCTGTCCTTGTTCCCGTATACTCCCAGCTCTCCTCTCTGTTCTCTGTGAAAACGTTTTTCACCCCTCCACCTCCCTGCTCCTCCTTGACCTCTATACCCATCTCTTTGCTGTTCAGAAAGGGGGGATTTAACCTCTTGGTACACAGCAGAAACTGTCCAGAACTGCAGACCAAGTTCCCTGAGTTCTTTCCTCCCGCCTGCAGTCTCACCATCCCCCTTCATACCACAGCCATCAATATAAGACATGGCCTCAGCACACAAACAGCAAGTTTATATTCTGTGTTTCTTTTATGACAGTCCAAGGCAAAAGTTTGGGAATCCCTGGTCAAGTTTAAATCCCTAACAGAGTTTTAATTTACAAAGACTAATTATTTACCAAAAACATAAAAAGAGACTTGCAATATGTTAGACAGTTATTTTAAGTTTTAATAAAAATAAATACATTTTAAAACTTTTTTCGTGTTTATAATTTTAGCTTTTGGGTCTGCTGGAATCCTTTTTTCATGCCGTACATCTGTATTGATCATCTGTCTAAAATGCTTTGTTAGAGCTCCTTTGTCTTTTTAAGCTCCACCTCCCAATAAGCCCATTGTGCTCTGATTGGGCAGCTCAGCCGCTCTGTTCTCAAATGCCAGAGCGGCATCCTGCTACTAAGTTTGGGCCACCACAGCGCTGTGGCTATTCTTACTATGGATTAACAGTTTAAGCACAAGTCCGATTCTAAAAGTCAAGTAGAGCAAGTTAGTGGAGCAGATCCACCTTTACAAGCTAGATTGGAGCAGGACATTTCAGAGACCTTTCTGTGTGTTGTGTCAGGGGTGTGGCAAGTTTGTCGCTATGCAATCAGTAAGGACTCTGTTACGAGATGACTTCACCTTGTAAGAGAGAAAAGGCTGGAATTCCAACAAGGGGTTTCAAGCAGCTGAGAAAAGTAGTTTCTGTGGGAGAAAGATTCTCAATGTACATGAGCTTTATAACTTTAAAGACCATTTAAATGCACAAAAAAACATAACATATCAAAAGTGATTGAATCTCTTGATAAATGGCATATTTGAGTCTGTTCCATGTTCAGATCTGTTTTGAAAAGGAAAATCAACAAAATGTGTAACTTGACCAGGGGTGTTCAACCTTTCTTCTTTCCATAGCTCTCTCCTCAAGCTTGAGTGGGAAGTTTGCAAATGGATGCCAAATGAGCGTATGCAGAAACATACCCAGTCTCACTGTGCATTTTTAAGTATCTAATCAAAGTAGAATGAGCTGGTGTCACAGATGTGTGTATTCTCAATGAAGGAGAATCCATCCACGTGCACATCCGCACACATACACAGAAATGGTCAGTGGAGTTACCCGTAGTTCTGCATCCAGAACAGGCAGCAGGGAGCTTCGACTTTAGAATTGTATCTGATTGTAGTTTGTGGCAGCGGTGCTCTTTCTGACTCCTATCAAAGCCATGGTATTTTCTTTAACTACAAAATGCATTGGCTTTTTTGAACGTGTTTACCAGTGACACTTATTTAAATGTGCAGTTATGTTGAGCCAGAAAGGTAAGCATGGAAATATGCACATACATTTGTAAGCTAGAATCTTTGTATGCCTTCTGCAAGAAAATGGTTTGAGTCTGGTATTACTGTTTTGACAGCGGTCAGCATTTGATCCATAAAATGTGGGTTTGATCCTCCTGTGGTATTGTACAATCTTCATGATCCCCGTGTTTAGTCTATATGCAACTGTGCTACATCAGACAGCGTTGCCTCTGGGGAGAGCTCCTTCTTGCTACGTGTGAGACAGAAATATGCTACATTCCCTCAGGCAGAACGGGGAGGTACTGTTGTGACTTTATCAGGATGGTCCTGCTTTGAGTCTAGTTTAAAGCTCTCTGAGATTTGAAGCTTGTGGAATCCAAAGTGCATTTTATCTGCATCTGCTCAAAGATCCTTTTTTTCTAGCTTTTCCTTTTACGGTCATGGTTTTGGCTCATAAGTCTCACTTACTAATTACTGTAAATATTATATTGCTGACTTGATTTAAAGGCAATGTCACCAGAAAAGCTTATAATTGGTAACTCTTTCTGCTGGGGACCTTGATTTATTTTGACTATATTCAGACTGCAGGCAAATTGGATTTGTTTCTCCAATCATATCTTTTTAGACGGCATTCTGAACTGTAATTTAGAAGTGATCTGATCAGATTTGTGTATCCAGACATAACCTATTTTCCATCTGCATGGGTTGCTGTGGTAATACTATAGGATACATGGCTACGCTGGTGATATGAATTCCAAACATGGATGCAGGAGAGATGGAAGTGCATCACCTTGTCCTCCAAATATTTACTCGGTCAGATTGTTGTTGTTTGTCATATTGTGAGTGACGCAAAAGATTTTTGGTTTGAGTGGAGTGAGCAGGCTGAAACACATCAATAGAAATCCAGTTGGAATCGCATTTTAGACCACCTCTAAATATGGTGTTGTATATGGTTTTTTTTCCCATCTACCCAGAGAAAACACACACAGACACTGGGAGAACATGCAAACTCCACACAGATAGGTACCCGACCTGAAATCAAACTCACAGCCCTTCTTGCTGTGAGGCAACAGCTCTTTCCACTGTACCACTGTGCTGCCCTTTATCAAATAATTCAATATGGACATGACAAAAATCTGAATTGAACTGTAAGCCTTAGTTATGCCGTTTAAAGGGTGCTCCACCTGTTAGTCAAAATGTCTGCATAATTCGGTCACTGATGTGTAAATTGAGGTGTAAATGAAAGTTATTAAAAGTGGGTTGATGTAAAATACTCCGTTCTAGGGAAATTTACTGAGTCAGATTTGGGAATGTGAACCAGGGCCACTGACCACTAAGCACATTTCTCCGAGTCTTTATATGTGGTGTTGATTTAGGTAAAATAGGTTTTCTTTGGATAATCCCTGCATCTACCTCCTAAAACTTACATTTGGAGCCAAAACCTTTGTATTATAAATCGACTTATTATATTATAATCAGACATATAACTATAATATTAGTTTTTTTTTGGCCAAGTACTTGTCGGTAGAGGAGTGGCTTCACGTATATGCAAGCGTTTGATTTCTTAGGTTCCTGGGAGAGCTCCTGCTCCTGCTGTGTGGGAGGGGGAGCTGTAGATGACTAATACCTTTGAGTGGGGCAGAGTCTGGAGCAATATTCTTGTCTCATCAAGATATCTTGCTCATCAGCAGGATCACCTTAAGCTTGTTCACAGAGCTTATACCACTCCTTTGAAGCTATATTAAATAAAACCTGTTGATAATCCACACTGCCATTTATGCCCTCAAATGTTTTTTCTTGGTTCCTGGATCATAGATTTCCTCACAAGCAGGAGACAGCAGATGCAGCTTGGGAAACACTCATCAGATCCCCAGACTCTCAGTAGCAGAGTACCACAGAGCTGCATGCTCTCACTCCTTCTCTGCAATCTCTACATCAATGACTGCCTCTCTAAGAAACAAGCTGTGTATGAAATTATTCTGATGGGCCTCATATGAGACAGAGATGAGTCTGCCTACGGAAGGGCAGTTGAGCAGCTATTGTTTTGGTGCAGGACCAACCACCTCCTGCCGAGCATGCAAAAACTGTAGAGGTGGTGGTGGAATTTAGGTGCAATCTCCTCTTCCCACCCCCTCATCATCGTCCTTGGTCTGTGTGTTCCAGTTAGAAGTCACTCCCAAGTGACTATATCTAGGGGGCTCCACAGGCATACTGCACAGTATTCTTCCTGAGACAGCTGAAGAAGTACAACCTACCACAAAGCCTGAATATCCAGCTCCACAAAGGGATCATCAAGTCCATCCTCACATCTTACATAACCACCTGGTTTGGTACCCTCACCTCACAAAATGAGCTCAACTCTAGCACATAATCAAAACAGCAGAAAGGATAATTGGATGTAGTCTACCAACGCTCCAAGACATCTATGCTGGCAAAATTACAGATGACCTCGCTCATCTTGTACGTCACCTCATCCAGACACTTCCCACCGCTAGAAGATTTAGAGCCATCAAATTCTGTGCAGCCAGACATGCCGACAGCTTTTTCCCCAGAAGTGTAGTGCTTATCAACCACAGTCGTCACCTTGCACTTTAATTTTAAGCTGAAACCAACAAACCTTACTCTAAATAAGGTATAAGTCCTCTGTAAGATAATGGTTATTTGCACAGCTGTACAAATGTTCATTTTGTAACTTCAGGGTAGAGTTTTAGTGTGGTTTTGGTAGTTACTCACCATCCTGATCTTTCTCCTTTATTTTGCTCCGGCTTGGTTGTCTCTAGATGCTCACCCGTAACTGTCATGCTGCTGTGCCAGGTGAGACTGGTTTTAAACAATTTACAGAAACCTGTCTTTTTAGATGATGTTTTACAAGAGAAGTGTTCCCACATGTAAGTCATGCTTAAACCTGTTCCCCAGTGTCTGTCGTCTTCCATTTAAGACAGGAAGACTGAGGAGCACAGATGCAATCAAGCTGAGATTCATTTCATTCATTCATTTCAAAATTTCAATTTTATTTTCAATACTTTACATTATGGATATAGTCAGATAATCTATGCGGCCCTAATATCAGTACTCTGTTCTTCTGTATAGGCAAGGAATACCAAAGCGCAACACTGCAACATGTCTGTAAGCATGAATAATAAATAGCCCCTAACTGCGCAATGGCTGGACACCTTACACCAGGACCCAGTCTCTTTCTTTCTTTCTGTCTCTAAGTCTCTGTCTGTCCTCTTTCTTTTTTTCTCTTGCCAATTTTTTGTCCCATCTTTCTTCGTCCTTTTCCCGCTGCCCCCTCATCTCCCCTGCCTACCTTCTGCAACTTTGCACAGAGTCAACTAGTAAACTAGAATTACATTTGAACAGCACCTCTGAAACTGCTGCAGCTCCCATGCTGAGTATTAGACAGAGGGCAGGGGTTGGAAACGGCTATGGGAAAAGGTGGGTGGAGCAAGCCATGTGAGACATTTTTTCTAGTCCTTCTCCCCTCCTCCTTTTCTCTCTCCCTTCTCTGCCCCTCCACTTCCCCCTCCCCTCGCACCCTGGTGGTTTGGGTTTGGCGGGGGAGGTGGAGAGGCAGGAGGTGCAGGGTTTGCCCCTTGAGCCTGCAGTGGGTGAGAGATGGCAGGTGATTGGGTAGAGTGCTGGTGACATGCAGCAGGGGAGGCAGGAAGAGCTGGAGCTCTGAGGCTGCTCTCTTTAATTACCTCATTTCTGCTCAGCTGCAGAGTGTGTGTGGGAGAAAGGGAGAGAGAGGGGGAGAGAGACACAGGGGAAAGTGAGAGAGGAGAGGGTGAGGAAAATAGGAAGAGGAGAATGAGAAACGAGAACAAGAGAGAGAGAGACGGTAGAAAGAGAGAGTGAGCCAGAACAGAGAAGGGAGGGAGAGAGCTGCTGCTCCCTCAGCTGATACATGTTTCTATGTTCCACATAAAATCCTGCTCCTACAATGCTGTGTACTCAGCCTTACCTAAGCTGCAGAGCTAGCCCCAAATCACAGCTCTGCCTGCCGACTAACACAGGGGTAAGTTATGTTGAAATGCTCAGTGCTTTTTCTAAAATGCTGTTAATTTCTAATTTGTTTCTTTGTGCATGTGTGTGTGTGTGTGTGTGTTTGTGTGTGTGTGTGTGTGTGTGTGTAGCGTGAAAGCATCTGTGTGTGTGTGTTTGTGTGTGTGCAAGTAAAGTGGTTTGTACCCTGTAGGAGAGATAGAAACACTGCTCCCTTTCTGTAAGGGATAATTTGAGAACTCGTTGATAGCTGTTCTAAACTTGTAGCTGACCGTATGGTCTCAGATTTGGCGATATATGCTCCTGCTGCTTTTGGAGAGTGTGAGGCTAGGAAATGAGCAGCAAGTGAAAGGGAACATTCATGATTTCCTCCCAGTTTGCTGGCCTGGCTCTCACTGCCTCGCTGTCATTCCAAATGAATGGGGTGTTGAGTATGTAGGGTGTGAGGTGGACGGCTTGCGGTATAAAATGAGCTCCATCGATGTCGCAGTCTCGGCTCCCATACAAAAGCATATAAATGAGTGACCGATTCTTGTGTCACCTCTGTCAAAAGTGTTTTTGATTGCTTGTCTGTATCTTTCAGCTTCCTGTCATGAAAAATGTCTCTGAATTTGGTTCAGTATGTCAGAAAACTTTTTCCTTGGCTGACAAATGGGTTTCCATGTGGCAGGTGATCAAAGTGTACACAGAGGACAACAGCAGTCGAGCTGTGGAGGTCCCAAGTGACATCACTGCTCGGGATATCTGCCAGCTGTTTGTGTTGAAGAACCACTGCATCGATGACCACAGCTGGACATTGTTTGAGCACCTGGCTCATCTGGGCATCGGTAAGCATACCTCTCATGCTCCAGATCTTTATGTATGACTCCTGATGATCTGATCTTTTATGCATTTGCTTTACTTCTAATGCAACACGGACAGAAAGACTGGTGCTCTTTCATTACTGCAGTATTCGTCTGCAGCTAGGCTTTATCTGTGTCCGAGTCAAATAGTGTCAATAACTCAGCGCTGTAAAGCACTACAGGAATTCTGTACGTCTTGAACTGGTGTAGAAAGGTGATTGCTTTCTTCCGTGGGATACAATGCAGAACTCTCAGTGTGACTTCAACCTCTGTGGGTCTTTAGCTGTTAGTAAAGCTAGGAATGTGCTGCATTTCTGGGACAATTGTAATATAAGGGAAGTGCACATGTTGAACAGACACTTGAACGTCGATCCTCGTTGTGGCAAATATGTCTTTTGAGATCCCGCACATCTCGTCAAAATATTCAAACTAACTTTAGTTAGTAATTACTGAGGAACATCTCTGTCATATCTAAACATAATCAGTGCACCTTAGACAGTTGGAGCAGTTTGAAACCGCCAGCTACAGGGTAGCTTTTGCATGCTCAGGTTGCGAGACTATGACTATGATGTAAAAGATTTTTTATTTGTAATATTTATTTGTGAAAAGAGTGAAATTCATGTGGTGTTAGATGTAGATGGTTAAATATGTCCTAAGTTGGCAACAGGCCTTAAGGGGTTAATGTTCCTGGAGCCTGCAGCAGACGCCAAAGGTTTAATATACTGCACTGTGAGACTCCAATAGGCAGTAAACAGTTAACTCTGCTAGCAGTGACTCCCGCGCCCCGCTGGTGTAGCCTACCCTTCACACAGGAATATTCCTCAGCAGAATTCTTCACACCATTGCATAATTCAACCATCTGTTCCTCCCTCTCATTCTCTCTCTCTCTCTTTCTCACTGTCTCTCTGTATTTCTTTCCTCTAATATGTATCATTTAGGCACTTCTGCTGCCTCACTATGATCATATAGCACTCCTTCTTCTTTCCTCGTTTTCAGGGTCTTTCATTGAGCATATAAGAGTCCAAGTACTGTTTCCAGACTAGTAACACTGTTAAAGGCTCATTGTTTGCCTAAATGGGAAAAAATGAGGTCCTAAATTCGGATCTCTGCAATGGTTAGCATAAAAACAGATTAGAGTTCTTGTATATGAGAAAGATATTTCTTATTGAACTGCAAGTCACAAGTTAATGTAATTTGCTGGATGAATATATGGATAACTCCACAGTACAGACAGCCCTACCTCAGTGAAGCTCCTGTTAAGGAGGATCTATTATGCTAATTTTTCTGTGTTCATAATTTTATTTTTAGGTTCCAGGATAGATGTGTGTGCTTCTATGTTCATATTTCCATGTTGTACATCTGTATTCACTCTTTGTCTTAAACACTCTGTTAGAGCTCCTGTGTCTTTAAGCCTCACCTCCCAATGAGGCTAGTGCGCTCTGATTTGTCAGCTTCGCTATTCTGTTCTGATTGGTCAACTGCCAGAGTGTAATTCCTGCCACAAGTTTCACCACCGCACTACTGCGACTATTGCTACAATGGTATCAGTTCTGCCATATCAGATTAAGCCATAATTTAATCCTGAAAGTCAGGTAGAGCAAGTTAATAGACCTTCTCAAGCTAAACTGGAGCAGGATTGGAGCACAAGTGGAAAGCTTTCACTTTTTTTTAGCTCTCTGTGTGTTGTGTGAGGACATGCTGAACTTGCCAGTAGGTGGCCAAGAAGAACTGTGCTTTGAGATGACATCACCTTGTAACATAATAAAGGGCTGGAATTCCAACTCGTTTCTTTGGGAGAGAGTGTTCCTTGTGCTTTGTAACTATGCAGAGCATACATAATATTACATAATAAGGGATAGGGAGAAAACAGAAAAGTACACTAAAAGATTTTTTAGGAACAAAGCACCGCATGCTGTCAGATTATGTTTAAGTCAGTGACCTAATCAACAAACCTGTTTCAAAGAGAGGTAGCAGGATGAAACGGTTGTCTCTGTTTGTCTCAGCTCTCGTTGGTTAACTTTTTTCACTCACATGACATCAATTTATTTTATATGACAGCATCAGCATCCACTCTACAGTACTGGATGATGACTGTTAAATATTGAACATCTTTAATATTCGGTATTGAGATGCTCACAACTGTACAGTGAGTGGACTGGAGGGGTATTGAATTATGCTTGTACCTGTATCATGATAAAATGGAATTATAAGTACTGCCTGAAATAGTGAAAAACCTATGGCAATGACAAGTGAATACAATTTTCTGACCAACTATGCTGATTCTTATTTGTCAATACTCAGTAGTTACTAACTGACGGCATACACAACTGAAGCATGAATATCCTATAAATACAGCCAGAACATTAAACATGCAAACATTACCCAGCTTCTCTTTTAAGGGACATCAAATAAACAAACTTTTTACGTTTATTTGTATCACATGCACATGCTTTTTTATTGCAACACAAACATTCAATAGCTAACAACAGTTGTGGTTAGCTTAAATGATTGCAGTAAGATGGTTGTGCAATGATTGTGGCAGGCCTAGGTATTTCTTTTAGTTAGACTTGAGCAATGCTGCAAAAGCTTAACACATCCCTATAATGCTATAATGTATTAGATCTCATAACCCAACAAAAAATACATATATATATATACAAAAAAAAAAAAAAAGATTTTCTCTCAAATAAGTTCAGATAGACCCCTCAATATTAGTACCTAGGACAAACAGGGACAAATCGTATGCTACTAAAGTAATAAACAGTGATTTGGTTGAAAAGAAGCTGTGCTTTAAATGGTCTGTGTGTAAGGAAAACCTAATCAGGTCATGCATCACTGGCTAGTGATTAGAGGTAAAGGACACTGAAGCATGCACAATAAGCTCAGTGAACCATGCCGCCTGCTATTAGCCTCTGTGCTACTAGATTTACCTGATGTGTATTTCAGTGATATCTCATTGGTCAGAAGGCTATTTTACAGCTTAAAGTGTTAAGATTTAGAATATCTGTGTTCTATTAAAGAACTGTGAATTAAATCAATGATGCAGTGATGCATTATACATAAAGGTTTTGGACAAAGCTGCGATCACCTCCGTATATAACGTTTTCATCATTCTCTATTATTCATTCATGTTGAATAGCTGTTCATTCTTATTCCTAATTCGTAGAAATGTAGAAGCTTTATAGTTTGGTCTATCTGGATTCTCTCTTCCTCGTGACCGTACACAATCGGTGTACAGTTGATTTTTTAATCTATAACAAACTCATGATAAAGCAAAAAATCGAGCCCTGTAAGCAACTGAGCAAAACCATGGGTTCGTGCATGCTCAGCCTGGTGCTTTATTGCTATAGCTCAGATAATAATGGAGCTCTTTCCCACCTGAGCCTAAAATTAGATCCTGCATTACTCTTTTTTTTGTAACTGCTTCATCAACGGAGTTCCCCCTGAAGAGCTGCCTCGGGGAGCATAGAAAGCAGGCTCGCTCAAGATTCCTTTAAAATGCTGTGTGGGGTATATTTCCGCTCTGGATGCAGGTTTTCCTTATGTGATGAAGTGCTGCTTTAGGAATAGTTTCCCCAGTCTGTGAGGGCCACTGGCAAAACTTTAGCGACCACAAATCGGCCACGAGTAGAATGCCCTCTGCCTCACAGCAGGGGAGCACAGACACCCAGAGAGATGCCAAGGGCTTCAGCACCCAGGATGCCAGTGCATTTTGATGAGCCCTGATTGCAGTTATGCTATGGGAATTAATTAGTCTTGAATAACACTGCACTCACTCTTCCAGATGGCTTCCTCTAAATAGCCACTTTCCATTCATTCATCAAACATTCATTTGGGGTTCAAGGAACTGAATAATGTTTAATGATAAAGTGAAGCAATTCACCCAGTTTCTTCTGACTCCCTGCACCTCACACTTGTTGATATCAAAGATTACTCATTAATGAAGCATAATTTTTGAAAAACGTGTTAATAATTGATTAGTCAGGTCCAACTTGCCAGAGGGGTGTGATGGCCAAGACTTGGAATAAATAAAAACTAAAACATTGAGAGTGCTCCAGCTGCAGGGTTTGGTTATTATTAGAGACCAGTCACTTGCATTTAATTTGTTTATGTGTGTTTAAGTATATGTGGACTCTCTGTCACTCTCTCCCCCACTTTTCCCTTGTTGTCTCATACCTCTTCCCTTGCTTTCAGAGAGAACCATAGAAGACCATGAGTCAATCCTGGAGGTGCAGTCTAACTGGGGCATGGACTCAGACAGCCGTCTATATTTCAGGAAGAATTATGCCAAATATGAATTCTTCAAGAAACCTCTGGTGTGTGTAGTGTGTGTGTTTGGAGACAAGTTAGTGCATGCTGCTTCGTTAATGTATAATTGATTTTCAGGGTAGCAGAAGTTCAGTAATATACACTATGAAGCGTATTTTACTGCTGTTAATAAAACATGCACAAAATCTGCCACCCAACTGGATGAACCCGACTATTTAGAGTGGAAACAGTTATAATTTAAGTGTGTCAGTACAGAACTAAAGCCTCTGAATCCTGCACTCCACAGCCGGGAAAAAAAAGACTTAACTCAATTACTGCTCCTGTAGGTGGAGATATGTAGAACTAACTTTGCTGGAGCTTAAAGACTCCATTTGACTCATGTATGGTTTTGCTCACAGTGCTTATAGAGGATTATTCCATTCCACCAGGGCCAGGAGAAATTATGACTTGCATGGGTGAACCTTAAGTCAACTTTTAGGGCATAGAAACTATGCAAGGTCCCAATGTCAGTTTAGATTGCTTCAAAGTCTTCACTAAGCCTGCTTAGTGGCTGATTTAATAATGACTGATGCTCTGCTTATCTCACTAGGATTTTTTCCCAGAGAACATGGTGTCTATATCAAGTGAAGCCAATGGCCTCATGAACCACTCAGAAATTATCCAGGTATCCACTTTCGGCAGCCTTTCTCTCCAAATCTCTTCTTGATCATAGAATACGCATGATCAAGCCATCTGTCTTGAGTAAGCCATCAGGCTCCTGATGTGTAATACTGAATAATACAAAAAATCTGTAGACAAGAGTTTCTACATTTTCATGCATTTGTCTTTTCAGACGTTTCTCAACTCCAGCACATGTCCGGAGATCCATGGCTTCCTCCACTCGAAAGAGCAAGGCAGGAAGTCATGGAAAAAGTTCTACTTTGTGTTGCGAAGGTCTGGACTGTACTTTTCCAACAAGGGCACATCAAAGGTAATACATATAAGACATAGACATTTTTAGTATGCTCCTTTATGTCGTGCATTGCTTGTTCCCTCCCTCTCTGACTCTGACTTTCATTCTTTCATATGGTACACGGGTTATTAGTTTTATCCAAGGTCTATAATGTCTGCAGCCAGTAGTTCCAGTCTTGCAGTGCACCACTTCATCTTAGCAATTGGAATCTTTCAGAGGCAAACAACATTACTTACCTAAATAACTCCTTACACCTAACAGACAGACAGTGCTTGGTTTTATAACCCTGCTGTGGGTCATTCCCAAGCACCCACTGATCTTCTGCAGTACTGTTGCTAGATGTGATGGTTAGATCAGACAGCGTAGCACTGTAGGCCTTGGCTGGAAAGAACTGGTTGAGCAGGATTTTGTGTGATGGGGGCTGGGGCTGTGCCAGGCTGTAAACCCTTCCCCCCTCGCCACAGGTGAAGCTTATACCTGCTCTGTGCCATGCTAGCCAGTGCTGATCCCCTTCCCTTTTTTTCTACTCCTTTTTCTTTTCATTTTTAGCAACAAAGAGTTGTTGTTTGGCACGTAAGAGGAGATCGCTCTCTGCTCATTAATATCTCCTAGAAGCACAGACTTGCTCTGCACCATATCTTTATTTATTGTTCACGTTTTGGGCATGAGCCCTTGCTTTAGGTGAAATATTAGTGCTGGTTGGTATTTGTACATAGAATAATATGCTTTTCTGAGGATTTTTTTGTTTGTTTTTTTTGCCTTTAAATCACTCATTCTCTGTCTGCTCGTCTGTCTGTTGGCAGTTGGGAAATTAGAATAGTGTAGCACATAGAAATGAGACAAAGGCTTGCTTTGTGTAACTTTGCTTGGGAAAGGCCTTCTTTCTTTCCTCCCTCTCTCTTTTCTTTTCACTTGGCTCCCTTTCACTGTTGTTAAGATAAAGCTGTTGGCATTGCAACATGTATTTGGTTCTATCTCCTGTTGTACATATTACACCCTGGTTGTAATTGAGAGGCCAGCCTGTTTGAAATGGAAGAGATTTCCCTAAGTCTCTTACATTGTGCGAGTATTGCCCTTGATTTTAATCATACATTGCAGAGTCCTTGAGAATGTTTCCAAACACAAAATGCTAGATCTAAACCTTTTAAGTGGAGTTTAGATGAACCATCAAACTAAATCCTCATGATTTTAACTGGTCCAGTAATTTCGGTCTTAGTGCTGCAACCTAAGTCATGGTATTATGTGCCTAAATGTCATCCTGCACTTTAAATCCTGTTGCAGCAGTGTCAGCTATAAGTCTTAGAATAACAGTGTTAAACCGCAACAAGCTCAGTAGCGCTTCCAGAGCTTCGGCAGTAGAATTTCACCTTTAGCGTGGCTTCAGCTTTAAACCGGTATTATACCACTCGAACCTACGTCCTTCACCTTCTGCGGACAGGTTATATGGTCAGACTGCGGAGTCTTAGCAAGGAGCATTAGTTCCTTCTTCAGTCTTCTCTCATCTGTTCCCACCACTCATCGGTAGCTCCAAAGGCTCTCTAGTACCAAAGGGCTTTGAGCGCTTTCATTGGCTTGCCATATTACAGTACACCCTTCATTTGTTTAGCATGTGTCCTGACAGCATGCTGGATGCTCCACATAACTCGCATGTTACATTCATCCCCCGGCTACGGCAGACTTAGTGCTGGAACTCGGGGATAGAGGCAGAAGAATGCAGGGCACCTCCACCCTCCCTCATCACCCCTGCATAAGAAGCCTCACATGCTGAGAATGCACCAGGGTTTTCAGCTTTGGAATAAGAAGTGTTCTCTTTTATTTTTTTTGTGATTACTGATTGTACTAAACAGCAACTGATGTAGTATTCTCTCCCCCTTCCTCTCTCTCTCTTTCTCTGTTTCTGTCATTTCCTCTCTCCATTTCTCTAATTGTAAGGAACCCAGGCATCTGCAGTTTGTTGCAGAGTTTTGTGACAGTGATGTCTACACTCTGTTATCAGCCAGAAAAATGCATGGAGCTCCCACAGACTACGGCTTCTGTGTGAAAGTATATAAACTCTCACCTTCACAACACGCCCAGCTAAATCCACAAATGCATAGAGCTTGTATATTTGGTTGTGACATACATAATTCCAATAAGCATGTCTGTTGAGTACAGTTAGCTTTATAATAAGGCCAATTTAGTCCCTCATTTGCCCAAGCCCAGTTAACTCCCAGTTATCTAAAGACTTACATAAAATACAGCATCTGGCTTCTTATCTCCTTCGACTTTTGTGGTGTTGTGAGAGAAGAAAAGTTGATCTTGGATCAGAGAGCTTTTGATAATCAGGTCATAGAGTTGCTGGTGTATTATACTGATGTGATTTCTGAGACATGTGTTTAATATATGCATAATACAGTCATTTTTTAAATTTTAGAAGCCTAAGCATAATGCTTATCATAATACTTATCAGCGAATTCTGGTCTTTTATTCATTAAATGAATCTGAATATTAATGACAGCTACTTAACTGCTCAACTGTGAGATACTATGTGATATCACAAGATATGAGATGATTGTGTAAAAGTCTTGGGCAAAAAATGATTAGCCAAACTAAATGATGATTACAAAGCTGGGCTTCCCGGGGAACAGAAACCGCTGGCATAAGTCAAATCGGTACTTACTGTTTTTTACATACACTGATAATCAAAAGAATAGTTGCACCCAGAATGAATCAACCAGCTGAAATAAAACTTGGTGAGTACATTTTACATTGTAAGACATGCGAATAATTCAAGTTTCACGGGGACGGTCCTTATTGCTGTACCTGGCTGATCCACCAGCCACGATTGCAGCTCCTTGGTCAGTGGCTTCTGATTTCTGGTTTCTGGTCATCCATCATAAATCCAAAAGGCCTGGTGTCACTCCACCTCCACCCCTACTGCAAAATCTGCAGGAACTGCGTGAAAATATTAAAGCTACGTGGGATGGAAAATTGCAGGACACCATTAGGAATCTCAACAACTCCATGCTGAAATGTAGCTCAATACATATGAGCCCATATGAGTCAAAGTTAAACATTTAACATTTATTGTTCCTAGCAAACTTTAACCTTTATCTTAATTCTATACAGCATTGTAATCTGACACTTACTGCTGGGTGCAACTATTATTTTGATAATTAGTGTATTTGTATGTAAATATATAGCGTTATAGTGTTATTTTACTTAATGCCCAGAAAACCAAAAAAGACCAAAATTCTAAATTCTCTTTACGTTAACATACAATACAGTAGAGGATGTTTTTGTGTTCTTCTGTTAAGTTGCTAGTTTGGAGATACTTCTTAAATATATATTTCTCTGGTGCCTGATATATTTGTACAGTTACAGATATGCATGATAAATTAAACATATATAAATTGAACTAGCAATAAAAATATCTGAGTAATTGGATACACATTGGGGAGAGTTAAGAAGTTGGTGGGTAAGGTGGTTTTTGCATGTGACTTTATGTGCAGCCAAGCAAGTCAAGCTCAGCACGGGACCTCAAGCTGCTGTGTGCTGATGATGAGCAGACCAAAACCTGCTGGATCACAGCCATGCGCCTCTTCAAGGTGAAAACTTTTTTTTTTTTTTCCTTTTCCCCAGTTTCACTTCACGCTTATACTTTGTCCTTGCCTCATATATAATATTAATAGATATATTTTTAATGAATGAATTAATTTAATTTATTATTATTTAGTTTATTTTTACTTCTGAAATTCTTTGCTAATTGTATTTGCGTAATTGAGGAGTGAGTTGTATCCACAGTTACCGCCTGTTCATATGACCAGTATAATGTGATGATGACGTTATGTGTGCAGTTTGGGATGCAGCTGTACCAAAACTTCATCCAGCCTCATCAGAAACAGAAAAACTCCCCGATGGTGAGTTTCAACATCGTATCCATTGTCACTTAAGTTGGGCTGTTATATACCCAGAAAGAGATCCCATACCCATACCATCCTAATGTCTATATTATATGAAGTCATGTAACAAGAAAGATTCCAGCTTCCTAGCTTTTTAGCTTTACAGTACAGTAAAAGTGAAGTGTCCCTCACAAAGCTTAAAATGTACCCACTGGTTCAGTTTGTTCCTCTTCTGGGTACAGCCTTATGAAGAATTCGGCTGCTGTACATGCCCTCTGGCCAGCGCAGCTCGGCAAAGTCACCATAAATAGGACCCTGTAGTTTCTTACTAATTTCTGAGAACAATTTAGTAATTTTGCCTCTAAATGAAAGCATTGTGTGTGAGTAAGCCCCTGAGCTATTTTGGTGTGTGGAACATGCTGGGGGAGCTAGGCTTGCTCTAAATATAACTCTGCATCAGCTGCTCGCTGACTTTACAACTCATCACCTCGGCCTTGTTGTTAGTGGAACGCCCAGAGTGTGTCCTGACCTGGACGTGCACACACACACACACACACACACACACACACACACACACACACACGTACCATCCCAGTCTGGTCACTGACACATTGCCTTAATCTCTGGCTTGTGCCCACAAGCCCTTCTGTGCTCCTGAGGTGTCTGTGTGTGTGCACACACCTTTCTTGACTTTGTGCTTTAATGACCCATTTTATAATGTGGAACTTGTGTGTATGGAGCAGTGGTGGACAAAGTGCATGGGTCCTGTGCTTGAGTGAAAAGACCCAGGACAGTCTGTTTAAATGCTTTATCCACAAAAGTGCGTTTTTAGAAACTTGCTCAGAAATCAAGCATTTAAGTGACTGTCTCACTATTACAAAATCACTATTCTAGTAAAACATTGCAGCTCTTTCCCAGTAAGACAGAAGACAAAGAGCTGGTGCTAGCACACAGCACTGACCTGTACAGGCAACACACTACTATTTTTTTTTTTTTCCCCTGACAGTGTTGTATCCGCTTTCTTTGGTAAGTGTTGCTACGTCTGATGATACTAAGCCTACCATTTTATTTATAGAGTTTGCAGTGACAAAAGTAGACAGTTTAGCCCATCACATTCTTAGCAAATTTTAAAACACATGCAGCATTTCAGAAAGGAATAGACGGTAAGTATACGGTAAACTCCAGTGCCTCCAGTATGAATACATACAAGACCTGCTACTAAATTCTGCTAATCAGAGTCAGATGCAGAAAAACCTTATCAAAAGGTCATATATGCACCAATTCTGTGTGATTTTCAGAGGTTTGATTCGTATCGGCTGTACAGTGTAAAGTTAGCCTGTGCACACAACATACCTGTATTAGGAACACCTTATTGTATCTACACTCACTCTTCATGTTGTCAGCTCCACCGACCATAACATTTTGTCACCTTGCGTGTTTAATATGGTAGTAAGAATGATCTCTGACCTGGCATCTACATCTCTGATCTAAGACTCGATGCTTGAGAGTGATCCACTATGCTCCATGTTGTGGAACTGTGGGGGTACTGATCACTGAAGAGTAAAAGGGAGCTAACAAAGTATGTAGAGAATCAGATGGAGTAGAGTCTGTACAAAGTGTAACTGATAAAATGGACCGTGATAATATATGCAAGGCAGTGTAAGGATTTTTAACTGGGATTAAAGTGTGTATGGAGTTCCTCCTCATCGTCAGCAGGTCACTTTGCATTTTGAGAAAACCTCTCGGTGTCATCCATCACTAGTTATATACTTGGTAGGAAACGTTATTCTTTAATATGGACCTGACTAAACATTGATGAGAGCTATTCCAGACAGAGGACATTCTGGCTGGATATCTGCACTTGAACTCTGTGATCCATTATGAATTCTGTCACCATCTCTAGCAGGATAACTGGGTCTTACACAGAGAGGAATGTCTATATTCTTAGAAAAGAACACAGGCCACTTTGTTTAAATGCTTCTTAAGGATTTTGGGACTCTTAGAAGCCGACATGGTTTACTATGCACCTTTAAGCTTTAAGTGCATGCAATTTCCTTTTTCTCAGCGATTATGAGGGATGAAAAGCTAGTATGTGTGGCAGCTTTAAATAGTCCAATCAGAGCTATGTGGCCCATTGTCAGTCTATACAAATGCTCTAATCCACACAAATGACCCTCTCTCTCTAAGCCTCCTAATACTGCTACTCTGAGCAAGAATTACATTATTATAACACTGGGTGGCAGCATGATTCCAAAAAGACAAAAGAGCTTAAAAAGTGTTATGATTGAGTTTTATTGTTTTATTTTTAATGCATTAAGAGAACAATGCTGTGTGTGCTTTATGTAATGTTGTGTGTATGTGTTATGCAGAGAAGCATTTCGGAGAACTCTCTTGTGGCCATGGATTTCTCAGGGCACAGGAGCCGTGTGATTGAGAACCCATCAGAGGCTCTGTCAGTGGCTGTGGAGGAGGGTCTGTCGTGGAGGGTGAGGCACAGATCTGGCTCTTATCACACCAGTTAGGTGATCTTCAGCTGGTCAACCTTTATAAATCATACAGGTGTATTTTGGGAAAGTTTACTCAAGCACTTTAAACAAGTGATCATAATTTGTGGGTTATCTGTTGTTACAGCAGGTCTCATGTACATAAGAGACCGTAAGTACTGAAAGTTAGTTTGTTGCTAATGAACATGCTGTTTGTGTGATAATTGGCTGTTTCTCCACCAGAGGAAGAGCTGTCATCGATTGAGCCATGGAAGCTGTTCCCCATCCCAAAGCTCCCTCTCCAACATAGGTGAGCCCTTTGTCTAATTATTCTCCCACTCTCTCCCATTCTCTCTCACTTCCGGACTGACAATCCTGGGGTTGTGCCATGGCACAACGTTGGCCCGCGAACATGTTTGATTTGGCCCAAGAGAAATTTTACCCTCACCCTACCCCTTCAAGCATACATATTTTTTAAACTACCATATATTAAATATATTCCATTTTCTATACCAAATATATGATGTAATATGGTTTTTCCATATAAGAATTCTATTATTATGTACATAAAATCTAACACAGTAAGTGGTAGCTATCAGGCTGCCTATTTCTACTATTACTACTGATTTGGTGAATAGTTTCCAGAACACTTGGAGTGTTTTTAAGCTTTATCAAGTCAGGTAAAGAAATGATCTTGCAATCAACTTTTTTTTAACTTGCCTCTACTCTTCACCTGAGGATAAAAACAAGACCATTTGTTTGTGTTAAGATATACCACACAAAAGTCCTAGGTAATAACATTGTAAGGAACAGCCAGTTAATTACTAAACACAAGCTTACTAATGGTTAAATAGTGCTCTGAAAAAAATCCATATCCAAAATCCAATAAAGCTATTTATTAATAATGTAGTAATAAGGAAATAGTTATTTGTAAGTTATTGGCCTGATAAGGTTTAATATAGTCATAATAATGGGCAACAAATGCTCTGCCAGATGTTAAAATAAAATGGTATTGAGCAGCCAGGTATGGATGTATTAACTTGTTAAAGCCTAGTAAGTGCACAGCATTATCTAAATTACATTTAAGAATGTAATTTAACTTATTTAAAACCTTTTGTATTTCTGTATACTTTTGTTTTTGGCCAACGGCCTACCACAAACATTGGTCCACTGGTAAAAAAGATGGGATTGTACCCCTGTTTAGTGTTTTTGTGTTTACTGCATGTTCTCTTGCCCTCTAGCGATTCACATGGCTCAGCCATGGTTCCACAGCAAGCTGTCTCGGGATGAGGCTCACAAGCTGATTACCCAGCATGGTCTCATTGATGGGTATGTGTTGCTTATCTTAATTTTTACAGCACTGATCTGTATTTCAGCAGCTCCATATATTGCATACAGGTATTGTATCCTTCTTTCTGATGTTGTTGTTTTTTGTTTTTTTTTGTTTTTTTTTGTCTTGTCTTTAGTGTGTTTCTCCTAAGGGACAGCCAAAGCAACCCCAAGACGTTCGTTCTATCCCTGTGTCACACGCAGAGAATAAGACACTTTCAAATTCTACCCGTGAGTTCTCTTTTAAGCTTGATGGAGACTTCAGCTCAGTACGTGTTTATTGCTGTTATATCAAAATAACTGTATGTGTGTGTGTAAGGTGGAGGATGACGGTGAGCTGTTCTACAGTCTGGATGATGGAAACACACGCTTCAGTGATCTGCTGCAGCTGGTGGAGTTCTACCAGCTGAATCGAGGCGTGTTGCCCTGCAAGCTCAAACACCACTGTGCCCGAACCACTCTGTGAGCCCATCCCCAAAAACCTACCCCGTGATCCCCCAACCCCACCTGTCCCGTGGGCCCCCTGATCCATCTCCAACAATGCTGTGAGTCCCTCTTTATCTGACCCCAGCTGCTCTATTAGTATTCACTTTCTCCAACTCCATGTCAACCTCACTCTGTTCCAAGCCCAACTGCTCTGACCTCAGCCACCCTCCAAACCTAGAATCCCTCCGTGAAGCCCGGCATTCACCTCTGACCCTCTGCGCACCGTCATACAACCACACACACACAGGGAAACTCTGGACAAATCGCCAGCGCAGCTCGTGCCTTGGACAGGAAACTTGGAGGGAAGCCAGCCAGCCTAAACCACTGACTCCCCCTGCCTGTTTTCGCTGTTCACCCCCTTACATGAGCATTAGGATCACTTACTGTACACTGGGGTGCTGGGAGATCAAAAAGACTTTAGGGGAGTGGTAGAAAGGACTCTTTCAGTGCTGTCAGCTCGATTCGGTGAGAGTAGGCCGCTTTGAGACTCACCATAAAGGATGGAGGATTGATGTGTCTTTGAGATGAAGGGTTTAGTTGATGTACTGTACTGAAGTTTTAGTCATTGCAGCTCTAATGATCTAAATGAATTTAAAACTCTCTCTGAGGATGAGAGGGAGCTACGGTAGCAAACTGTCAATCAAAGCTAAGTTCTAATGGCAGGCGACCTGTGTGTCCATATCATGTGAACAGAATTGACAGGCATGGTACAGCCATAAACACATGTGCACAATAAGCTGAACCTGTTGGTTTTGCCAGCAGGGGGCGTGGTTTCCATGAATATGGACCCCTCCCCCTCTGAGCATTTGGGTAAATGTTTTCTTTTTCTCTTTTCTTTTAATCATGTGACAAAATATTCAGGTATTTTCTAAAATAAATGTGATATGTGTAGTTTGTTTGAGAGGTGTGTGGCTAGCTGAAGAGACTCTTTCTTAGCTCTGTGCATGTTGTAGGCCACATTCTGTCCCAACTGCGGTGGTTGTGGTAGCATGAAGAAGCAGCCCATGGACGCACTTGCAGATGTAAACACTTCCCTTCAACCCCTTCTCTACCAGAGCGTGGAATGTATCAATACACACCCACTGAGACACACACAAACTTTCACACCCGCTACCCTAGAATGATGCTGGATCACACTGTAAGTGGTTTACATTCAAACTCGGACAAAATGTAAGACAGAAAAATCACATGTTATTAATGATCGACCTTTCTGAATTGTTGTATATTTAAATTAATATTTTCTAGATACTTGGCAATATTCAGGTTAACAGTGTTCCAAACCTGATCTGGTAGATGTTTTATAGAAAAGTGAAGAACACCATAACAATCATAGTCTGAACGTGTGCCGTTTCTTCAGGTCGTGTCATTTCACCCTCCTTGAAACTACCCTTAAAAAATAGAAGCTGATGGGGGTTGCAAATCACAGATGACTAACCTGTTGTACTGTAAAAACAAAAACCTAAAGAGCAATGTACTTGATAAGAGTAAGTATGGTATTTTAATACTGTAAGAAAATATTTGAGTTGCATTTTGAGTTGAAAGCCAGGAAAACCTTTCCTTTCTTTCCTTTCTTTCTTTCTTTCTTTCTTTCTTTTTTTTTAATGGGAAAAAAAGAACCATACATGATTATCATAGGCTGCAATGTCTTTTTGTAAAAAGCTAATTTTCTGTTTGTGTGTACTGCTTGAGTCCTGTTTTGTAATCTTTAGTATGCAGATTGACTGTACAATGAACCCAAAATTGTTTTATATCCATGGATAAAAGATGCATTTTGAAAGGTTTTGATTTGCCATGGTTATTGCACTGTAGTCGAAACACTGGTAAACTTTTCATTTCCAATGCAGAGGGATATCTGTGACTGTTAAAGACTTTTGATAATGTGTAGATTTATTACTGCTGCAATATTCCTGTGCTTCTGCTCAGAAATGCTCTGCTCTTTTGATACAAACCCCGACAGTGTAGTGTATGTGAAATGACACTGTTTATATATGTCTCCTATAAAACTGGCTTTGTTCACCTGCCTCTACACCATCCATCATCATTTACTCTTTACTCATCATCATGTTGTATGGAGGAATTGTTCCAGTAGTGAAAAGTAGCACACAGCATCTACTATTTTATGGAATGATATGTCCAAAAGTCCAAATCTCTCAACGTTTCTTCTGAAATCATTCTGTTAATCAGTCTATTAATATTTTTCCTACTCTCTTGCCACATTATCCACTCTTCATGGAAGGCTTTACATCAGATGTTAAAACATTGTTGTAATTATTTGCTTACATTCAGCCAAAAGTGTGCATTAGTGAGGTATGGTTCTAGGGCAAAACAATTTGGGCAAAATATTTATTTGCATATTTTGTAACTGACAATAGTGTATCCACTTCATCTGGCTTGAAATTTGAACATGGGCAGTTAACACATCAAGACTATCAGTTATTTAAATCATTATTAAATTAATTGTTTTGGCCCCAAATTCCCCCACCCAAAACAGGCTAACATTTTTAATAGTGTAGGCTGTATTTACAAAGTTGTAGCTCATGCAATTTGAAAATTGTGCACTTCTAAATTAATCTTTCAGTTCCTACAAGGTCATGATGCTGGTTGATCACAAACGGCACTCTAACTTGTCATAAAGCTCCATCACTCAAGAGAATGCAATGCCTCTGCTCCACAGCCCAGTTACAGGGGGCTTTAGCTGCTACATCCCATTCTTTTGAGAAAGATTATACAAGTGTGCAGTGTGCTGTGTGTGCAGCTGAACAAATGTGCCAAAGCAGTCAGCACAAATCAGTGAATGAATTTAATGACCAGAAGAGGTGTCTGGATACTTTTGGACATAAGCTACCAGGCTGAAGTGACTCAGAGCAGATATCTTTACCTTAACGTGAGGCCTGATGTAAATCAGCTACATATCTGGTTCACAAGCATGCGTCATGTGAATTTTTAAAATCATCAATTTTTTTTTCCACCCCACTTCGTATTCACCATCATTTAGTGTCAAGCTGGCAGTAAAACCGAATGTGAAGTTAGAGCCAGTGAACGGTGGAAATGCAACACAGCTGACCCTTTTTTCATCCCCATACCACTCCAGTGATAAATAGCTCAGAGCTAATTATCTTGGCAGAAAAAGCTTGTTCTGCTGGTTAGTTTGCTGTTCATGTTGCATGTGCTTTGCTCATGTGATGCTACAGATTTGGGTGTGCGCATGCAGGTCATTTCAGGACGCCAGTTTGTTCACATTAATGACAGATTAGAGTATGAACCATCAGGTTAGCGAACTGACTAAATTATCAGATCAGAGCAACGAGGCCTGTAATGTGAACATAGCTATAGTGTGCCTTAGCAGATTTTAAAACCACCTGTTCTGATCTGTATGATGAATATTTACTATCTACCCCACGTCTCTTTACTCCCAGACCTTTTCTCCTGAGCTATGTTTCATAATACCAGCAGTCAGTCTCTGCTTAATCAGTGACATTGAATGGGTCTATGTTGCCAAAGTGAATTGTGGTCATGAAACAATATTCACCTGATACGGATGACTAGAATGCTAGTGAACACATAAGATGGCTCTGACCCTTTCACAGTGGGCATCTGGTCATTTGATATCAGCTTATCCGCTGCAGGTATGTGCTAAATAGGTAAGCTACCTAATAAATCCGCCACGCTTGTGTCTCTGAGATGAAACCTAGCACTTGTCTCGAAGTGCATTGGAAAATGGCTGTGATTAGCTTTTACATTTACATATACATTTAATGCATTTAGCAGGCGCTCTTATCCAGAGCAACTTACAACCATGCTTAGTGTTCTGCTGTATAATATTTTCCAGCTAGTATAAGAAGGTTAGAGTCTAAGACTTGCCATGAGCTCAGACACTGCTCGAACACGGGCCAGTGCTGACACCTAGAGAGATCAAAACACAGACATATATAGGCATAATTTTTAAAATGTTTAACCTTTTCACAAACATTTTTAAATTAAACACTTTGGTGTTTAATTCTGGGTTTCAAATAGCACTTGATCATACATCTAAAGGGTCCCTTTCACTCTGAGCAATAGGACTGAATTCAGGATGGCGGTATCAGTTCAGTTTTATTTTTCAGTTATTACTGTATGCAAAATACTGCTGTTGCTGGATAGTGTAATACCGCAGCATAGGTAGTGACAATTTCCCATATTTCCATACCATGCTTACTAAACAGCAAATACTGTTACTGGCTTTAAAAATCTATTTGCAGTACAGCACTACTTTTACATTGAAAATCTGTATTTCTGATGAGCGCAGCACAAACAGCTTTGAGTACCTGTTTTTTTTCTTTTTGCAACAAATCAACCAATAATTTTGGCTATGTTTTTTAAAAACTGATAGTCATCACCATTATACGAAAAAACAATCTATCAAGCTACATAACTGCTACAAAATCCTTCAGCAAAGTGATTTATTAAAAAACAGTCTGATAGCATGGCACTATATACACATAACTGTATACGGTTAAATGCACAAGCTGACAGTCTATGAAAGCCTTATTCTAATACGCTATAATTTTATACATTTCATTTAACTGGTCTACTCGCAGGACTGTACATTTTCTGGTAGGTCTTTGAGAACAGCTTGACCTGCCAGATGATAGAGGTTGAAGAGCTGGCCTGCTCTACCTCCTGTGGTCCATCTGAGATTGCTACCCTTGTCTTGAATAAATGATGATTCCAATCATGGATCCAAGTCTGTTGGAGTCCACTCTACAGGACGCAGGATCCAGACCAGAGTGTGGATAGCAAAATAAAATGTAAATAACCACCCTTGCCCTTCTTTAGCAGATGCACCTGTCTGTCTTGGTATTTGGTCTTTGGGACATCTTACTACTTTAGGCAGCATGCTATCCCAGAAATCCAGCTGATCGTGCTTCAAGACAAACTGGCTTAATTTGAGATCTAAGTTTGTCTAGGCTCAGTGATCAATGAGTAAAAGCAGTTTTTTTTTTTTGATGGTTGGCCACTTTATCTCTGGCCACTCCTTTGACTAAATCCAAATATAATAAAAGATAAGGGTATGTAACAACTTGTGATCTAAGTAACCATATGTTTGCTAGAATTCCAAATCAGTGGACATTTTGAAGACTGTCTGTAAAACCAGTTGTTCATAAGGATGTCTACAGTAGTTCTGTGGGTCTGGCTTCCTTCAAAGCAAATGCAGAATGTAAATCAGTGAGAACTGTGTCCTCAGATGTTTGAACACAAGTATGTGTGCAATGAAACCAAATACCTTCGGTTGGACACTCCTCCTGCAGCACAACTTGCACTTGTCCAGCAACAGCTCTGGATCTGTTCATAAATCATTTTTCACTCTCACGACGAGCGTCTCACCCTTGTAGTAAGTCTATAGTGTTCAAATTCCAAAAAGCTTATATAAATGTCACACTTGCTGTAGAAGGTTTAGGGAGGCTTGCTTATAGTCTCAGTATTTACTATTAGTCTCAGTACATACTATTAGTATTTAGTCAAAATGAATCATTCTATCATAAGTTTTGTGTTTAAATGAGGCATTGCTGCACGCTCTTTTTGTTGGATCAGTGAAAAAGAACTACTCCACCCAGTGCAAAATACATTGAAAGATGATGTATGACTGTATATGTCATCCAACAGACCAGCAAAACCTCCATGAGAAGCATTACAAAACCATTAAACTGAACTCTGAAAAGAGAGAGACTTTGGATCATTATCTTTGCATAAAGTATAATTACAGATGTCCTGATAGTTTTATTTCAAAATTTATTATTACTATTTTTCTCCTGATCGTTTTCTTTTATTATAATTATTAAATTATTATTATTTATTAAATATAGCTGCACTTGTGCACAAAAGTTAGATATGCAGGCAACAATATATTCTTTCTAAGATTATGGTATGACTCTGAATTTTCTCTATTATTATTATTATTATGAGTAAATAGAATTATGAAGTATGTTTATACTTAATAATTTGCACATATTGTAAGGGAAAACATGTTGAAAATGTGTTTCATTATTTATTTCACACAATTCAATCTCTGATAATAAGCTTTTAAAAGTAGCTTGATGCAAAATGGTGCACTGTAGTGACAATTTAACAATTTATAATTCAGAATTGCCAAAAATCTTACACATTTTATATACAGTAGGATGCAGATGAAGGTAAAAACATGGGGGGAAAAGTTTTACCTTGCAATGCCCTATATATACATCTCCACTATGAATATGCATGAATAGGCAAAATATCATAACGTGGTATTCCATTCATCAGGCAACAAGTCCATTACCATGTAATGTAAAAACTTAGTAAAAAAGCGTGGTTATTTTTAATCATGAATAATTTACTGTGATCTGTTCATTCCAGGCACTATGCCAAGGAAATTACATGATTACTTTTGGAGGTACATTTTGATGCCCCACTACATACATTATATTGTATATTGCTCTCTCTGGATGAATGTGAGCTCAGTACACTGTGCTTGTGCTTACCTATTATCTGTATGTAAAACATTTCTTTATGTAGAACACAGCCTCCAGGGATCCACTTATGTAATCTTATGTTGGGCAACAGTAATTAATAGCATATAGCTCTGTTATGATGAATGGTGCCACTGCATAGTGTGTTTTTGTGGCCTTCCATTATGTAAATTGCCACTAGATGGCAGTAGATGACCTTGCTGAGTCTGCAGTTTGGATTTTACCTTAGGAAGTTCTCTGAACGAGTTCCAGCAAAATACTGCCGCACTATATTAAGGAGTTCCAGCAAAATCCAGCAAAACAATTCCGCACAATATTAAAATGTGAAAACTGGGATAATTAAACATTTCTTTTTCTTTCTAATGCTGACAAATCAAGAAGTTTTTTTTTATTTTTTAAAATAGTATTTGATTGATCCCTATCAACAGGGGCAGTCACTTTGTACAAACATTAAGGCAATCAGAAAAGCAGCTGCTTAAATGAATTTACAAGGTAAACTGAATTAATATGATAAATAAATATTAAAAGGTGCATGTCATAACATTGTTATAACGTAATTATAGCGCTATTATAACATTGTTATTGCTGTACAAAATACAAAGATATCTGCTGCAATTATAGAAGACTTGGGATAAATTTATATTACAATTAATTTATAATAATCTAGTCCACCAGTTTTGAAACAGTGTATCACAGTTTTTATAGACCTGCATGTGAAGCTAGTAGCATAACTGTCAGGGCAGCATTATGGTAGATCTCCAGCCCAATCACTTTAGAAAGAAACTCACTCAGACATGGGAGAAGTTCACACCAAGTTCATGTGACATAATGTGTTTCATCCACAGGCTCTTAAAACAGAGCCCATTCCCTACTGAGAATATGAATATATCACCTCTCCTCTTCCCTGACCCACCTCTCTCTCTCTCTATCTCTCTACCTCCCTCCGTTCTGATGCATGGCACATGTGTACAGTGATATCTTAAATACACTCCCCTTTCTTCCAGGGTCTGGTGCTGTTAAACGCTCTCTTGGATGTGTTTCTCTCATTGATCCATGTCTGGCTCCAGGGCCTTCCACAGACAGCAGCTGTCAGAGAGAGAGAGGGAGAGAGGGGAAGAGAGTAGCTGCAGTTGTGGAGTAGCTGTTCCTTTATGAATTCACCCCCCTAGCTTCAGCTCAGAGTGCCTGTGGATAGCTGTGGACCGTCTGGGGTGCTCCTCCTCCGCTGGCTGCAGAGCTCTCTTGCTAGCCGTCAGGGGCATCTGGGAGCGCAGTGTCCACTGGACGCACCTGGCAGAGGGGGAGGCTGGCAAACAGCTGAGCCCAAGACTCAGGGAAGCACACTCACTCAGGCTGGAGGTGAGGGGACATGACTGCATTGTGTTTCAGGATGTGTGCCCTGAAGAGGGGTCAGCATGGGCTCAATGGCATATATGACTTTACTTCCTACTGTTAATGTCACAGTTAATGTCACCTAAGCCCCAAAGGTAGAGAATGAACTGGCATCAGTTAAATTAAGAATGATTAGAGACCCTGCAAAGCAACACAATCACAGGCTAACACAGACATCTGCAGATTTTTATACATTTAAAATATATATTTTGGTTTTAGACAAGGAGCACATGAAAATACAGACTAACAAACATTATATATGGTTCCTGTACAGATGGATGTAGAAAGGTCATATAGAGCTAGACAGTATGCTGCAATTCCTCACTTGAGTAGTTTGTGACCAGCCACTTTTGTGCTTCTGCTCAAGCTGTTTTTTTTTTTTTTTTGGAAAGGAACATTCCAGTTCATATTTTCTAGGATACATGACATCATGGACTATATGCAGTAGCCAGAGATTTTACATAAAGCTATGGATGCCTCTGTCAATGTTTAAAATTCAACTGCACATAGGTCATCCGGCAAAACAATGATCCAAAGTATATATCCAAAACGGATTAACAACAAAAGAGTCAAGTGTTTGTGATGTCCTCCCCGGTCCTCTGGAGTGAGCTGAAAAGGAGAGCCCAGATAAGATGACCTAGGAGTCTGGAGAGGTTCAGACTCATTGTGTTGGAAAAGAGAGGTGTAAGGGTTGTAATAATAACAACACGAATAAGAACACATGGTTTAATTTAAAACTGCATTTGGGTTTTTGTTTTTTAAGATTGCATTTGGTTACATTAGAATAAAGATTCCCCTCAATTCAGTGTAGGATTGAACTAGTTAACCCCAAAGATCAACCACAGGTAACGTTTTTTTAATCACATCTTTGTCCCATCTTTATCAAGGGTGCCAATAATTATGGAGAAAGTAAACCCATTTTCTACGGTAAGGTGACCAGATTGATATGGCATGTATAGATGACTGAAAAGACATTTTTTTTATTTATAGATGGCATGACGGCTACATTCCAATAAACGAAATGTCTATAAAATCAGCCTAACTATCACTTGGTAATACAAATCCTGTAACATCACCTCTGGGTTTAATCCCTAGGTTACCTCATGCTTTTATAAGATTTGGACATGTTGTGCACCACCTTGACACTTGTCAGCTTGTTGTGGAGTTTAACAAAACAGTATTCCCAAAGAAGCAAGTAGCAGCCCCATCTAATTGCACAAATAAGCGACATGCAAGATGTCTGCCCAACGCCCGGCCTTTCTTAAGACTTTCTGGTGTATTTTAAAATCACAGTCAAAAACTGTCTCCAGTCTGGGATAGGCCACCAAAAATGGGAGGACTCCCCAGCAAAGCAGGAACATATGGTCACCTTGCTGTAGAAGGACCAAATAAAATATAAATAAATAAATACATAAATAAATCGATACAATCAGCCAAACCTTTTACACAGGGCACACAAGTTTTATTACATGTTTAATTGCGCAAACATCAATTGTGTGCTTATTTTTACTTTAACAAAACAACAAAATGGCCACTAGAAATCAAGACTGAATATTTTTCAAGTTCAATTAGATTCTAAAATTTCATTCTAAAAAAACTGAAGCATTTCTATTGATCATTTCATGAATGTTATATACTTGTATATGAATGTTATATTTAACTATGCAGATAATAACATTTAAAATCCTAAACACAACCTCAGAGAAGTATTTTCAGGACTATTAAGGCAGAGGAGCCCTTTGTATGCCTTGACTGTGTGGATTCCTCTTGTTTTCCTTTGGCTGTCCTGCATAATTAGGACATTGTGGTTCTAGAGAAAGTATGAAAACAAACTCGTACATGCACAAACAAATAAACATGCAATGCATGCAAATGGCATAGAGTGATAGAACTTGAAGATGGAATGTTGTGTTAGAAGTTCTTGACAGAAATGACAGCAACAACAGAGAAACAACAAATAGTGTCTAGACTGAGATAACACTGTCAGTTTTAAAGCTTTGAATCAGATCATCAAAGTCAGTTGGTCCCCTGAGACGTGACTTGTGTGTCATATTTATACAGCTGTCTAATATATAGAAAGAGAAGAGCAGACGATACTCATGTATACTAGACGTGTAGCTATCTCTGTGTTATATTTGTCCATGACCTTGACATCTGCAAAAATCGCGCAATAACACAAACATACGTTGATAAATATTTCATAAAGTGTGGCACAATTCCTCTGAGCCCTGTTCAACAGAACAACAGCGTTCTAATCATTAATTAATGTGTGTGACTGAAAATGCTTAAATGACACATAATATGCTTCAAAGAACAACAGATGCATGTAATGCAAAGGCAGCGATCTGACCAAATGAACTGATTAATAAGTTATTGTCTCATCCAATTAACGTGAATACATCACATGCATTGCTTATCCACAGCGAACGTGTGTGGAGATGATTCAATTAGTGGACTGGAAATAAAACAAAGTGTGACAGATTTACAATATCAAGGCTAAGATGCTTATAGACTGCGTATTAGTAAACAGGATACCACTATCCTAGTTTATCTACACTATCTATTTCGGTATAATGACTGTTCAAAATGGGGTTAAAAAAAACTTCTCACTATTGCTCAGTATGATACATGTACCAGAGTTCTCGTATCAGGGACTTGAACTTACACGAAAATGAGGAATCACCCGCACTCGGAGTTAAAACAAATGTTTTATGCACTTTAAACACTTGGACTTTTTCGTGCCTTCGAACTTTCTTTCTGTTCTCTGGTTTAAAGCTCTCTTATTCTCTCTCTCTCTCTCTTTCTCTCTCTCTCTCTCTCTCTCTCTCTCTCTCTGTCTGATAGATTGCATTGAAGCTAATTGCAGTGTTTTAGAGTGGGCTCCCTCGTCTGTAGGATAACCTCAGATTTTTTTTTCCATTTCTGAGGTCTTGGTGCAGGAGGATGGCAAGTGCCCCGCTTTGTTAATTACAAGGATAACACATTCACTCATCAAATAATGGATGTGCTTTGCAATTTCTGGTTTTAATAATCAATTACTGAGTGTAATTCTCCATGGAGTCACAAGAGAGTCATTAAGTCTCAAAAGGCAACGGGGGAAAAAAACCCTTATATAGAGTTCCATCCAAAGCTCTATTTTTAACAATACACACATATATATATATATATATATATATTATGGGGCAGACTCTGATTCAGCCCTCTGCACTTTTGATAGAAAATAACTAAATTACACCTGCAGAAAAAAAACAGGACTAACTGTGCACATATATGTACGGTACAGGAACAGTCAGCAGTGTCTTTTAGGGTGTTGAATGTGTACTGACAAGACTAGAGATACAGGAAGCTGTATTTATAGACTAAACTAATGAATACCTAGATTTTAGTTTATAAATACATTTACCATTATAGTCACCATCACCACTTCTGCCATTATTAATCAGATGCATAGGAGAGCATTTTAACATTAATGTTCAAACTGTTTTATACAGTTACACGAAAAACTAAATGAACCCTTGAGAATTCCCTGGATTTCTGCATTGATTACTATTGTGCACTGATTGATATCTAAGCCACAAGTACACACAAACACGACCTAGCTAAACTATGAACAAGCAAAATGTGCCTTTCATGCCTTTATTCAGCCCAAAGTAACATGCATTGTGCAAGCAAGAAGTGAAACTCTGTTTTACTGACTTCTCTAAGATTTATTTAGCAAAAGATGTTATTAATGTTGAGGAGATTGGAGGTGTGGGCTTCCAACCCATGATTCCCCATTATTTCAATGCGGCACACAAAACCTAGTTACTGACAAATTTGGCTAAAACGGTTAGTGTAAACAAGGCCTTAACACAAATGACTTTCAGACTAGAGTGCTATAGAGAAGCATGAAGCTGGAAAAGACTGCAAAACTGTTACTACAGAGCTAGGCGTATATCAGTCAGCAGATAAACAATTTTCTACAAATGCAGAGAATCCAGGAGCACTACTCTCTCCAGAAGTAAATGTTTTATTAAGATAACTCAAAAAGCACAACAAGCAATCCTGAAAGAGAGAGAAAGAACCCAATGTTGGCAGCAAGAGATACAGAAGACTCCACAAACTGCAAAAGACTTTGTTCATGTGTCCACTATTGAAAAACACTGAGCAAGAATAGTGTAGAAGGACACCAAACCTCACACCAGCTGTGAAGCATGGTGGAGGAAGCACAATGAAATCATTAAGGGGGAAAATTAGTTCAAAGTATATTAAAACATTTTACAGGAGAATGTAAGGGCACCAGTCCATGACAACATGCTGAAGAGATGTTTGGTGATGCAATAAGACAAAAGCACGCAAGTAAATCAACTACAGAATGGTTGAATAAGAAACTTTTGTGTTTTGGAATGGCCATGTCAGAGTTCTGAACTTAACCCTATAGACATGCTGTGGGTTGAACTGATGAGGAAATACTGATGAATTGAAACAGAATTACTCCTCAACATTGTGCAAATCGTGTTTTCAGATAAAAGAAACTTTTGCTGGAGGTGATGCTGCTAAAGGAGGATCTACAGGTTTTTAAAATCAAGCGTGTTGACTTGCTGTGCTCAGTAAAGACCTGAATACAACTATTTGAGTTTTAATGGTTTAGTTAGTTTGAGTTTGTAATTGTTTGTTAGATAGCGATCAGACCACATTTTATTAGTATTGCAGAAATCCAGGCAGTTCCAAAGCAACTGTATGTAGCAGCATGTATGTATGAATCAAATAAGGACAATTCCCAACAGAAGACCACAGTGTAACTACTTCCTGTCTAAATGTCTAAATGATACCCTTCTAAAAGCATCTTCAGATTATCTGAGCATCCCTTAATTTCCTATATTTTCTCTCTCTACACACATTTCATATGAATGGAAGATGGAAACATTTACAAAACATAACAAAAACATTTACATTAAATCTAACATTTGTGTAGAAACAGTTTCACACATGGGCATTAGGCATCAACAGTTTTAGAAACATATGCAAGTTGCCCTTAGATTTTCATATTCATATTCAAGATGCATGTTCAGACACATATGCACAGACACATATACAGACTTCCGCTAGACTCCCCCCACTCTACCATAATCCCACACTATATAATGTGGTGAAGTACTGAAAAGTCAAAAAAGATACTGGATGATACTGGATTATGTAATCTGAATTTATTCTGATCTTAGTTTTGTAATGCTCAGGGAATGAATGCTTATGTATGAGAATTTTTTCAGGTGCCTAAAACTTAGTGTGTGTTTCAGTGTGTGTGTTAGCAGCCTTATAAAGGTAACATATTTCTCCATAATATGACCTCTGTTTTGACCTCTACCGTGGGCGTGCAGAAAATAACAAAACATAGGGACTATTACTAACCACAGTTTGTTGCAGTTAATGTATGTTCCTTATCAATTCATACACTTCATTTGACTTCATTTGGTTACATTTTTCATTTAAATTATAATTTGTATATTATGTGTTCAAAATCATATGTGATTTTGTAGTTTTTTGCCATTTCTCTCATAGCTTCTATAATCACAGGTAAGGGGTCGGGACTAGAACTCCTATTTAAACCAAAAACAAGTAACTTTAAAGTTTTTGTATCCTAAAAACATATGTTAAACAGAGCAGATAATATTAAACATCTAATATTTCTGGTATTATAATGGATTACCACAGATCCTGCATCAGTAGGACAGCTGTTGGTGTCTTTTCAGTCCACAATGTACACTGTGTACATAAAAACCCACAGAGTGATGTAATAATAATTCTTTTACAGAGTTTTTACCAGAAGATGATGTGTAAGAAGCAGACCCTATATTCCCTCATGCTGATCCAGTTCAGATGGAATGTAAATGAAGCTATGTTTAATTGTTAATGTCAGAATTAGAGAACTCTCTCTGATATAAGGTGTGTGTGTGCTAAACTATTTTCTCCACATGTAGCAGGACTACTCACTGTGCTGCTCTGGGGGCTTTCCCCCATCTTCAACATCTTTCCCCCTAGAAAAGTCTACGCCAATGGGTGGTCTGACGTGCGGATGGGCGAGCAGGTAGGTGAGTAGGCAAATGTCCAGGCTAGAGGAGCTCTCATGGTGAGATTATAGAGAGTGGATTGGACATTCAGAAGCAAGCAAGAGACAGCTTGGAGAAGAGACGGATCGCTGTTCCAGACGATCAAACGGAAGGATGAGAGAGAGAAGAGTGACAGTAGAAGAGCACAAGCAGGAGGAGAAGCACACAAACACTCCAAACAGAAAGAAAAGGAACATAAAACAACTTGTGAAGGAAAAAAACAAGTGGAAGGTTTGTGACAGCAGCATACTGTGAGCAAGACACAAAAACACAAACAAACACGTTTTTTCTTTTTTCATCCATTTTGGTGTATAATCTGCTGTGAATAGAGTGATTCAGGTGCAGTATTTAGGGTTCCGCATTCGTATCTAATGAATGACAGCCTGAATATAGTTATAGACTATTTATAACTGTCTAGAAAGTTGCAAAACTGTGATGGTCAGCTGCTCTTTCCATGTGACTATCCATTACCATTACAGAGAACAATTATGCAATAAGATTAAAATTAATTTTACGTCTACTTAAAAACTATGTCTACTTAAAAGCCTGCTGGATCTTGGCATGGTAGATCTTGCAGGACACAAACATTGAAACATAACAGTTATGCAATGAACATTCCAATAGGCTAACATGTACGGCTATGCCACGTTTTAATTTGAATGTGAGAGATTATGCTGGCCTCCATAGTTGGCTACATTAGCGATCAGCTGAGACTGTTTGCAAAATTATGATTGACGTACCTCTCAACCAGTCACATCATCATTTCTGAATGTTTATTTCTCTGTTAGATGCAGATAAAACTATGATGGAACACTTCAAACCAAAACTGCAGGAAGATCCAGTTTCTTTCTGAATGAACAATGTTTCCTAAGAACTGCGCTGTGCACTTCTACAACTGCCTTTGTGCTCTTTATACTACAGTGCTACAGATGCTCCCAGGTGGCCTTAAGATGGTTCACAGACATAGAAACAATAACTAGGGCATGTGGATCTTTTGCAAGTGGTCAATTTAAAATTGTTGTTCAAAATTTGTTTCCTACAAATAATAGAAATGAACAGATTATGTTAAGTCTAGAATGCTTAATGGGGGTCCATTTGACCTAATATTAGTGTGTGATTGTTGGAACATGTAACATTTTTTATTTTTAATTGGCATCTTTTTATTTATGATGTCATGTTATCAAAAAACATATTTCCAAGAGCATTTCATCACTTGATTCCAAACCGTTTGATCACTAAATTGTGTAAGATTATGCGACAGTTTGGGAAACTTGGAAAATACATGACACATTTGAGTCATGCTGGCCCTTTATACATTTGTGTCGTCCTTTTAGTGCATTCTAGTATTAACTGTATGTGTTGTTATGTGTAGTCTGTGTGTATAGGTAATTGTAAATCATATAAAATTAGTACTAATTAAAGTCAGGTCATTAACATCAAAAACTGTTGATTTAATGCACTACTTTACAGCAAAGGGATAAATCAAAATTTCAATTAAAAAACAAATAAACAATTTACAACACAACTGTAGTTTTAAGTACATGGGATAGTCATAGCACTTAACATAATAGTGGAGTAGGAAGTAAAAAATAAAAGGAAATATATAAATTGTGGATGGATAAAAAAATGAATTACAAATTCTTAGATTTTGTACAAAGTGGACAAGATTTTTGTAACTACAGCAGAACTCTCTTTTTGGTAGTACATAGAGAATTTTATTGTAGGTTCTGTAAAGAACCATATACCACAAGTTCTCTATGGAATGGAAGAACGATTTAAGCTTTCAGCTGAACCACATGATACTAAATGGTCTGTAAAATGTTATTAAATGTAGTATATGTTGATCATTATAACATATTAGTATTCCTCAGCTATCATGATAATGGGAACAAATCCCAGTTAAACAAATACATGTTTATTTAATTACAGATAGATTCAAACAAGAATGTGCAGTGTATTAATGTGAGAAATTAATGATCATCAGGCCCACACACACACATACACAGAGAAAAGGCATTGCTGAATGGATTGACAGGCCCATTGGCTGAGATGCATTAAGCGGTAAGCAGCCCACTCACACCCCACATGTGCTTAGGGTCCATTTACATGTGAGTATGTGTGTGTGTGTGTGTGTGTGTGTGTGTGTGTGTGTGTGTGTGTGTGTGTGTGGCAGGGAAGAAGGCAGAGGGAAAAGAGAGAGAGGAAATGGTTCATTTCTCCGAGCACTCAGGAGTGGAAGTGGAGCAGCATATGTTGGGATTTGAATAGTCAATCGATGAATAACCCAAAGCACTGTTTCTTTTTTTCCCTCCCTCTCGCTCTGTTTTTCTGGGCGGGCTAGCGGAACAGCAGCACTGTGCTGGGAGAGCTGGCCTTCCCTAAAGTACCGGGCTGTAGTCAAAAATATTTACAGCGCCAGGAGGTATTTAGAGAAATATTCAAAAAATTCAATACCGAGCTGACCTCTCACTGGGCATTCGCTACCTCTCACTCTCTCCAACGCTTCATGCTCTCTCTCTTTCTCTCTGTCTCTGCACCCCCATCAGAAAAAAAAGGCATAACAGTGCGTTGCTGGAAACGTTGGGCTAAATGTGTAGTTAAATAAGAAATTAAATGAAAAGCTCAAAATCACAATAAACAGGAAATCCAGAGTCCTTAATTGGAAATCCTTTTTGTTGCACACTAACTAATTAACAAGTCTATGTATGAAACATTATTGCATTATTGTTTTTTTATTCTAAAAATTACTTTTTAGACAGTTACAAAAAGGTTATGCACACTGTCAATAGACCAGTGATAGTAAAATAAGTCCTTACACACATAAATGAATGGCATAATAGTAATGACTTAAATGAACGTAAAAGTAAATAAATAGATGCATCAATATGTATGGTCTCTGTACACAGACATACAGAGTGCTGTGTAAGTCTTACACATCTAAGCTGGACAATAATGTATTCTTGCTTACTGTAGTAGGAATAATGCAAGCAAATATTAATGCAGTAAAATGTCAAAATATATATATATATTTAAACAAGTCGTCAACATCATAAGAGCTTAGAAGATCATGGGCTTCATGCCAGATTCTTTTTCAACGCCACCAGCCATCACATAAATCCATTCAGCTGATCGTTAATATTACTGGGCTCCCTTAGGAAGTGGTCAGAAATGGTTTATTAAATTACACTGGCTTTTACTTTATATTTATTTGTAATATTACTGTTAGAACAAAGTGTAATGGCCAGAAATAATGTGTTTTGTAAAATTAATCTTCATAGAAGGAAGTTTTGTAAAAAAAAAAGAAAAAAGAAAGTAAAAAGGCTGACAAGTATTTATTTACCTGAAAGCATCAAATGTGCAATAAATGCAAACAACATAATTACAATATATAGTGATTTTATGTGTCAGTGTTTTCATCTACCTATTTCTAAAGCACTCCTATCGTCAGCCTAATATTACTTGTAGTCATCATCCATAGCTGGTTTGTCTAATCAGTGCTTCTCTGTGTTAATTCTGAGTGTGTTGGTGATAGAATGTAACAAATCCATGTAATGGCTGGAGGCTTTGTAGAGAAATCTGGAACCAAATCTGGTTCTTCACGCTAGCTCACAGAATATTACAGGACGTTACTCCGTTTATGTTTAAGTGCATCCAGTGGAATTATGTACTACTGGCAGAATCTCACTCACTGCCGAGACAAATGGCTTTAAATGATGTGCTTATGTATGAATTTTTAATTTTATGGATGTTTATGTTTGTCAGTGTTTGCTTAAATTGACATAGCTTTGCCATTTAATTTAAGTGTTAATCCTCCCAATCTCTCCAGCCTGGCCTCGTATTCTTATATGGGTCATTCCTCATTCAAACACTAGAGGGCAGGGCAGATCCAGACAGAAGATCAAATTACGCTGAAGCCTACATTACCCTACCACTCAGGCCACATCACATATAATGTTGGGGAAATATCCACTCCATATATCAACACCCATTCAGAGTCATACAGCCTAATCTTCATTAGCACTGAATGTATTTGTTATCTTTATTAGACAATAGTATTTTTAATAAAGGAGGTGTAAACATACATCATTAGCTATATCAATTTCACAACATCAGTATTTTTAAAATACAGGTGAAGGTGTACTTGATTTTGGTCCAATAGCTGTGTGTGCCCTTGGTTTGTGCAGGTGTGTGTGTGCGGGTGTGTGTGTGCGGGCATGTGTTGCACAGGCCAGTGTGTTTGAGGGACTGCTTCTCCCTCTCAGGCTGCCAGAAAAGAGCAGATGTCAAGATTGAGAATTCCAGACACTTATACACACTCATACATTCCAGCACATGCTCTCTCATATACATCTAACAACATATAAATAACACCCCTGCTTACATTCAATGATCAAAGTGAATGATCAAGCAATAATTAGCTTTTTAAAACCCAAACATCGATCCTTATTATTAATTATCATAATATCATTGTATCAATATCATAATATTAATATCAATATATATATATATATATATATATATATATATATATATATATATATATATATATATATATATATATATATATATATATATATATATATATATATATATATATATATATATATTTTTTTTTCTCAACATATGATGTCTCATTCTTTTGTTCTCATTCTCTGGCTCACTTCATTTAAAATAACAAAAGAAGCTTTACCTGGTGGACAGTTTATCTTCTAAAGGGATTTAAGAAATTTTGTCTTTTATGAATCAGCAAGACGGTCAGGGCCATGACAAAGAACCTACTTATCTTTCAATATAGTTTAGAACTGGCAAAACACAATTATTTCACCAATTAGTATTACAGGGTTGTTTTATAGCATCTCAGGTATGGTCAGTGAGTATGGTTAATGGTCAATAATCAAGTGTTTATCAAGCCAGCTAATTTTATAAAACATAGCTGAAACCAAAACCCTAAATGCTACATTGCCCCGAGGTTTGAGCGTGGGAGTGAATGTGCATGTCTGTCTGTCTGTCTGCCCTGTGATTGCATGGTGACCTGTCCAGGGTGTTTCCTGCCTTCCACCCCTTGCACATTGGGATAGACTCCAGCACCCCTCACAACGCAGAAGGATTAAACAGTTTAGAGGAAGAGAGAGTGAGTGAGTGAGTTAGACAGCTACTGTTACCAGTGTAAAAATAAATAAATAAATAAATAAAAATACAAAATGAAACTATAGCAGGGAATTTGTAAAGAGCAGATTTAAAACTCTGTATTGTCTTCCAGGTTTGCCCAATGCTAGAGGGCACTCTATTCCAAAATGGAATGGTCAATACAGCATATAGCATTTAAGCAAAACCAAATGCAAATGCTTAAACATTTTAACATAAAGGAATGCATTCATTTTCTGAACAGCACAAAACATGTTAACACCGCTGGTATACTATCTACTTTTGAACTCGAGTTTAAAGCGATGCCTCTTCATGCTCATGAGTATTAGCCGCTTTAATAAGCTGCCCTGCTTCCCAGTATATCAGCACTCAGTAGCATTAATGCTAGCTGCCCCGCTTGTGTGCAGTAGAGGAAAAGGAAATATTCAGGTATTCTGCGTTCTATTCGTTTTCCAAGCTTTTTAAGGAAATGCATTTTTCAAATTTCCAAAATGAAAGAAAAGTTCTGAGCAGGTGGTTAGAAACTATTTTAGCTTCTTGTTTTAGCTGTTTAGCTCCATTTATGCCTGTTTATGTAGGACTCACAGGCAAGAATTACAGCCATATTTTTATATAATGAGGGAAATTGGAAAGGCTCTACATAACGCCTCTGGCTGAGGTGCAATAAACTCGAAGGTAAGAATACTGTGACAGCACTCCCTGTGGTTTACTGGGACAGTATACACAAACATACAGCCATTATGCTATGGGTTATGCTACTTGTTACTATTTACTAAAAGTGATAGAAAAGGAAGTTTAAATCAGGAGTTAGAATGCTATTAAGCTTAAGGTTAAGATCATATTTTGGAGTTTGTATCTAATTAAGGTGCCTCTGTACACTTTTATCTGGGGTTAAGGTAAGATGAACTGTTATTCTGCAATAGCTATTGTCCTAAACTCTGTCCTAAGATTTACCTAAAGAGAGAGGATTTCAATGCTGGGATGTTTCTGTCATATTTTATTTGTAAGGTCCGCTATTGATAATCTACTTATACTTTAATTATTCACAAACTTTCTGGTGATACACAGTTATCAACATTACATTTAGGGTTAGGCTTAGGAATAGGTGTAAGTTTTAGGTTTGGGTTAGGCTTCGGAATAGGTGTAAGTTTTAGGTTTGGGTTAGGCTTCGGAATAGGTGTAAGTTTTAGGTTTGGGTTAGGCTTAGGAATTGACTTAGATGCAAATCCTTTAAACTCAATTTCAAGTTCAGTTGTACTTAATAGATATTTAGTAGCATTGTTGTTAAATATACACTGAGCATCTACAAAGCATCTGAAATAATTCATCCAAATAGGAAGTTGCTCTAATATCACCTCAAAAATAAGGATTTCCATTTTCGGATGACTACTTATAGTCCACATCTGCTCTATTCTCTCCATCTGTTTCCTATTCCTTAGTCTTCCCCCAGTGCAGTAGGGAAAAAGGACTAACTCTGTGGGGTATTAAGATTTAACTTGGTTATTGCTATTATTCTGCATTTTACTTCTGTGTCTCCAAAACATGACAACTGCCAGAACAACAACGCTAATGTATTCGGTGGCAGCGGAGGGAAGGGGAAGGATTGTGAAGTGTGCAGCGGAGTGAAACATGAAAGGTTCCAGACAGGATGTGACACAGTGTCGTTCAGCGCCGTGCAGATAAAAAAGCCCTATCCTCACCAAACCCCCTGCAAGTCTTCTCTCCCTTAGCCAGACATCAAACCCCACAGAGGCAGCCCAAAACCAGCCCCCTAAAAACACTTCCTATTAAACCGTTTGGTTTCTGAAGGTTTATACAGGGCTAAAACAAGGCTGACAGCTGATCTACACATGCAAGGACTGCTGCTACTGTACTGCCTCTTATTACTGTATACAGTGCTTATGAAGGCTTGCTCTCTCTCTCTCTCTCTCTCTCTCTCTCTCTCTCTCTCCTTTCCTCTCTCTGGCAGCAGAATGTCCTTCACTCAGCTGATTTACGGCCCAGGTCTCTGACTTGTTAGATCTATCCGCAATAACACAATATGGGCCCGTCCCCCCGGTGTCAGTTCTAACAGCCAGCTAGGCTGATGCTTAATTGTTCTTGTCTGCCTGTTTTGCCACTCCATTAGAATCCGCACTCTGATGTGTCCCTTTAAGTATGCAACGAATTTGTGTGGAGAAAAAAGAGGCCTCTTCCTCGCTTTTATGGGGAGAGAGCGTTTAGCAAACATTTACCACTGTATTTGTTTACATTGCACTTGCCTTTCGTGCGTGGGCTGAATGAAGGCTAACACCAATCATACCTTTGCTCCTCAGGCTTGTATAGCTAACTCCCTCACTTTGCCCCTTCTTACAGGACGAGTTAATTGAATCCGAGTTCAATTCGTCTGTCCAGATGCTCCTCGGCGCGAGAGCACAAAAGTGCCGGAGCAGGTGTAGACATGTTAACGCTTCTTTCCATTAAAGATCTGCTCTGCTCTGGGCAGACTCAGCAGCAGACGTGCAAGGTTGGGTTTTTTTGGCTTTGTAAACATTCTCCATTTTTTTTTCACCTCTGGATATTATTCTGATCGCCGCTGCATTCAAAAGATTTCTTTCTGACCTTGGTACATATCAGTCTATTGATACATCTGAGAGAGGTCCAGGCTACTGTGTGTGCATGTTCTTCTGGCCAGAGAGAGAGAGAGAGAGAGAGAGAGAGAGAGAGAGAGAGGGAGATAGCTCTGGGTTTCTTCTCTGATGTGGACACAGGCAGAATGGCCGTGACCCTGGCGGCCTACAGCTTTTAGACAGCAGGGTGAGTAAGCCCCCCTCCTCCTCATTGGTGGATAGGAAAGGCACAAAGCATGTTTGGCCTGACTACTGCGCTGCGTTCAGCTATGGACGCGTTGCATTCATGGCTTTTCTCACTGGGCTAATGGCCGGCCTGTGTGCTGCCTCTGAAATGAGCTTTGTAATTACTGCCCTTAGACACTACAGAGGACGCAACGGAGTCGTTTTATGGAGCCACGCGGCATTTTTTCCATCAATAAGGTTTGATGTGGGCTTCAGGAAGGTGTGAAAGACCTGTTGTTACTTTCATTACCTGAGCACTTGCAATGTAATTCATTTCTGAAAGGAAGGCTCTTAGCTTTATACACAAGATTCTACATTTCATTCAGAGAGTTATGCGATTTGTCCAGTTGGAATATAAAAAGGATTTTAAAAAGGATAAAAGTATGCAGTACTTCAGCTTGTAAACAAGCAAGACGTTAAAGCCCCTCACGGGATGACTGAATATGGGGGAAGTTTCTAAATTGTGTCATTGGGAACACGCAGTGCACTTAGTGCCTTCCCTCTTTGGAAATATTTTGCTTTTCTGTTTCGAGAGTAAATTGCAGAGTTGGTGCTGTTGGTGGAATCTTTAACTGCATACCTTTAGTATTGTGCAGTATACACCTGACAATTAGACTATTAGAAATGCACATTTTTCAAACTCCCAGCCCACAATGCTAGTCTCACAGGGCCAGGCATGATCTCATCACAAGAATATTCTTGGAAAACTTGTTAATGTCAAATCTTTTTTTAAGTTGTTAACCTGAAATCACAAAAGACCATGTTTTTCTCCTTGTTACTTCATGTCCTTGGTCAAAATAAGTACAACCCATTATATCATATTCAAAATACTAAAATTTTCTCTAACTGTTAGAGTGTAATAACTTTTACTGCCTCTAAACACCTTCTGGTTTTTGGTTGCATCACCATGTACCACCAGAAGCGAAAAACGATTTTAACCAATAACATTTAACAAGTTTTGCCTCCCCCTTCCACCACTCTGACCAGTCATCGAGCAAGAACACCTGTCATTACCTTTACTACCAGGTGAATGTACATATGCCAGCAGATAGCCTCCATTCCTCTCATCTCTCTTTGCTGTCATATTGACTGTTGGTTTTTGAATCAGATGTGAAATTTACATTTATCTGATGCTCTTATCCAGAGTGACTTATAAGGTTAATGATTACAGGTAGGCCAATGTAGTGTTAGGAGTCTTGTCCAAGGACTCTTATTAGTGTAGCTCAGCATAGTCACCCAAGACTGGGATTCGAACCCCAGTCTCCCACATGTTGAAGTGGCACCCTGAGTAGTGGTGGTACCCACTGAGCTACACCAACCACCAAGATATATATAGTTATTTCAGCTGATTGTGCCAACAACCATTGCTGATGCTACTATGCATGAATTTCTTTCTGTGTTTTACATTTTCTGCTCAGCTGTAAGGCTGATAGGTGGGTCAGGTAATGGCATTTAGCAGACGCTCCTATTCAGAGTGACTTACAAGCGTGCTTAGTGTTCCATCAGACAATGTTTCCTAGCTAGTAATGATGAAGCGACATGCGCAAACACACACAGTCCTTCTCTTTTCATTCCACATGTTAAGGTACTTACACTCATGCACAGGTTTATTATGGATTTATTAGATTCTGTCTCTGGGAACTCTTTTTTGATCTTGCTTTTGCTATGAAAGTGTTAGAAAAGGCATGTCTGCTAATGGCGCTTTGCCTTGTCTATTTTTTGAAAGTATATAATGTTAAGCTTTTTGTTTTACATTTTGTTTTCTGCTGCCAGCTCGAGTTTTCTCTTTGGTATGCCCATCTTTCACAATTAGTCATATGCTAAATAATAAAATGATGCCCCTCCCACAATCATTTCTGACCTGTTTTCCTTGGAAATATACCACATCAAAGAAGACTAATGTGTCCTAATTTCTGATTCCTGTTGGCTTTAAACTTTTGGTGGTGGATTGTGGTGAAATCAGCCATACCGATTCCTCTAAATCCCATGCCCCAAATTTCTATAGACTTTTTAAATATCTAATATATAGGCACTGCTCTGTGAAGGACTGGCAAGCTGTCCAGAGTATATCCTGCCTTCTGCTTAATAAGCACTCAATCGAAAGTAAAATAAATAAAAATAACAAAACAAGCTAACTAGAGAACCACTGGAAACTGGAGAACATCATGCAACTTCAAAGGCACTTGTTTCTGGTTTCCCTGGTTTGTTGTCTACCAGACAATATGGACGAGGGTACCATCACTACCTACTTTGAACTCAGCCTTCATGAGGAATCTCACCCTAGTTTGTTCCCACTCTAATTTGTTCAGTTTCCACTCATTCAGACTTTCTCATGGCTATCCCCAGATGTTCTCGTTTGGAGATCACAGCTGAAATCACAAGACGACCCTGATGCCTGCTGTTCATTTTATCGGCTTGTCTGAAGCCTTGTGACTGCACCAAGTTACACAACAATGACCCAATCATCCTAGTAAGTGTGTCATGAATGACAGCATACCGCTGGTATGAAAGCTGTAAGAATGTACACATGCTCATACACTGTATTTACACAACAGCTCCTTCTTCTACAGCTAATGGAATGTAGGCCTACAGACCAGTTAAATCTCAACCCCAGTCTTGACGCTGACAGCTAGCAGAGACTTATTTGGTATACTTTAGTGCATACCCATAACCCACTCAAACCTGTTCATTAGTTTTTATAGTGATTTTTTGTTATGGATGTTTTCCACTGCCAGGTAGTCCCCACTGGGTCAAACCATACACACATACAATCAGTGCAGTGAGTGATCCATGGCGATGCAGGCTATGGGTCATACCACACACACATTTAACATGTGATGTGTGTAAGAAGTTTTGCTAAATCGTAAAATATTGAGCCGGATGAGATCAAAATGGCCCTTCATCAATATCAGTGTCCAGCTTCTCTTTCTCCACAGCGATAACCTCTGACCCAGCAAGTACTCGCTCAGTCCTGAGATGATTTGTCAACCAACCATGCGACAGAAACAGAGCGGATGAGTGCAAACAGCCGGTAAGTGTGTGTGGGTGTGCGTATGTGCATGCTTGTGTTTGTGCTTCATTGTATGAAGTCTTTATGGACCCCAGATTAATGGTGATGTTTAAAATGGTCCCAGGTGCTGGTTTATCAAGACATTGTTACTGAGATGTTTTTCCAGCAGTTTGAGGATCATGCATGGTTTGACTAAGCCCCTTTGGTGCATTTACCTCTTTCTTTGTCTTCTTAGCCAAGAACCCACATCTTCCTTATGTAATTATTTTCCTCCTATGTTCAGCTCCTTATTGCAGATTTAAACCTTGTTCCCAGACTCCCAGGATTAGGCTTAATGAACATAATCTTGTTGCTCATACATTTCAGTTAAGATTAATTCCACTGTTTCTAGCAGTGTATCTACTTGAATGACAAGACTTTGATTTTTCAAACGGAACTACAATAGATATTCAGCTACAAGCTCTCTTCATTTGTTAAAGATTTAGAAATTTAGAGCCATGAAAAGGAGATTGATTTACTTCGCTCTCATGCTCTCGCATATCCCCAAACAATAGCCCACAATATGCATTATCAATACGCCAGCGGAACACCAACGTGAAACAGAAAGCTTATTTGGATTTAAATAAGCTTATTCTTACGCATGAATATGATGCTTCCCAATTAGTGCTATAGCAAATGCGCTTTGGCCCTTCGGAGAAAGCTCTGAGATGACTCATATTGACTGATCTTTGATCCCTCAGATTAAAGTGGAGAAAGTGTCAGCAGGAGAACGGGGCAACATCAGGGTCAGCGGAGAGGAGAGGAGAGGAGAGGAGAGGAGAGGAGAGGAGAGGAGAGGAGAGGAGAGGAGAGGGAAAAATATAGAAAAGAGGATTGAAGAAAGGAGAAGATAGCAAGAGAAGAGGAGACAAGAGAAATATACAAAAGGGGTATGTGGAGAGGAGAGGAGAGGAGAGGAGAGGAGAGGAGAGGAGAGGAGAGGAGAAGAGAGGAGAGGAGAGGAGAGGAGAGGACAGGACAGGACAGGACAGGACAGGACAGGACAGGACAGGACAGGACAGGACAGGACAGGACAGGAGAGGAGAGGAGAGGAGAGGAGAGGAAAAGACAAGAGAAGACAAGAGAAGACAAGAGAAGAAGGGAGGTGAGAGGAGGAGAAGAAGGTAAGGATATAGTCAATAAGAAAACAGAAGACTGAAAAAGAGAGGAGTGGGGAGTAGATGAGCAGAGAAAATATAATATGAAAAGAAGGAGAGAAGATGAGGTGAAATGAGGAAAAGTACAATGTCAATGAAAGAAGAATATAGAGGAGAGGAGTTCACACAAAAGAGGAGTAGTAAGGAGAAAAGATGAAAGGTTTTGATAACAGAGGGACAGTGATTGAGAAAAGGAGAGGAGAGAGAGGGAGGAGTAGAGGAGCAGGAGAAGAGGAGAGGAGAGGAGAGGGAAAAATATAGAAAAGAGGATTGAAGAAAGGAGAAGATAGCAAGAGAAGAGGAGACAAGAGAAATATACAAAAGGGGTATGTGGAGAGGAGAGGAGAGGACAGGACAGGACAGGACAGGACAGGACAGGAGAGGAAAAGACAAGAGAAGAAGGGAGGTGAGAGGAGGAGAAGAAGATAAGGATATAGTCAACAAGAAAACAGAAGATTGAAAAAGAGAGGAGTGGGGAGTAGATGAGCAGAGAAAATAGGAACTGAAAAGAAGGAGAGAAGATGAGGTGAAATGAGGAGAAGTAGAATGTCAATGAAAGAATATAGAGGAGAGGAGTTCACACAAAAGAGGAGTAGTAAGGAGAAAAGATGAAAGGTTTTGATAAGAGAGGGGCAGTGAGAAATTGAGTGGAGACAGGAAAAGGAGATAGTCAAAGAGAGGAGAGGTAAAAAAGAAGGAACAAGGAGAAGTGAAAAGCGGATGCTTGCACTTTCAGAATTCAGCTTTTAGAATGCGCTTGTGAGGTGGACACTGTCAGGCCACTCTAGCAGGTTGTGGGTTTGTATTACCCTGTTCCTTTCACAGGGCTGTCTGAAGGACACCTCTGTGGGAATAATGAGAAAGAAAACTGTGTCTGAGAGAGAGAGAGAGAGAGAGAGAGAGAGAGAGAAAGAGAGAGAACATGGGAGAGAATGTGTTGCTATGCAGTGACTGGATTTTAAAGTTTATTGACGTCTATTCTGTAACATTTGCTGTTTAGCATGAGCTACCATAGTAACAGTTACACAGACGAGTCGCCTCATTTACAAACTCTGCCTGAACAGTAAGTTTACAGGCTTACAGTGAATGCAAATCAATTACAAACATTTCATTTAAATGAGCAGCACAGGACCTGAAATAAATTGAAGGTGACCAAGTAAATTATTATGTATGACGGCGACCAAGTAAATGCTCTTCTTTTTATTGTTGTTGTTGCTGTTGCTGTTATAAACGGGTCCATATATTGTTTCAGCATTAGCCTGGCAATATGTGCATGCCCAGCAGTCACACTGCAGGACATGCAAAGTCAAGTAAGGTAAAATGAAATCAAACACATCATGCTAAGTTTTTTTGCCTCTTGATTTGAAAAAAGGAAAACCGATACAGTTCTTATTTTCCATGACAAGTGAAGATCATCTAACAGAACAATTTAGTCCACCAGTTCTTGGACACAGAGAAGAATACACCCAGCACTTGCTTGCTTTTGTGTTTGGTGCATTGACACCATTCATACACCATTGAAGTTCAAGAAAGGATGATTCACATTCAAAAATATATTTTTCAAGTCTTTCTCAAAAAGTCACATGTCCTGCATTCCTAGACCTAGGGCACTAGTTAAGACTGCAGCTCTGATTAAAGGGATGTGGCTGCAACATAAATTATGGTTAACTGGGAATTGTTGTTTTTATATCTACTTGTTAGCAAGCTAATCTTAGGTTTAATTTAGGGATATGCTATAAAGCATTAACATAAACTAGCTGACCATCCCACTGTTCTTATCCTTTTAATACTTTTCACAGACTGTGAAACTGTGAATTATTGTTGGCTCTTTATAGTAAGTGTATATTAATGAAAAGGTCACATAAAGTTTATTTTATATCCTTAACCATTAGATAGACATCCATTTTTGGGAAAGGTGATGGCTCAAGTGAAGGCCAGTCAGACGAGAAGATTTTTGCCAGTAGCAGTAAAAATATAAGCCTTGAGTTCTTGTCATTCTCAGTTGAATAAAAATAATGTATCACTAAAAACAGGCAAGAAGAGCTGAAGGACACTGACAGGGCTGAAGGAGCTGGTATGTTCAGGTACTAATCTATAGTATTTGAAAAACATTTTTAGGATCTGTATCTTATCTAAAAGTGAGAAGACAGAATTACAGTACCGTTGCCTGATATGTGTCTATCACAGGTGGATGGATAGCATTTAAAACAGACCAGTGCCTAAAACTATAAAGAGAAAGTCCACTGTCCTGCTATACAAGATATTCACATTACTGATCAATTTGCTGATCAGTTTTATAAATTTAATTCAAACAGAAATGCCCCCCAGCAAAAGACTTAGCCCACCCATATACTATAGTTGCTACTGTTATTGTTGTTGCTATTGTTAATGCTGAAGCTTTTTGTTTTTTTTGGTCTTTTGTCCCTCCTAAGCAGCAGCTATTTACTTGCACCTTCTCGATTACAGGCATGTAATGAATTTGAAGCGGCAGTAGTGCACCTCTTGATGCATTTGCTCTCCTAAGTTTGAGACACTTTGGGGTGAATATCCTGTTTTCCCGAACACTGAAGTGAGTTGTTATTGGAAGCTTCACACAGTGGAGCAGCCCTAGGCCATGTGAAGGACTACTTGAGACAAGGATAGCATTTCAGAGCTATCGACAGAAAACCATTTACCTCCCGAGAGCATGTAGCCTCTTCAGGGGCTTCACTGTCATCCTAAACACCATAGAGAATCAATTCAGAGCAACGCGGGTGTGTTTTTGTTTTTGTTGATTTATCCCAAGATTCATCATTAATTTACAGCTCTCTGAAACAACAGTAAGTGCAGAATTGGACAGTGTGTGAATGTGTGGGGGGGGGGTCTGCTTGTGCGCATTATATTGTCTTTATAGTCGTATGTCCAGCTGTACTGAATTCAGCAAACACCTGGCTCTGTTGCAGAGCCACTGTGGAGTTGAATCTAAGTGCCACCATTGTGAAGTGGCACGCAGATGCACATGAGTGAGAGTGCAAAAGCCTGCCTCGTGATTAGCACCGTTCACTTACATTGCTCAGTACTCCCTCTCTAACTAGCAGCTAAAATGTTTGACTCAGTGAGACAAGAGGGTTAAATCCTGGCAAAATAGATTTGGAGATGCACTTGAGTGTGTTATTTCTGAGAGGCCGTGTGCCATTTGAATTCGGCTGACTGGATAAATTGTGGATCTGTAAATGTTTCGCTTTCCATGTCTATAAGAAACTGCGACCACGTTCATATTCCTATGCATTCATAAGACAGTATTATATAGAGAATTATATTCTCAGTGACAGAGAAAATGCACTTGCATATTGCATTATGTCTAACACCCCTGCCTTGTAATACAGACATGCTGATCCTTGCCATGAGTTCTTTGAACGCCTTATCACTTGTATTAATCTGGATTCAAATTAGCTTATAGCTAAGCCGTGCTATGGTTTATAATTCTAAGCACTTAATTTACCTTTCAGACCTCACTCTTCAAAGTTTTACTTTTAGCATTAGATTGCTTTGCTGTGTCCCTATAGTCTTAAATATATTTTAATTAAAGCTCATATATGCAAACTATAGGTTGTATAAGCGGTACATCCTTGATGGCAAGTATTCAAATTAAATTACCACTTTAATCTACAGCATGAAGGATAGCAGGTCACAACAATAGTGAAAGCTATAACAATAGATAAAGACAATCCAATAAAACAAACCATATAAATATGTCATTTTCTATTATCTTATTTAGGTACGTGAATCGACATTAAATGCATTTGTTGATAACAAATCTCTGCTTTCAGTAACTGCTCTAAAACCCTTTAGGAGCAATGACTTCCACCAAACAGGTTCTGCAGATCTTGATCAGCCCTGGTCCATTCCTCCTTAGAGGGTTTTGTTGGTGGGCTTTCTTGCAGGAATACCATAACTTAGGTCCTGCCATATTGTTTTTTCTTGGATTAAGGTTTGGACATTGACTTAGCCATTCCAGAAAGCAACATGCATTCAGTTTTAACCATTCTTTGTAGACTGACTAGTGTTTTTGTGTTGTTGTCTTTCTGAAGAACCCTCCTTCTTTTGGTGTTCAGCTTTTCGTTGGATGGCTTAACTATGATACTGCCACCACCATGTTTCACACTTTGGGTGAAGTTTTAATACTGTACTGTAATACTGAGTGTTTGCTTGCTGCTAAACATAACATTTCTCTTTTCAACCATAAAGTTGTATTCTTGCCATTCCTATCCACAAAAAGGTCTTTCGGAGGATTTCTGCCTTATTCGGGTGGTCTTCTTGGATAGTAGCAGCCTTCTCCATGCTATCAGTCCTTTCAACCTAATCTTGTTCAGTGTTGGTGGACCACAATATTTAAAGGCATTGTTCTTGGAGATATTTTTTTTAAAGAATGGCCATTCCTATGAAGGGTAACAGTGGTGTAGAATGTTCTTCATTTGTACTTTTTCTACTTGACCAAGGATCAGTGAAACCCACACTCTTCAGAAAAGAGTTTTGAATCTCTTTCAGTCGTATGACTGTTGGCAATTGTTGGTTTCTAATGGTAGCATTTGCAAAATGGTTTCTTATGGTAGGGTCAGTCACACAAACTGATAATTCTTCACATTTTTAATATTTGCCCACCAGAATAATTAATGTTGTATCACTTTGTTCATTTATTGACCATGTTTTTTTGTTTTATTTATCATTAAGATTAAATTAATATCTGATTTAATTTTAAAGACTAAAGTCTCATAAATTGTAAGCAGGTTGATAGTCAAGTATTATGTATTGTAATACAAAAAGAATAAATAATATAGCTGTCGACTACAGCTATGCCGGACATTTGTTCTGCCTACATCTCATGGTGTTTCAGCAGTTTACATTGTTCTGTTTACGCTATAGTGCACAAATGTGCTATAATGCAAGGTATGTAATGCAATACTGAATGTAGGTGATGTAGCATAGGCCTGCTGCTGTTAGGAAGGCTTTACTGCCTCTAAATAAGTGCTGAGAGTTTAAAGTATAACTGCATTTAGTAGTCATCCACAAAATCCATATCACACACACACTTTGCTCAACATATCCAATGCAGTCATATACTATACAAAAAGTTTCTATCTTTCTCTATCATTTTCTGTCCAGCAGACAGTTCTCATTACATACGTCTGCGCACATACTTGACTCGGAGGGATTTCAAGATACGGGACATAAAAATTCAAAGCGCAGAACCTAAAGTGATAGAAATTCAGCACCACGCAGACAACTGAATAATAACATTAATGAAATTTTTACATTGACTAAAAGTCAGAGTTCCTCCTTCATTAATTTTAAAGTCAGTCTCTCAGACTTGGAAATGTGTTCGGACAGGCGGTTCTTTTTTCAGTCTCGCTGTGGCCTCGTGGAGAAACCTGCAGCCCCATCGCCACTCTTGCCTTGTCACTCATCATTTTCAAACATGACGGCCACTGCTAACCTTTCAGCTTGAGCCACACTTTACTTTTTTCTCTCTCACTTTAGCACGATAATCTGTATCGCCTTTTTAACAATGTGTTTTAACTCTGCAGCCACGTAGGTAGGTGTTTGGCATCGCTGTATGGTGATGGACCTACGTAAAAAAGCTTAGGCCCCTTAATGGTGCTCATTTAGACCCGTAACTGATGCTGTTTAATTGCAGCTGCCATGAAAAAAGAGGTGCGTTAGAAAGATGTGAGCTGAGACCTTGTGTTGTGTGGGAGGGCTCCTCCAAAACCCTCCATGATGCAAACATACTGAGGTGAGGAGGTTAATGCAGCAAACGCTTTGTGATTCCTCTGCTGAAGGCATGGAAGTGCCATAGACAGATGTATTTATGGCCTCTGGAGTAGGCTTTCATATTGTTCAAGGAAAATGTTGAGACGAGCCTGGTGATTGACTGTGTGTTGAACTTACTCTGCTCATTGATGCCAAAGCACTTCACTCAGCCAGAGCGTTCTGCGATGGAAGGGTCACGTTTGTTTGGCTTGTATAAAGAACCTTGTTAGAATGTTGATTTCTGTGCCAGACTTGGAATACAAAGATAACTAAACAAAGTATGGTCCATTATAAATAACCCAACTAAGTGGGAATTGTTATGTAAAGGTTTTAAATGCATCTTTTACTGTTATTGCTTCTGCAATTGGGAAATTTTCCATTTATATAGTGACAGCACTTAAAGATGACCGATCAGAGTAAAAGAGGTATTTTACTTGGAGCTGAATAAATAGCAGTGGTCTGCCTTGCAGCGCGAGTTTAAGCTGTATGGAGAGCTTAGTGTGTCCTCTCTGCTCTCCCAAAGGACAGTGGGTAATCGTGGCTGCTTCTTGTCTGACATGGCCAAATGCAGACAGCCAGAGTGCAGGGAAAAGCACCAAAAGGTGAAGCATCAACATTACGGACTAAATGCAATATTTAATCTGTTCATCTAAATCCTGAAAATCCACCAGGCCTGGAGTTGATAAAAGAACAGTATAAACTGATAGGATAGTTGGTATTCACATCAAGGACTTTCAGTGCCTCTCTCTCTTTCTCTCTCTCTCTTATTCTGTCCTCTCCCTGTCCTACAGCGCCAGGCCATCATCCTGATGGAAACTTTCTTGTCTGATCAAGAGTCGCTCTACCACCTGCCTCCAAAGCCTCCTGCAATTATTCCGAGTGTATATCTCTTTCTCTCCCTTAGTCTTTCTCCCTCTCTCCCTCTCTCTCTCTCTCTCTCTCTCTCTCTCCCTCTCTCTCTCTCTCTCTCTCTCTCTCTCTCTTTTTTCACCCTTTTCTGTCTGTCCTCTCTAAGGGCTGAAGCTCATCCCTGGCCGTCTCTTGTTTAAGTAGCTTAGTCTCTTCTCTGCAGCGCTGATTTCCTTGTAGGCCCAAACGTCCTTAAGATGTGATCACCTTCCCGCGATGCCCCTGGGATTAACCAGGCCAGGCCGCCTCTCTCCCCACGCCGCGCCTCTACCTTTGTAGTCAATAAAAGACTAACTAGAAAAGAATGAGAGGATGGGGGAATCAATCTAGTGGAGGCCTCCCCACCGTTTTCTCATCATTTCCAGTGTCGTGTGTCATCTCCGACTGTAACTCAGAAAAAGCACAAGCTCAGTATGGGGGATAGCGTTTTTTTCTCCCTTCCCCGTCTGTGTGTTATTCAGTGTTAAGAAAAGCCGGGCTGTAGAAGAAGAGGGCTGATCGCAGGGATTTCGATTCAGTGATCGCGAGGATAAGTTGTGTTTTATGCTGTGTACATACACCCAGCAGGGGGGACTATTATATGTCCTTGTGAGCATTTCCAGTGCATTAGGGGCCACTGTGGGCTGTTCTGGGATCAGGTGAGAGTCGGCCTAGCTGTTTAGTTTCAGCACAGTCTGGATAAGACAGGGGCATGTATATTTGATTGGTTTTGCGGCTGGATAGAAGTTGTGCTGATTGGCAGTATGTGGGCCGTACCCACTCAGCAGTATCGTATTGTGGTCAATAATTACGTTTAGTGCTGACACTCTGAAGACTTGTGTAGCACACCAGTCACAGTCCATGCCATTATCTCCTTAGGTTAACACATGAGGACACTCAATATGTTCTCCGACAGGGAAGGTTCTAGGCTTTTGGGGGGCCAGAGGCAGCACCTCTGTGGGTTCCCCGATCTGTCTGATGTACTGTAAAATTATGGGTTAACTAATAACAAAGAGCTATAGGCTGCGCATTTTGGCTACTTTGTGTATTGCTAAGGATGGGGTGCTCATTCAGGAGACTCTAATAACTTTATAATTTTAGATAACCACCTTGGGTATTTGGGGCTGTCTAACTTGCTTACCCAACTAACTTTAAGCTTAGTTCCATCTAATCCCAAATGACAGTGACAGCATTTCCTTTTAACATTATAAATGTCTTACTTCTATATTTTTAGGTAGTTTTCTTTCTTGTTTTTGTCTTTGATGACTTCTACTTATGTTTCGTTTGATCCTCTGTTGGGTTCTCTGTATTCTCCGTGTGCACACAGATTTATCACAGTCTGGCTGAGTAACAGGCAAAGATGTTGTAAAACCACTGTTGTAAAATACAGTAGGCCACTGCTGCCAAGCTGTATAAACAATAAACGCTTCAGCAACTTGTTAGCTTGAGATGTTTTATCAAAATTATGGAAAAACATCTTGTTATTACAAGAACGTTTCTTGTTATTATGCAAAAATATGCTGTAAGACCGCTATCATAATTATGGGCAAATATCTCATTATTATGAGGAACTATTTAGTTTGTCATAATTACGAAAAAGCATCTTGCTGTTATCAGATATCAAATATGTTCTAAAAACAGAATATGTCAAACATAAGAAAGTATTCTGCTATTAAGAGAAGTATGCTGTAAAAATGGCATGTTATGTCATATTTATGGGAATAAACATCTTGTAATCACGAGAAAGTATCTTGTTATTAGAAACCACCAAAGATCTATTTTTTGTGAAATATGTTATTGGTGCATTACATGTAGATTACTCAATAGACTTGATGATGTGCCAGTGGCATGCACTGCATGTCTGTCTGGTGCAATAAATTCCTAAATGAATAAATGTAGCCTTCAGGACAGCCTTTTACAACCACATAAATGTGCTTTTATACATTGTACAGTATTATTGCTACTGAGCATCTGGAATGGCATGGCAAAACTAGGGTTTCTCTTTATCATATGAATTCATGTGACTCAGGAATTTAGGGCAGGGATTCCTGGACAGTCTGCATCAAAGGAAACTTCTATGCTAATCTCGGTTCAATGTTTAATAAATGCTTGATAGATTCTTGCATGATGAAAAATACAGTGTAGACATTGTTAGTGTCAGTTTGTAACCATGAAGTTTGCTGTACCAAGCAAGAAGCTCAGTCAGAAATAATGCAGGTCTAATAAGTCCAATATTTACTGCTGTAAAACGTTTGATTTGAGAATCTTTTGCAGCCCTTCAGTCATAGTGGAATTACCTGTGAAGCTGCTCTGTGACTGTAAGAGTCCACTGTTATTTAAGACAACCATGTCTGAGTTTGTTGATGTTTGAGAAGCTGATACTTACTCAGACACCTGCTTTTTACCCCTCACTTCAGCATCTTGAACATAATAGTACAGCTTTAGGCCCTAAGTTGTTAGGGGTCCCTGTGGGGCCCGATGCACCTGCTTATGCTGCCATTGTTCTCAGACAGCAAATTCGGCTTTTCAGCGTGCTCTTGCGGCTCTCTTTCAATCAGACGCTGAGCTCCTTTTTGCTTCAGCCCTCATTTTCCGCTGCAAGTTATTTACAGTGCTTTGTGCACATTAAGTCTTTATATCTGTCATTTAAATTGACTTTAATAACTTTAATAACTTTGCTAACCATGGACCGTCAGTAGGGTAATTGCATCAGAACTTCATGGCGCTGATCTAGGAGCAGGCCTTGGTCCTTCTTTTTTCTGTGAGTGAGTGTCGGCTTGGATGTATCATTAATTAAAGGCTCTAAATGAGAAGTGACTGCATTGAGCACCGGAAATGTTGAATTGCTATTGAATCGCATTTTAATTAAATTTATCTGTGTATGCAATGGACTGCTCGCAAGGACAATCAATTGTATCACGTGTGTCGGCTTGTGGATATGTATGCGTGTGTGAACATTTGTGTATATGTGTGTCTTTATGTCTGCTTTTTTTATGGGCCAATATAAATGTGATTTTCATTAATTCAGAGGTGATTGTGATTTTCTTTAAAAATATCCACGTCCTTGGAGCATTCTCTTCATAACTCATCTACAAGTGTGTGTGTGTGTGTGTGTGTGTGTGTGTGTGTGTGTGTGTGTACTGCCACTTTCATGTCCATCCGTATGTTTTCCTACACTTGCATGCTGATGAGACGAGCCCTGTCATAGCTGGCTGCCTCTCTGTGGGTTTGTTTCCCAGACCCTTTAAAGCTCTCACACGACACATCCATAAACAGTTTTGACGGGTTTGAGAGATTTTGTCACAGCAGAGGGAAAAAAGAGAGATGTCCAAAACAAAGACAGAAATTTGGTTGACAGTTACAGTTCAGCTGAATATGTATAGTTCTCAAACACAGCGAGCGAGGGAGCGGGTATTTGTTTCTTGAGTCTCTCTGTCTCTCTCTCTCTCTGTCTCTGTCTCTGTATAGCTCTCTCTCGCTCTCTCTCTCTCTTACTCTTACTGAATATTTATCTGCCGCTATTTCAGACCTCCTAAATGGCCCAATCTAGGAGAACATCGGGCACTATTGTACTTTTAATATGCGAGGCAAATGACTCTTTTTAAAAATGGGCTCTTGAAGGCAACAAGATAGCGCAATAAATATTGTTCCTTTCAAACGCCTTCTGAATGGGAGATTTCCTGTCCCCTCGCTTGCTCTCCAGACCCCCGGGCTTTGAAGGAGGGAAGGGAGATAAAGTCTGGAATGAAATGACTACAACAGACAGTTCTCTCAGGGCCCTATGAATTCCCATAGTATTATTTTTTATCTGCTGCTGATTTCTTTTGAAGTTTGATTCAGAGTGCCACGGCCATAAGATGAAGGCATAACGTAAATGTGCAGCATGAAAAGATGAAAGTTTACAGACTGGTCATTCATCTGAAAGAGAGAGAGTGTGTAAGAGAGACGGGAGAGAGGGAAAAAGAAGGAGAGAAGGGGTGTGCTGAATAGTTGCTTGCTTTGAGAAATCCACACTTCTTGGTGCCAGCATGAGCATACTGGCATACTTCGCGCGGTGTCCGAGACCGGCCCTGACATATGGAGCCCCTCCTTTGTTTTTTTTTTTATCTGTGTCACTTTTGGACACATTTTGATATCACACTCCCTCTTTTCATTACAACGCCAATGTGTGCATAAAAACATGAATAAGGCATTATATCAGACTCAATTGGCATTAAAGTGCCTCTTTTTTCATTCCCTTTTTTCTGTATGAACCGTCGGGGGCCCCCATTGTGCAGGCGCTGGTGTGCATAGCTCTAATGTAGGACTATTCTATATCAGGGGATGAAGCTGTCTGTTCGGGTGATTGACACAAGCCCACATTAAGAGGTGGTTTTGAAAATTAGTCCGTGGAGACCCGGCGGAGGTGTGCGGGAGAAGGAGAGCAGTCTCCGAGAGGAGCCGTGCCTTTTTAACCCCACTCATTGGTATTCCGCGGCGCGAGTGGCGAGCCGCTCTCTAAATGGCTGAGGCATGCGGCTCGCGGAGCCCCTCGACACGCGCGCACGCAGACAGAGCCCGTGGAGAGCCGCCAACAATATGCAGCCCAGAATACAGAAATCAAAATGGGCCCAATTAATAATCACATAGTTAGTTCATATTTTATACGCCGCACGGAGCCTGTGCTGAAACAAAGTTCTTTCAAGCTGAAATTTGGGATCTCTTTCTCATTCATTCTCTTCATACCCATCCCTCTTCCTCCGCTCACACGCTCAGTTCTCACTCACCTTAACATTTTGAACTTTGCTGGTGTTTTTCCGCCCGCTCTGCATGGACGAGATGCAGCAGCGGTAATGATGTGCTTGGACATTCTCTCTGCTTCTCCTTTTGTAACAGGCAGCGAACTGAGGAAAAAATGCATAACAAAACCACTAAGGAGCGGCCATGAAATTTCAATGCACCCCCCCCACCCCCTTCCCTCCTCCACCCCACCTCCCCTTAATTAGAATACAATGCACACATATTTCATATTTTGAAAAACACATCCATGTATTAGCTATAGAATGGGCACTTCCTCGGCCCTCGATTAAAATAAGAATAAAACATTAGGCACTTCAGTGGACGGCATTATTTCACACGCAGGCCCTACGCATAATTCTGTGCGTGTTCTGCACGGCCTTGACCCCGTTACCTCAGCCTCGTCTAAGCACTAAGCTTCACAAAGTGCACAGACCAGCGTTTTTTACATCTTCATTTAATTAATCAAAATAATACAGAGTAAATGCCTTTATGTTTATGAGCGCAGCTTAATTCACAGGTTGCATTGTGCCAAAAAAAAAAAAAAAAGCCCACGCATTCTTGAATCCCTTGGAATTAAGTGATATTTGATGTGTGTCCTTGAAGTAAAGACCAGGTTTCAAAAGACAACATGCTTCTGTATGTATGTGCATGTGTCCCAATGTGAATCTATTTATGTTACTGGTAACCTTCTTTCATCAAAACCGGAGCTGTTAGTAATATTTTTGTGCTGGTGTGGTACACCTGAACGTGCCTGTGTGTGTGCGCGTGCGCCTGCGTGTGGTCTTTCAGTCCCCTCAAAGTCAGTGATGAGCACTTTACCGATTTTGACATATTCATTTAAAGTTGCTAATCAGATGTAAATATGCAGAGCAGGTTCCCCCGGGCTTTCTTTGAAATGCAAATAGAACGTGCAAACAAAGGTGCTGCCGGACGGATCTCCTGTTCTGGAGAAATCAGAGACGTGATAATACTCATATCTCATTAGGAACCTGAAAAAAGCCCCCCTATTAAACTGTTTATTCAAGTTTATTTCTAATTTATTTAAACAATATCTCCTGCTCATAGATGTCTGCTTAGGGTATGTGTGATCAGCCTTTGGGCTCTGAAACTGAAATTTCTTAAGACAGAAGGCCGTAACGAGGCGATGACATCTCAATGGATAAACAAACTATGCTTCCACATGTGGTCTTTATTTGTAGACTGGCAAAGCTGCCTTCAGAAATCTAACCCTTGCCTATTAATGTTGAAGTAGATGTTTTAGTCAACTCAAGTCAATTTATATAGAACCTTTTACAACAGATGCTGCCACAAAGCAGCTTTACAGAGAATCTGGGTCCAAGCCCTCAGTAAGCAAGCCAATGGTGCTAGGAAACCCAGGTGCTTGGAAACAATGGTGTACAATTCCAAAAATCAAAATCAGAACATAAAGCAAACAAACATGCATCATACATGCGAAGCCTGCCAAACATAGCTGTACTTGGATGGACATTTTTCTTGCTCTTAAAGATTTTACTGGCTGACTTATTAGCCCTAGTGGAGAGTGAGGGGCACTCCTCTTCTGGAATAAGACGTTATGTCAGTTCATTTTGGGGTGAACTTGGGGACTGGACAGCTAGCTCTTTATAAGCCAAAACGCAGCCATGCTTACGCATGCTGCACATGTCTTTAGTGTGGGGGCCCACCAGAACGGCCGGACACCGGCTCAGTGGTGACCGCAATCAGGCCGGACCCCATCCACTCCCCCATTGCCTGCATGCCAAGGGCTCTCTGAAAGGAAACCCACTTTACTGGCACAGCTCCTCGCCGTTCCGCCATTTCCAATTTCCAGCAGGCAAATTGGGATTCCTGACTGCACTCACAAGTGTCTGAAGCACCATTTTCTGACTCTATGGAGTGGAAAATATGATTCAATTCCTGTTCAACGCCTTTTCATTAACCGACTGCTGAATGTCATCCACAGAAAGTGTGTGCTTGTATCCAAGTAGAACAATAATTGTATATTATTATTCATCCCAATTACACTTTTGAGAATTTTGTTGTATTTTTTTTACCTCTCCTTTTGCAGATTTCGAAATTGAAAATGAGCTGTGAAGAGGCTACAGGAGACAGTGTGTAGTGCCTGGGAGCCTTCGCTATCCAGCAACACTGGTTTTAATGGCTGAAGATGGTAGTTAAAACAGCCGATCCCTCTGGAGAGGGGTTTCAGCCCTCTGTGTGTACAGCCACTTAACCAGACTCAGAGATATTAGCCCTGCCATGACTTAACTGCCAATCCATATCCCACCGCCACTGTACTCCCTATTAAAATTTTACAGGTCAAAAACCTAAAAGGCAGTTAAAGAAATGTTCTTTTTCATTACAAGTGACAAAAAAATGAACAGGGCAGGCCAAGCCGTAATGGCACGGTAATTAGGACCTCTCGACTTGATAAAGTGTGACTGTAAATCAATGTTGTACTAATTAATCAATATTTTAATTATTAGACCTTTTAATGAACATTTTCGTCAAATTCCCTCAGACCCCATGGCCGTAGCGGCCTGCTATGTCATCATTAGTTCTAACAGCGAGTTTGAGGAAGCAGGTTTAAAGTGCTATCATTAGGAATGTAGTGCAGCACCTCCTCCTTTTCAGATAAAAAACACACCACAACGACTTCTATCACTTTCTATACTGCTCTTCAAGCTGTAAGAAGTAATCGTTTACTGCTCCCTTCTACTCCAGAGAACAAAAGATAGAGCTGTAAAATCCCATTAATTACTATTACTTATGATTCATTCATTTAATTTCCAGACAAAATCACATTTCGGAAGATATATCTGATGATCTGATAGAAGATAATCATTTTCCATAAAGAGGGAGACAAACAGAAATGTGACAAACAGGAGTTTACAGAGTTCTATGTATTTAAAAACATAGAAAAAGTGGGTCTCCTTACAACCGTGCAAGCCCTGGTAGACCACCAATACTGTCATCAGATAAACAAAGCTTTCATCTTTGAGAGAGGAGAAAATTAAGCTCCACTCTTGCTTTAGACCTGAAAATATTCATTTGTGTTTCTGTCCATCCTTCCATTGTGAAGACCACTTAACACTATAGCAAAAAAAGAACGAAGAAAGCCTCAAGAAAGAGACTGCTGGTGTTCTCAGAACAATGGACTGCCCACACAGTCACATCACTTTGGAGGTGTGGAAAAATATTCTGGCAGATTTCTCTGAAACATGTAAAGGAAGTCTCCTGATAAGAGTGGCAGCTGTAATGTAATACATGTAGTGTACTGTGAAATAAGTTTGGGCCGAAGCCCGAAACATGTCCCCCTGTACTTTTGACACCCTAAAAAATTCTGCCCTTTCATATGATGAAAACTTCGCACCCCACTACCACCACATCTCCTCCTACTCTTCCATTACTTTTCTCTCTGGCATAGGTTCTTTATTGTCCATTTCCAGTACAGGTATGGCTGTTTAGAATAGTTTAATGTGTATATATATATATATATATATATATATATATATATATATATATATATATATATATATATATATATACATGTGAGCCATGAGAATGTTTCAAGTTTTACACTTAGCCACGCATGTGACCAAACCAAGGACGGGCCTAAATGCTGTACATTACTGACCCAACAGCCAGATTGTGGACCTTGAGCAAGCAGTGATGACCTCCATGACTACAGGACTACATGCATGACAGGACTACATGCATGCAGACTGTTACAACAACTGCCCTTCACACCACGTCAATGTTGCCAAAAAGACTGGAATGGTGTCGTGCCAGAATGTCATGCATGGCTTAGTGACTAAGTGACTGAGCATGTAAGTGAATGGACCAATATTAAATGAATTGTAAAAGCGTCTTGTTACATTGTCTTACACTGAAAGTATGTTTTTCCCTTTTCTATCAGCTTATCATTTTGGGCATACAAGGTTTTGTTCCAACAGCAGCGACATATTCATTTATTTATATACGTATATATTTGTTTGCTTGCGTGTGTATATATACATTAAATAATGTATACCATACTAAATGCTGCCGTTCTTCAGAATAGATTTCTGAAAACATTATCAACTCAGAGAGCTCAGGGCTTTCGTTTTTCTCTTTCTAGTATTTACATACTAACCACATGCGTGTGATGAAACTGTTAAAGTAATTACATATTTATGTAATTATGCAAATACATACTTATTAGCAGCCTGTGTAATTATCACTCTGTGAGTTGCACTCTCCACACTGCCACTAATATAGCACTTGTGCCTGTGTGTGTGTCTGCTGTATGTACAAAAACGACTGCAGTAGAAGCTTGTTGTTATGGAGAGACAGTTAAAGTAATGACTTTACCACAGCCTAACCTCATCACTGTCGTTCACTACACTCTGCATTTTGGTTTGTTTGTTTTTAAAGAAGAAGAAATTGTAATTGGTCTCAGTTGTAATAGGTCACACGTGTTCCTTCTTCATGGTATACTTTGGCGAAGCGTTTTCATGTCTGTCTGCTGTTGTAGTCGGAATAAAGCAGCCTTGCTGTCAACATGATGTCCGTCCTAACCATGCAGCCCAGGAGAGGTGGGTGTGTTTAGAAAGTCGTGAGACGGGAGGCAGTGGGGCGTGTTGGGCGAGTGAAGGCGAGTGTCGTGTATGGAAGCGTCTCTGCTTTGCCATACCTGTCGGCTTGAGTTTGTCTGGCTGGCCGGGTGGCCAGGCGTCTGGTGCAGGCAGGCAGCAGACAGCAGGAGTCTGTTTAATGTGCCATAACTGCAGAGCAGACACACAAGCAGAAGACCTGCTCTGCTCCCAACCTGATGGAAGACTGGGAGGGAAAGACCTGACTGACCTGGACAGAGCTTCACATTCAATACATCAGAGATGTTCTAGCTGTGGCAGCTGAAGAAGCCTTTGATGTTTAAAATGTGCTCGTCTTATATGGATTGTGTAAAACAGTTGAAATGCTTTTTTATTTTACCCCCTATGCTGTGGAATCAGTTCCACACTGAACTGATTTCAGATTTAGGATGCTTTACTGGCTACAGAAATTGAGAGTGCTAGAACCGTTGTTCATTCCTCTCACACACTTACATGACGGGTAAATTGAATCGAACCTGCTAAATCCTACTCAGGTTTAGAACTCCATTCACACGTCATGTACCCATCTCATAACAGAGGGAAATTAGGAATGAGACCATATTCATTTAATATCCAGGTAAAATGGCCTTTAAGAACATTTTTCAGGATCAGGAAAAAGCAGAAAACATACAGCAACAAATTAACTAGAAACCTCAACAACCAAAAAACAAGAGCTTTTTGTTTTAGCGTTTGTGTGTCCAGGTGTTGCCTTCATTACAGGCTCCATACTTCACAGGAGTCTTGCCAAAACCACATCTGGTGGAGATCTGAAATGCAATTTGGATTTTTACAGATGCAATTCAGTCTGAAAGCTCTGGCCCCTCAAAACATATGCTACATAGTTACTGATGCCTATGTCATTACCACAGCAACCCATGCAGATAGATTGATAATGTCTGGACACATGAATATGATCTGATCATGGTAAATAACCATGTGAACTGTCTCAACTGTTCCTTCAGTCTGAACGTTGTATTAGAAACTGGTTGCATTTTTTGTTTCTCATGATCCAAGTAATCTCAAACTCTTTCAGTGATGTTGAGGTCTGAACTATTGGGTGGTCAGCCCATTGTTCTAAGGACACTAGTAGCTTGTTTGATTATCATATTTCATTTTTTTTCTATTTTTTTTTTCTGCGGAAGGACTTCTTGACAGATACACTTTCTTTCAGACCCACAGTGTTGAGTTGTCTTCTCACAGTACAAGGAACGACAGGCTAATCTAGCAGCTAAATTCAGTTTAGGTGGTTTAACAGGTCTTGCTTATTTTAAGTTCTTTTAGCCTTCCTTCTGTGCCAGCAGATTATCCCATATTCAGTGTTCCCAGAAATACCAGAAGAATTTGTCAGGTCTAACAGGTCATAGTTGTTTTTTTGGTTTTTTTTGGATGATCCCATTTTACCTATCTACTATATTTTGTTTCTCCAGCAATGTAAAATAATGTTTTTCACTTTAGCTTTCCCAATGTATATGCCAGGGATTATCCTAAATCTAATGTCCTCAGAAATAAAAAAACTTTATGGACTAAAATGAGAAAAATAAGTTTTTGTATCTGACTTTTAAATGTACATGACCATTGTCACTGCTGGCCCTCAACGTTTACTGATGGTAAATTAAATCAGGGAGCTGAAGCTGTGCTGAAATTTGTAGTGGAAGTATAGTCTAATGAGGAACGGAGCACCCACACTAGTCTGTCAGTGCAAAACAGTGTTAGTGCTTACACTGCTGGCAGAATTGTGTCAGCTGTGGTATCTGTACTGCTTCCATGTGTTTTTTTCCATTTGTTCCATACTTTCCAGAAGTGTTTAAGATCATTAATCAAATGAAATCATTAGTCTTAGTGAAATAACCCCCACAAATTCTCCAGGGGGAGGAGCTTTTTTTCGTTCTACCTTGATAATCTAATATGGGTTACATAGTGAAAGTTCTATGAAATGAGAAAAGACAATCTGATGGAGGTTAATTACAATGACTGCACTTCAGCATGTCTGTATTGTTACTATAGTAACCAACTGATGAGTTAATCACCAATGCCGATGGAGTTGTAGTCGTTTAGCGGTGAGTGAAATCTTTGCTCTTCAGCCTCACAGATCTTTACAATAACTGGCTTCCGAGATGTTTCCAATAAAGGAGGACCGAAAAAGCAGGCGATCCCTTTTAGAGATTGCACGCATGAAAAGTGCGACAGGAAACGGACCATTCTGGGCTGATGTAATGAATGTGTGGAGATGGTGAGTGAGGATGTACCGCACCCGGTGTCAGCTCGTTCGCTGCGGTGTGTACACACTGTAGCAATTCTGCTGCTGAATTATTGAGACTACACTAGTGGCTCTCAAGAAGAACAGCCAGTGAGATGGAGCGAGGCCTTACCCCATTTGTGCACTACAAACCTGAATACATAGCAGCAGAGTAGTGCGATTTGGATTTTACAGATTTGTGCGGCATGCGTGCCTGCATGAAATTGCTCTGTAATGGTCCGTTCTGTTCTGTCTGGAGAAGTTCAAGCAGGTTCATGGCAAGAACAGTAATAGTTCAAGTATTGATTTGTATGACTAGGCAGTAACAGTCACCATAATGATGTTTACCTGTGGTGTCTGGTTTGTTTATGCTAGGTTTGTATTATTATTATTTTATTATTTATATTATTATTTTATTGTTATTATTTCTCAACAGAGTGCTAAACCTTCAGACTTGTTCCAGCACCACCTTCTCTAAATGAAAGGTGTTTGTTGGTAATATAAGCTCATTGGTGTTTTTGTTCCCTATGGCCAATTAGCCTGACAGTGGTCAAATTAATTTCATTGAGGACCTAAATAAACTGATTGTACATACATGCAAGTGTGCAAAAGTCATCATCTAATTAGTTAAAATATTGAGCGAAAGAGAGTGAGTGAGTGAGTGAGACAGGGAGCAGGAAAGAAAGAAAGAGAGAGAGAAACAGAGAGAGAGCGAGAGAGAGAGACAGAGAGACTACTCTTGACTGAAAATTCACAGAGCTTAAGGGTATATGATTAACCAACTTCTCCATTCTGTGCGGAGTCCCAGGAGGGATTGGAAGTCTTATGCGTGTGTGAGGGGGTGTATTAGGAGGGCCATGAAGTGGAAGAACAAGCAAGGTTAATGAGTGAAAGTAAAAAGAGCAGAACTGACATTTGTTAAAAAAAAGAGAGCACAAAGCGAGCTTGAGAAAAGCGCTTTTCTCTAGTCCTGTCACATCTGAAATAGATATCGCCCATTCCCTTTGATTCCGTTCCCACATGACAGCTTTAGCCGCCGTCTCCCAACTTTAAGCAACAAAGACTACAGGGAGACGTTTTCACTACAGATACTGTCTCCACTTTTTGACGGCTGAAGTGCTGTAGATGAAGCCATATTAATTGTTTTACTTAGATATTGTTGTATTGTTACAAAGAGGAGGTTAGAGAAAAGCGCCTGGATTGTAGGATGTATTTTAGTTCAGTACATGCAATTCAATAATTAATTGCCCCCACTCCCTCCACACCCCACCTCCCCCAACCCCCATTAAAAGAGCTCTGGTATCCTGGTTGGCATGAGGGGTGTGTGCAGGACCGTACACCATGTATGTTCATTCTAGAGGTCTCATCAGACCATTCCAGTCACTTTTCAGATTTCAGTGTCACATCTATTTTTGTATTGGCAATAGAGGAAGAGGTAAAACTGTTTTTTACCTTCTCCTTCTTCTTCTCCCTTTAAGCGTGATTATAGAGCACATCTTAGGGCAGCTTGTGTGTCAAACTGCATCTTAACCACGACTGACAGAACGTGTGCTGTGCAGCTCATCTCCGCCGGAGCAGAACTAAAATCTGGAAGTAATCAGCTAGCGGGCGAACATGAGAAATTCTCCAGAAAACACTTTAGCGCGGCTGGAGCCCACTGCTCCTCAAGATTGGGTTCAGGTATCTAATCCCAGCCGGCAGCTGCCCCCTCCCCCTCCTTTCTCTCTCTCCCTCTCTCCCTCTCCACAGCCATGGGGTGTTGCAGGGCCGTAGAGAACACAGTGTCTCGCACCTGCTGGGCGCTATAAATATAAGAAAGAAAGAAAGAAAGAAAGAAAGAAAGGAAAAAAAAAAGTTAAAACTGCACCAGTGCTGCCATTGTTAGTTTGTGCCTCTTGCTGCTTCTTTGCCATGTGCTGTATATTTGGAACACGCTACCTGGGACCCCTGCTATCATCATGCTCGCCATCTAAATGCCTGCGATTGGCTAAGCCAGTGCTGCCAAAAAAGGAGCGATGCCGAAGGATAGAGTGACCTGCACCACAACACAAGCTGCTGCCACTGCTAGCATCAAACTACTATCAGGCCAAGAAAGAGCATATGGCTGCCTGTTTCAACAACATACCTGTGGGATTTTAAAACAGAATGCACTGTGTAGTATTTGTAGCATTTCACGTTCTTGAGTTTTTCAGTTAAAGCAATGTTGAATATGCTCACTAAGAAATAAAAGCTTCAGCAGAATATAAAAAAAATTCAAAGTGATGTGGATAAAACCATGTGGCATAATAAAAGCCCAATTCCGTTTCAAGTAGGCCAGAATTTAGCAAAATTAGTGCTTGGTAGAGCCTGGGTCAACACTTAACACTTATTACTTTACTTTAAGTCTTGAGTTATTATTGTTGTATATTACACAGCTACATTGTAATTGCATTTTTATTGCATTGTTATAAAGCTAAAATGACATCTTCCTTAACATTAACCTTGTGTATCAACTGTACTTCAAAATGTTTTTCATATTTTGTCATCAAATTCATATATTAATTAAAAATCTTTTACTCTGTTTGACCAATCTGGCATTGGTTAGATGTTTATGAATCAGAAATAATTCGTAACAAATTGCAACCATTGTTGCTGACTATAAATTAAGGATAAAGAAATAGATTCTGCTTAAAGAAAGTCGTTATCCTAGTGCCCTGCTACTGAAGAGCTTTCTTATATTATGAACATCTGGATTTGCATGTTATTCCAGTAAAAATGTATGTAATTTCACTGTAATGCCTTTAATTTACCTTATAATTATGTTATGTTCATGCATCTGAGTACACTAGAGATCTCCTACAGCGCTGTAGTCCGTCTGTTTCTCAGACTTCATAGGAGCTGATTGATGATTTTATTCCTCTCATTTGCTCTGCTAACAGAGAGATCATTAAATTGACTGAGACAAGTACGACACTCCATATTCCTCAAGGCAACAGTGACTACAAACTGTCACCTCTGCTAAACTCTCCTGTACATCCATCTAAAGTGCTTTCAGAGAGAGAGGGGAGGGAGGGAGTGGAGGAGAAAGAGAGGGAGACAGAGAGGGGGTGGGAAGCAAGTTGATATTTCCCCCCTTTCACACTTGGGCTTGTTCTTCACAGATGATCTCCTCTGGATTTCCAGTTTGCGGTTGCACATGTGTGTGAGTGTGTGCCCGCGTGTGCATGTGTGTTCCCTGAAAAGGTAGGGCAGGAAGTTTCGCCGTATTTTAAGTAAACTCAGCTTTTTTAACAAAGTGACCTCCTGTAATAACGGCAATGTTATTAAATTCTTCATCTGCTTCCAGTGAAACGTCATAGGAGCTGGCTGCACTCAGGAATTTCAGCCATGTTCAGGGTTCACCAAAGGGTTTTGTGTTTTAAACCTTAACCCCTAGACACTGAAGCATTTCACAGGTAGTTTGCATGGCTATATTAAGACTTCATAGCTCAGAAAAAAATGAAGTTATAGACAACTCTGTGGACCCTTAGGACTCTCATCTGATCTTTGATGTACTTGGGTATGAAGCTAAGTATATTTTGAGTATCTGTACCTTGAGGATCATTTTCCTTTGGAAATATGACTTTTACCGCATTATAAAGATTAATATTGCTCTTTTGACTTCACTACATTTGTATGAAGGTCCTCCTTACTCTCACTTTGAAACACAGCTCACTACTTGCTGCATGTACGCAATTGTGGCTGTTAGATTAAATAGGTACAGCTTACGCAATGTCAAACCTATCCACCAGGTTTTATTCCCCTTTCTTCCTTATGCAAAGCCTCAAGGTTCAAGGTTCGAAAAACCATTCCGAGTGAAATGTACAGAGCAAACTAGTGTATTGGAATAAAGTTATCCAGTATCCTGATAAAGATTATTTGCCAGCCTTGTTTTGCATTTTTTTCTTTCATCATAAATGGTGCCGCAGCTACATTCTGGTGCCAGAGCAAGTTGTGGTGTTTAAGGTGGAATGGAACATTAAATTAAGCCACTTTCAGCCTCATATAAAGATGAACGTCAGCCATGCCTCCTTAGAAAGGGGATGAAAAGTGACAGCATGCCCTGCAAAGATAAATTTCTGCATGTATAATCTGCCACTGCTGTTACTGCTTTGTTGTCCTTCTTATGGGCTGAAATGTGAGCTGATATACTGTCATCATCAAAAAACGTAGTTGCACCTGGAGGGAATGCTTTCGGGAAGAAGGATAAAGGTTACCAAGAACAATAAATGTTGTTAAACTGATATGGGCGATATTTACTGGGCTACACAGAAGTAGTTGTCTTTCAGTATGGCGTTGGGCCACCATGTTTGCCAATGGAGTATGCAGACGTCTTGGCATGGAGCTGTAGAGGTTCCTAATGGTGTCCTGTGATAATCCATCCCATGCGGCTTGAATATTCTCACACAGTTCCTGCAGATTTTGCGGTAGGGGTGGAGGTGGAGTGACACTGGGCCTTCTGGACATATGATGCAAGACAAACTGTTCGTATTGGCGTTGACCATGGTGCCTCCACACACACACTTGCTTATCGTCTCCACCAAGAAAAAACGTTTCTCATGCTCATGCGTTGTGCAGCCTTCTGCTAATAGTCCTGGCACCAACTGCATGACTTAAGGAAGGCTTCACTGCTTACTGGATGTCGCCAATCATGGCTGTTGGATCCCACTTCCTGGAGCTCCACGATGCGACCTTTCTTCAACTCTTCCAACTGCTCAAATTGCTGTTGAACTTTTCTAGGAGGGATATGTTGCTTGCAAAGGACACTACCAGCAAAACAGCTCAGAACAGAACACGCAACAGAACAGCCTTCTATCGTATATATGTCAGTAAGGTACAGAGACAAGGCCCATCATGTGACATAGCACTTAAATCATTCACATCTCTCATGATGTCAAACATGTCAAACCCAAGTTTCATTGGAGGGCATAATGAAAATAAAATCATAATGGGGCATTATTTTGAGTCATATATTTTATGATGTGATTAGAATGATGAATGGAACCGTAAACGATTCTTAAAAGAACTAAGAAAACAACATAACAAGAATTAATTTCTAAAGAATTTCCAGAATTCAAGGGTATCCTGTATATCCTGACATCAATGGTGTAATAAGAGTTTACATAAATACCCATGTAATTAATTATTTAATCACATTTCAGTAGTAATGGGACAATAATAACCGTAAATATTTAAAAAGAAGCAGAAGCAGAGAACCAGAACCAGAAACACTGTCAGGCTCAAGTCACTGATTGGTTAAAACAGCCAAGTATTGCTAAGACATTGTCATTTCCTATTTGTGCCCATTTTTGTTTAGTCATAGCAGTTCATAGCTTTTGTTCACAAAAATATCTGCATAACTTGTACCACAGAAAGTCACAGTTAAGAATTCAGGCATTATGTAGGTAGATTATGTAAGTAGATGATCTCCATTTCTCTTTTCATTAATGTGTGTGAGCAGGATGTCAGAGTGATGGTGGTCGCCGTGTGTTAGAGACAGCGGTCAGTGTGTGATGTGTGCAGCGTGTGGCGTGACACTGCAGCTCGGTGCATCTGTGCTGTGCTTGAGTGTCAGTCTCTCTGAGTAAAAGCGGATTACTGTCAGTTTCAGGGAGGCTTTGAGGAGCGTGCAGAGATCAGCACAGAGACACAAGCATTCTTCAACTGCCACTGCAGCATCTGACGATGGAGAAGGAGAGAGGCCTGTCTGTCCTTTCTCTCTTTTTTTGTCTCTCTCTCTCTCTCTCTCTCTCTCTCTCTCTCTCTCTCTCTCTCTCTCTCTCTCTCTCTCTCTCTCACTCTAATACACACAGACACACACACGCACACACTTGTTGGAGTGGTCAGTGTCATTAACACACAAGCGCACACACATATGCACATACACACACACGCACGCACACTCTGAGCCATTAAATGCCATCAGACAGTGTGTTAAGTGAGTGTGTGCTAATCACATGCGGCTGGCACGCTGACTGTCTCTGTGTAGAGACATGCTGCTAGCGCAGTGCTACTGCCAAACCCTCCCTTCTTCCTCTCACTCTCTTTCCCTCTCTCTTTCTTTGGCTCTCTCCCTTTCTCTCCATCTCTGTACCCTTCTCATTCTATCATTCTATCTTTTTCACTCACTTTCTCTCTTTCTTCCTTTCCCTTCATCTGCCTCGCTCACTCTCTTCACTCATTTTTTGTCTCTCTCTCTCTCTCTCTCTCTCTCTCTCTCTCCCTCACTCTCTCCCTCTCTGCTCCCCGTCAGCCCTGATTTTCCCAAGAGACACCCTGCTGAGAAAACGACAGGGCAGCAAAAATGTACAAAACCAGCTCTCTGGCTCAAGCCTCACTGACTCTCTCTCTTTCTCTCTCTCTCCTAAGATCAACAGGAACAGATCATAAATTCTACACCATATGGAATCTAAACAATGATCATTTGTTGATTGCATCTATCATGCTTTAATAACCCAGGTGTATTCCTGCTTATTACCCCAGCTGGAAACACTGTATAGATGTTTTCCCTTTTTTACTCCCTATTTAAGTCAATTTATGCGTTTTTACGTAACACATGACAGATCACATTAACCGAATGGCCACCAACTATCATTAAAATAGTCCAACGAAATAGCACATCCGGCATCCAGGAGCATCAGAGTCTCTCATCTTTGGCATTCAGAGATAACATATCACTGTGAAACATTTTTCATCTTTACTGACAATTCACAATTTATTACCTTGAATTAAATATAATATGTTGAGGCTGCTATTCAGATCATCTCAAGTGTTAATTTGCTGTATTAATATCCAGACACATTCACACGCTCTCGTTTTTTTGGGGGGACTGGCAGACTAACAGAAGTTTCTGGAAGCGGGCCAGGTTCCATTCATTGTCCAAATCAAATTGCATTGTTCTGCATTGTTAGCAGAAGATGTCTGGTTTTTCTGTTTACTACACCTAATTACAGTGTGCATGAACACGACCACGCATGCAGACGACACAGGTTGCTGCAGACAAAGGCAGATGATGTATATAGATTAGCATCTTTTTCACTTCAAAAATTGTGCTGAATAATAACACGCTGTTTGATTAATCAGTAGCTAATTAGAATTCAGGTGTTGAATATTTTAAGCATTTGGACATAAACGCAATAGACTTTTAACATAGGATATTGGTTTATGGAGCACACCACAAGTGAGGACTGGCTTATAAAGCTCTGTCTTGCTGTCAACAAGACTAGAGGTGAATCACGCCAATAAATATGTATAAGAGTTGGGAATCCAGTTCTCTGCGAGGTCATCCGGGCGCTTGTTTCTCTATAGTCTTCTTGACAGCTTACTACATATAGCAAAGCTATTTATAACGGACCCTGCAGCCACCTGCTAACAGACACCGCTGTATTAGGATGAGTGCTATTAGTTCATTTGGCCAAAAACCTTGCTAGAAATGTAATGTTTACATCTACGTAAGTCGTTATGTTTAGAAATGGACCAATCAGTGTTTTTGTGGGTAATACGGATCACCTTTCAGCCAATAGCCATTAGGGGTAGGGCTGGACTACCCTCCTACTTATGGTCCATCCACATAGTTGTACTGACTAAAATGTCACCTTTCAGCAATACATGTTCAGTGGCGCATAAACCCAAGTAAACTTTGACATGGTGACATGGATTGACAAAACACTTCATTACGCACCTCATAGCAGTGCGTGAGCTATGCAGACTTTGACATGACATGGTGACCGGTGAAAATGGCTGATCATCAGAGGAGAATTTTAGCAATGTATGGTGTTTCTAAGATGACAAAAGGCAAAAGGATTTTTAGATAATAACTGGTTCTTCTGTAATTCAACAAGATATTTGGCATCCATGGCTTCCGTATGTGGAGTACATGGCCTCTGTATGTGAAGTGTTGTAGCTCACAGTGTTAGGATTTTCCATTGCTGCTCAGTTGAAGACAACAGAATATCTGATTTGCCATCAGCTGTCTACTACAAACATGTGATCGCAACATCAGCTGTCTATCAGTTGTCTTTGCTGGTTCTGCTGTGTTCTGATACCCACTGTTTTGGGTTGAGTGACGTTGAGTGTGATATCAGGTTACTGGTGTTAAAGGTCTTTACTTGTTAGTTGTTACAAACAAGTAAGGTGTTACTTGTTAACTGTTAGTTATACAAATTTTACATGTGCCTTTGGCTGAATCAGATATGGCAAAACCACTGCTCTACTGACACACAAGAGACATGGAGTTTAAGTTGCATAATGAAACATCAAAAGAAGTGTATTTGCATCTAGCATTTGAATGAGGAACCACAGGGGTTTGTGACAAAAGGTGCCATCCACAGGGCTGCAGCAATTCTTCATGAATTCTTCACAAATATAAATTTGTAAAATATTGATACTGATATTTACCAGACAGATCTCTCCCTCACCAATTCAGAACAAAAATCTGCAGTGTAAATATAGCCATTTTATTTACTACCATTAATGACCAGCAAATCTACATGTGTCTTTTTTGTTTTATATGTATTATTTGTGTTGATAACGGTAAGATAACGGTAAATCCGAACAAAAATGTTGGCTTCGGGGTTTGTTATTCCACAAATTACTTACCATATAACTCTCTGCCATTAATAACTTCAACCATAAGGGTAATACTTTATCTCCAAAATGATATCTGATGGACCAGGCAGTATATTGTTAAGCATGTCCTGTCATACTCTTCATTCAGGTGACTTTTGGAAGCATTGAACATTTCAGACGTATGGTTCCTATCACCACATATCAAACCAATAAAATCAATCTACTCTGAAGAGGTTCATTTACATTTGAAAAATGTTATTATGGCCTTTCTAAATTGGTGGAATTACTCTTTGAAGTCAACATTAATGGTAAATTAATAAACAGATATTTCCTCTGTACTGTGGTGCATTTTAGAGTAAAACACACTATGAGGGAATGTTTTTGAGCTAGCTGTGCACTTTCCTCCATGATAGGGGAAGAAACTTAGAAGATGCTTTTGGAGTGGGTAAAAGTCCTTCTAAATGCTAGAATGCAAGCTGAACCTGACCAGGAACAAAAGATCATTTTTGACCTCATTCTCTTTATTTATACATGCAGATTATTACTCACCGGCCAAAAGTGTGCTCAAAGTACCAAAAAGCAATAATGTGTCCTTCACTGGAGTCCATTGCATATATGGATTTATAGTCGATGTGTTACATTCATTCATCTCTCACGTGCTCAAAGCTTTTACAAACTAATTCACACCATGGTAATTACGAATGAGAGAAACAGGTAGATTTACCAGCGCACCACATTGCTGGACACGACTAAGCTCCCGTTAATGCTTTGTGTTGGCACACGGGTGGCTAGAAGCAGCTGGTCAGCCTGTCTTAGACTCTATAATTCTTCATGTTCTGAATAACCTCTGAGAGTGCACATCTCTCCCTCTGAACGTGTAATATGGAAGGAAGGAAAGAATCAGAGTGGCACTAGGGCATAGTGTTTTGAGGGAATGCGTTGATACAAACTATACAAAGACAGCTATGCTGTTCTTTGTATTGCAAGACTTCAGAAAATGCAACAAGGCTAATTCATTTTCCGCAGATGCCAATCTACTGTAGCTGGCTATCTAATTGATGTTGAGGTATACTTGTGCACTAGGTAAAAATAGTGCTGGCATGAGTAATCAAGACTTCAAATATTTGTGAGATGCAAAAAACAACAGATCTAATTCTGACTTCCTCAGAAAACGTCCTTTTAGCAGCTGCCAGTTTAAATCATGCTTGTTGCTTCTGTTTGTTTCGGCATTAACAAAGAGTGACAGAGCAGACAGACGTTGGGAGGAAAATAAAAGTTGGTGTATATGCAGAGCTCTTTCACGTGTTTGCTAGCGATTACTCTGATGATATATATTTTCTGTGGGCTGTTATGTGCTGCCTACAGTTCAGGGTTTCAGGCATGTCATTTTCTTCAGCGTCCCTCTTAGCATCGCCATTTATAAACGTGTGTGCGCTATTGAACCGCCCCTCGAAAGCTGAAGTGTCCTCGTACCACTGACATCAAGGTCCAGTGCGTCTGTCCTTTCCTCACATAGCACCCACACCCCACCACTGTCACCACACCCCCCTTCTCATTATGATTGGCAATCATACCTGCAATTGTTTTTCATCTCCTCAATCCACGTCTCCCGTTATTCTCAGCATTCTCTCTCTAGGGCAGACAGGAAGCGATCACGGCATTAGAGAATTTAGATAAAGATGAAATCCATCGTAGCACTATATGGACCCTTCAGGCCTTTTGAAACAAGGTGAAACGTCCAGTGGCCATGCCATGAGACATTTATTATAAGCAGCTCTGGGAAAGCATTAAAAGTATTCGATTTGAAGTTGTGACAGTTCAAGGGAACAGAGGACTGTTAACATATTCAAAATGGGCCATGGCAAGGTCGGTTCTCGAATCGTTCTCCTTGCCCGTATTGCCGCATGGGGAGGCGGGCAGGCTGGGGTGCATTTCATTTGGATTCTCCATCCTCCTGACCAAGACGCCATGGCTGCAGTCACCCCCGCCCAGGAAAGCGTCGCCATAACCGACTAAGCGCAAATAAATCTATACCAGCCACCCCATGTCCACATCAAAGCTTGCTGATTTACCCTCTTTTTCTTTTCCCAATCTCTTTCTGTCTTTCTCCCTCTCCATCTCTCTCTCTCTCTCTCTCTTCCCCCTCTCTCACTCTGTAAGCGTGGAGTTGATTTCAACCTGTAATGCGTATAGTGTTCTATATATTGAAAGCTAATATTGGCTTTGGCTGCTGCTGATTGACCTGCATTCTGGAATGGTCCCTCTCCGGGCAGTCCCACCTGGGGCAGGCTGCTGTCAGGGTGGATGGTGGCCACGCTGGATTGATGACAGCCATTCACTGATGAAGCTGTATTCATCATTCCTGTCCAGTGCTGCACTGGCCAGATGGACCATGACCATCCATCCACTGTCAGGGACACATCTGTTCCTGCTGTTGCTTAGAGTACTAACAAGTCGCTCACTCCCCCCAAAGCCAGCCGGTGTCAGCCACAGAGAGAGAGTGAGAGGGAGAGAGAGAGAAAGAGAGGGAGAGGGGGGGCTCTAAGGAGCTCAGTCTGTTTAACATGGTGGTAGCACTCTTATAATAAGCAATCACTCAGCTAGGAGTAATATGAAGCTCAGCAAGCAAATAAGTGTCACTCTTCTGGCTAGGTTTGAAAGAAGGATTTTGAAGCAGCAAATGAAAGCAATGTAGCATAGACTAAGCTAATTATACCACAACCCACTTTCAACAGAGTGGCGATTAGGAGACCAGCAGCAACAGTATGTCAAGTGGAGTCAGTAGTGCCCAGTGTTAACATCAAATCTGTCTATAGGACTTGACCTATACACAATAAGCAAACCGATATTTTTATAAGATAAAACATAATGCTGACATTTCAATGGCTGAGGGACATCTTACCTATACATATCAGCTACAGTGAAGACTAAGCCCCTGGACTCATGTTAGGATGACAGTGATGTGATGATATTCTGCAGTTGTTTGATTGTCACAGTCTCGGTATGCACTAAAAGGCCCATATCCTACATTTTCTGTTTTTTTACTTTTTCCCCCCAAGACCATTCCAAGATAACGTTTGTGGTTTTATGTACTAAAACAGCCATGATTTATTTTTATGTGTCATTTTTCCACCCTCTGTTTTTGTTACTGTGTATTGAAGACTGATACATGTAAATACTCTGTATTCTGAATGGCTGCTCTGTACTGTAACTCATTCAAAAATCCGTCTGGACTGAAACGTTTCAGCATAAATCGGCAAGGTTAAAGTGCTGTAGTCCAAATGGGCATCTTATACAGGATTGGGCAAAACACTGATGTGATGACTGAAAACTGAATGCACTGTGCTAAATGTATATAGAAAACTGTAACATATTCAGAATAGACTTGATTCCCCACACTGTCCCTGGCTGTTACTGGTTCTCTGTTTTCTTTTTGTAATTATTCTTTCAATATGTTTTATGAAAAAAAATGTTTCTTGGATTAGATTAGTCTGTTACTTCCATAATCCTGGTCCAGAGTTTAGTAGTGAGCTCTGCTAAATAGAGTAAACTGATAAATCAATGTGATAATCAGTGATGAGTGATTTTTCCTATGCCAGTCTAGTATAATGTCTTTTGCTGGCTGCTTTGATAAGGAGTTAGAATATACTTTTGGGGTAGTGCTACTTTTTCCATGCTCTCATGTTGGACTGATTTGACTACAGTGATTCACTGTTGCCTCTGATGAGATAAAGCACTATTACAGATAGGATAGCCTCAGTAGATACACTACATGAATAAAAAATTGGAGACATTGTCTCTTAACAATTAAATTCAGGTATTTCATTCCATCCCATTCCCACAGGAATAAAGCCAGGCAGTCTGCTGTAATAAACATCTGTGAAAAAATAGGTCATTTCAATAAGCCTACTCAATCTGACTGTGGTGCCTTATAAGGACGCCACCATTGCAACAAAGTCTGGTCTCTATCTGGCAGTCTGATGGAAGAGTTTAGGACTAGTAAATTCCAGGAGAACCTGACTGCACTGTGCCCACTGCAAAGTTTAGTGGAGGAGGGATAATGCTATGGGGTTGGTTTTGGGACTGGTCTCTCTAAGGTCCAGTGGAGAGAAATCTTAGTTCTGCAGCATACCAAGATATTCTGTACAGTTGTATGCTTCCAACCTTGTGGGAACAGTTTGAGGAAGGGCCTTTTCTGTTCCAGCATGACTGCATGTTTGGGTGAGTTTGGTGTGGTAGAATTGTACAGAACCGTAACTGCAACCCCACTGAACACCTTTGGGATGACAGAAATGGAGACTGTGAGTCAGGCCCTCTGGTCCAACATCAGTGTCTGACCTCACAAACGCTTCTTTGGATGAATGGGCAAAATATCTCACAGACAACACTGCAAAATCTTGAAATGAAAAATGTATGACGGGGAGTTTCCTGAAGTAAGAAACGAATGAAGCTGAATGTTGAAATCTAAGGCAGCAGGCTGAAATTGTCATATTGAAGGAGAAACAGTGGGAAGTGAAATGTGAGTAAACTACAGGGAGGAGTGGCAGAACACAGAGACGTCACAGAGCAGAGTGAGATTGTCTATAGAATCCTGTACTGAAGAGCTTTTGGGTTGAAGGGTAGTGGAGCTTCACTTTAAGTCTCCCCCCACTCCCTCAACTCCCCCCCCTTTGCTCAATTCTCCTGTGTTTTGTGGTGTCCGCCTTTGGAATCATCGGCTCACAATGGGGAGTTTTGGCAAAGAGTCCTTTCTTTAAGTCTGACAAGGACACACAGATCAGTACTGAGAGAGAGCGAGACAGCAATAGAGAGAAAGAGAGAGAGGGAGGCGTTTTCTTTTCCTTCTTGGCTGACAGACAGGCACCACACAAAGAGACAGTAAGCAGAGTCCTCCTCTAATCTCTCTGTCAATCTCATCTCTCCCTTTTCTCTCTCTCTGTCGTTTTCTCTCTCTCTCTCCCTCTCTCTCTCCGACTCTCACCGTTCTTCGCTCTGACGATTGTGCTTATTCACACAGTGCTATCATTGGCATTAACATACTGACATACTGTAAACACAGTCTGATTGTCTTACATCTACAGACTCCTGACAGATGTTGACAGTGAGAAGAACACAGAGGGCTTATTATTTCCTAGGTACATGTGAAAATAAATTTGCCAGGTACATGTGAAATAACATTACCTCACAGACAACCGTGTAGATTTAATTGGGCCTGAAATTTGGTGCAAACAGCTGAAAAAACTTTTTCTGCAAATCTGATCCATCCTGACTCACAGAAAAGTAGGGAGTCCAAACCTGGTCCAAACATGAGAAAACCTCTGAATGTAACCTTACCCAAACATATCACATTCTGACTCGAAAACTGATTTAGCAAGATAGAGCTGTTGGTATAGCAACTGTATTTTATTTTGAATGTGTGACATGCTATGGATTGAACATACAGTATAAATGACTTTTTTTGGCCAAACAAATTCAATACAAATGTCCTTTAAGCTGCCTTCAAATATACTCTCTCAGTGAATTGCTGTTTACTGATGATCTATTTTCTCTCCAACATTAGCCTTGATAATTCAGTTCACAATTTATATGGGAAAATTTCATAGTATTGTTAGCGTCGCATTCATTGCAGAGCATATTGTTCTGTTAAGTATGTATCTTTATGTGTGGCATATGCTATTCTTGAAATTAATGAAAAATTGAACCTGACCCAAGCCACATCATCTTCATCATCATCATCATCAAGTATTGACTCCAAACCTGTTTTGAATATGTAACATATTATATATTGAACATACAGTATAAATGACCAAACACGTTCAATTCAAATGTCCTTAAACTGCAATTGATGATATTTTTCTAAGGTGATTTGCTGTTTTATTTCCTAATAATCCACTTTCTCTCAAGCATGAACCTTGGTGATGAATTCTGTTAACAATTTGAATGGGATATGTTGTTTAAAGCCATTGTCAGCACGAGCTTGCAGTTGAAGAAAATTTGGCATGAAGATTTCAGAGCATTATTAGCATAGCATTCATAATCTGTTAAGTATGTATCTTTATGTGTAGCAGATGCTACTTTTGATAAGAATAGAACAGACTGAATATATGTGATGTCAGAGAACTTCAGCTATTGAAGCAGTTGTTGAACAGCAGTTCCAGCAGTACTGCAACCAAGATGAATAATGAAGAAGCTACACAGGAGTAGCTTACACAAGAATGTGCAGTCAAAAAACATGCGTGACATACCTGAAGTGGGTACACTTGACAAAGAGCTCTCTGAGAAACTGCAATTAACCTCAGACTTGTTGCCGGAGTGAGCTATCAAGAGATTTCTATAGAGATAATTCTAGTCTATCAAAACCAAGCAAGGAGGAAATGTTAACACATAGCTAACTAAAGTGACAAACAGAAGCGAGAACATAACAGACCAGGGATTTAGGGTAGGATAAGCACTGTTTGATTCATTCATACATGCCATCATCCATCTTCTAAGCTGCTTATCCTTCTGGCTTTCAGGAGGTGCTACAGCCTATCCCAGAGCTCATTGGTCAAAATACAGGAAACTCCCCGGCCAGGCCGCCTTCCTATTACAAGTAACATTGTTGAAACTGTGTGGCCGACTGTTAATAAAAAATGCATTAAGCACTTTAGGGTGCTTAAATGGTGGAGCTAGATGAAGTCAGTAGTTTAATTTACTAACTGTAGTACAAATAAAAGATTTGGATTGGGAAATCTATTTTAACAGTTAGTAACATTTATTTTAATATGATGTCTAAGCATAAACAATGTTACAGAACAGATTTCATGAATGCAATGACCAGCTAGAATGCCATACAACATCTGTGGTCTAAAACTGCATGTATGTAGCTACTCTGTATGGGTTTGTTTATTTTAGTTACGTTTGTTTTAGTTAGTTGACATAAGTCATATTGTGTCCTAAACCATATCATTATATCTGATATCTGTTGCTTGTGGTTAAAATGTTTACACAAACGATTCTGACAGATTATGACTCTTATCTATAGCAGTTTGCAGTTTACCGTCTGGAGTCTAGTCCAAGGACTCGAATAGGTATATACCATGACACATTTGCCGGACTGGGAATTGTTACCCCCTTTACAGTGTAGGGGCAGTAGAATCCCCAATCACACTACACCAACCAAATGCGCAAAGATTAATAATTATGCATCAAAAAATTGAGATCTGACAAAAAACCTCATGAGCATATATAATAGCTCTTAAACATAAGCCCTCCTTCACTCAAACTATGGATGTTACCAGGTCATTCGTATACAGTGTTATGTCCATGTCACCTTGCTTAATACCCAAACCTAACTACCAGCTGCTACTGTGACAGATGTATGTGTGGGGGACAACCTGGGGAAAGCTAACTCACCACTAAAGAAAGAAAGCAGTGTACTGCACAAATGCCACATGTACATGCCAAAAATGTGGTCACTTTGCAAAAGTATGAGAAATTGGAAAAGAGGTAACTACAATAAGTTATCCACTGCAGATAGTATTTGCAGAGTAGCACTTTATTTCAAGTCACAGACTCAGAATTTTTGATGAGTGTCTCAACTTGAAAGTGAATTTAAGCTTACTTTAGATATACGGCAGAACTTTGGAACTTACCTTAGGGGTACAGCAGCCTGATTTGAAGGCCCTGGTGGTAAGCTGAATAGCCTGGGTCAGTTCACAGTCACAGCATGACACTAGGGACACAGTTCAGATTCAGTGTGTTCATAATCAGTACACCAGTGAGTAGGATACTGGGTCACATTGTGGCTGCTACCATGGGACTACAGAAAACAATTCAAGAAAACCACAGCATACACACTGCTGGAGTGGGGAGAAGTGGTTATATGCAGTGTGTGAACAGCTGGATGGGTATTATTAACACATCTATTCGAGGTTATTAAGGAGATTAAAGAGCATACTGAATGGTGTGCTTTGATGGCTCCAGTGCCAGCTAATAAGGTAAGAAATTAAATCAAACCACTTGGCATTATATTTTTCGGTACCACTTTAAAATAAGGCTACCTTTATAAAGACTTTATGAATGCTTTAAAATAAGTTTACTAATGGTTATTCATTAGGCCATAAACGCATTAAAATCATTAATAAGCAGTTACAACAAGTAAGATGGACAACAGTGATTTGTTATTAGACTAACAGTGAACACACATATTTTTGTACTGTTAAAGCTCAGATTTTCAGGTTTACTAATCTTACTTTGTTTTTTCCATCAGTCCACATAACCCTGTCAGCATCAACACATATTCACGTGCATCATATGGAGTAGCTCTTTTTAATAATTTGTTATAACTGCTTATTAATAATTTGTGAAGTGTTTACCAATAATAACCAATAGTAACCTATTAGTAGACCATTTCTATATGCTTTATAAGGGTAGGCTTGTTCTAAAGTGGTACCTATTTTTCATATATTATATATTCATTTTCATTCATTTTTGGGGAATGCATGAAAATAACCTGTCCAGTTCATTAGAACTTGCTCAAATCACTTTAGCAAGGGATACATGAACTTGTTGAGAAGGTTTTACTAAATCAAGTATCTTAAAAACTACTTAACATGGGTAGATGGAACCGACTGACATATAATATATTTAATATATATAAAAATGTTAAGTAAGGGGCAACATTGCTAACATCTTGTTATTCAGTCAGCCACAAATTATAAGAAGTGCCTATAGCACGTTTTGCTAATCTTGCCATTATGGTGGTACAGTCTGATCAATTTTAATTATTTACAGCATTTATTTTGATCCAGTCAAAGGAAGACAAACTGAGTTGAAGCCACCCGGGCATAGCTTTAGTCTAGGGTGAGTTATTTTGACTTTATTTACCATAGTAGCTAAACTGGTTATTGAAATTAACAGGAGCTACTAAGGTGAGGGTGTTGAATTGTGTAATTACTCAAGGCTGACCAAAAGACTTCCCAGAAACAAGCAAGAGGTATTCTCCTGAAGAAACAACTCTCCACACCAACCATCCTGTTTGGTAAAACAATTGATTTAAAAAAACACCAAACTTAGCAGAGAGTGCTAGCCACTTACGTCCACGGCATTCAGATCGTGTTTGAGCACTTCTCATGTTATCTAGACACTGAACATCTGCTGGAGTTGAAAAGTACAAGCACCTGCACCTGTCTGAAGCGATTCTTTGAAAGATGCGGTTGTGCAGATGAGACTGTCACCGACAATTCACTGCAGGTGATTTCAATAAATTCTTCAAAGATTACTACTTCTCACACATTGCTAGCAGCCCACACTCTGCTCTGAGGCGAGGCCATCTGAGAGGCTGAGAAAGCAGTGCGGAAAAAAAATCTCTGTAGAGCTAAAGATCAACATCACTTTAGGCAGTGAGGATAAGCCCAATGTGGCTCACACTTGGGGATTAGATCAAGATGACTGTACCCACCTTCGAGAGAGTGTGGTTGCCAAAGTGACCAGACTTCACAAAAGCTTACAAAGCATATGACTAGAAACACGATGTTTCATTTCCTGATCAAAAACTTGCACCAGATAAAGATATTATTATTATTATTATTTGTCAAAACTGCCATCACCTACTTCCTTTCCTTCCGACTCCTCACCCACAAGCTGATTCAAGGTAGGATGAGGAAAATGTAGTCAGCTCCATAAGTAAGAAGGTTATGGAAAAAACACCTTTATGATTTATTAGCTCAGTGTCACTGTAAACATACGAGAAATGTCTTTACATTTAAACCGTCATCACAAATGTGTCACAATCTCAGGCATCTCAGTACTTTGTGAAAGCGCTCTTTACAGAATAAAGCCTGGTAAGACCTTCTGTAGTTGGCATCATGCCCATATTCTCAGGAGATTTTTATGATGAAAAAAATGAACACTTTTTTTTTAAGTTGGCATGTTGTGTGGTACACATATCTATTCCAAAGCCAATATGTATGTGTCCTGTAGACTAGGATTTTAGCTACTACTTATGCACCCATATGACCATACATTTCCAGACGCCTGAAATTCAGTCCTTTGCTTCACACCATGGCTTTTGGCATGTCCAAAAGCAATCACTCCTTTTAGCCCACCTCCTCTCTATGAATTCTGTCACACACCCTGCAGGTATTCATAGCTCATCATCTGCATCAGCCTGAAGTTACTACCACACAATGTGAAAAAAAAAAGTGAACTCAAGGTGTTTACACTGGAAGTAAGATGAAAGAAAAGGCTTTCTTCTGGCATGTCCTCCAAATCAATGGTTGGCATGGAGATGGTGTTTAATCATACTTTTGGCTTTTTTAGTTTAACACATTCCAGAATGACTTAAAATCACCAACATAACATGAAGAGAAAACAGTTTTGACACTATGCCAACTGCTATCTTTGTATCATGTTGCAGAGAAATCTACAGATTCAACATACTAACCAGCTATCCCCAGCTCATCCTGTCTTTGTACCTCAAAGGCTATAGTGAGTTACTATAGGGTCAAATCTGGCTTCAGTCCTCAATGAGAAGATAAATAAGTACCACTGACCCGATGATGCTCTGAAACCCTTGCTAATTATGTTGAAGGTCCTGCTCCCATTTAGATCATTTAAGGACACATACACAATGCAAGGAAGCATAAATGCAATTATGGTTGAAATCTTTGGCAAGAGACCTTTATAACTGCCTGCTGAAACGAATACAAAAGCAAAAAAACAAGACTTAGTTTTGGTGTAGCTTTCTGCTACTGGGGATGCTCTTGTTGAGTAAAGGGTTGGAGTTTTATGCTGAACTCAAAACTTGGCTATTTACATCAGCTGTTAAAATCAACACTGAGGAGGAGAAGAAGGAGAACAAGCTGTGCCTTTTGTTTTTCTCTACAGTAGAAGTGGACACCACATCAATCTGGTGATACTGCCTTTTGTTTATTTGGAGAATAAATTTAACAGGTCATGTCATCTTAGAAATTGTAAAAGTGGATGTAGTTATTTTCATTTTTTATAGGCATTCACTTTTTTTGTTGGATTGCCACAAAAAACCCCACACATTTTTGAAACACCTCTGACAATGAGCATGGCTTCTCTCTCCACATTTGCCAGACAGAAACATAAGACACCACTTAAAACCAGACAACTGCAGGTTTGTTGTCTTCAAATGTTGAATAGCAACAACATGTGGAACTGTTTCTTGAGGGGCAGGCAAACACCAACATAATAAACAAAACAACTACAGCTTACTGAGTCTAACTAAACCAAACAACAGGAAACAAAATTGCAGAAAAACTAACTGGAGAAAACAAGAGACAAGGTAATACAGAAAAGAGAAGGTAATAACAAAATTGTCCATCCCATAGAGATTTAACAAAATCCAGGCTGGTCTAGACTAGAGTTCCTCCAGGTCATGTGTGAGGATGGAAAGACGGAAAGTAGACTAAAGCTATGTTCAAACTGCCAGCCCAAGTCCGATTCTTGCATACACAAATTGTCTACGCATCACTCCATGTCAAACTAGGACAATGTAAAATTCAAACTCACGGAAGTGCTGGGATTCAAGAAGGGCACCTAAAACTTGTAAACCATGACTTGACAAAGGATTTTGGACTACATCACCAGTGAACTACATCACCAGTGAACTACATACATGACAAGCTGGTGAACTACATCACCAGCATGCCATTACCACAGCAACCTATACAGACAGGTTAGTTATGTCTGGACACACGAATACGATATGATCCTTTACAAATAACAGTGCGCACAGTCTTCTCAAAAGAAACTCTGATTTGCCTGCAGTCTGAACACATCCAAAATGGCCCCAAACGGACACAGAAAGCCAACAACCTTGTATTTACACACTGGTGAGACTAAACATCTATGAAGGTGGACAGTAGATTACATGAATACCTCACTGTATGAAAATGTTTACTGGGTACAGAAAAAAAGGCCAAGACCATTCAAAAAGAAAGACGATAAATGCAACCTGAGCAATAACATTACATTTGACATTTGCAAGCAGCATTACACTGTATATTATAATGAGAGCAGTATCTGGTGCCATGCTCAATATTTCTGCATACCTGATGCTGTTACTTTCCTCAGTAAGTTGTTTTTGACTCAAAAATGGAGATCATTTAGATCGTTAAGTGAGTAACCTGCAAAATACATATGCTTACGCATCACGTTAATACAACTGTGCTGCATTTGTGAATAAATACAGTGCATATGTTTTACTTGTGCTTGCTGTATCTTCAGTCTGATGCCTACAACACTAAAAAAGAGGAAACTAGCAGAAAAGAATAATCACACATAGTTTGCCCATGTCTGTGGATGAACTCTAACATGTTCACACTATCTTAGGGATCATAATAAAGCGGGGTACCCATATTTTGTGAAGGCTGTTTTGACTTCTCATTTCTCCTTTTTGGCTGCCTGGCCAGCAGACTTCTTTCTTGGGGTTAATTAATCACTCTGTGGTGAATAATTGAGACGTCATTGCTGGGCTAGCGTGGGTTGGTGTGGGCAGGGCTAGAGCTCTTATGTGAGTTGGGCATGGGCTGTTGGCTGAAAGAAAGGCTAGGTGTGGGCAGGGAGTGAGCTGTGGATAGGCTTAGTTGAGACTTGGAGCTGGCTGTAGAGAACTGGCTGGGAAATGGCCGAGGGCAGGTATGGCCCAGACTGCTGTGCTAGGGCTCCATCGGCTCTGTGTTAATGGTGTGTACGTGTGTGAATGGAGCGGAGTTCATTAGGCACCCCGCTAGGCAGCTGGAGGCTTGGGAAAAACTGTGTGAAGTTATTCATTGTCTTAAGACTCAATCCTAATCACCTCAGTCTGCTGTGACTGACAGAGATGCTCTCCAACCTGATTGAGAGTATTGATCTCTCTTTCTTTCTCTCTCTCTCTCTCTCTTTCTGTCTCCCTCTCCCACTCTGCCACACTGAAGATGCGTAATCAGAGCCCTTGCTTTTGAAAGAAAAATCTCTTCATCTGGCTTAATCATTCGATCAATAATTAGTGTCAGAACTAAAGGGGCTCCGACAAGGCTGTTTGTTAGAAAGTCTTTTCTCTATCTCTCTCTCTCTCTCTCTCTCTCTCTCTCTATCCCTCTCTCTCTCTCTTACTCTCTCTCTCTCTCTCTCTCTCTCTCTCTCTCTCTCTCCTCTGTCCCCTTTCATCCCTTTCCTTTCTGCCCACTGGGAGTGGAATTTGCTGAGTCAAGGAGTTGCGTTTGACTGTTTTGAGTTGTAAGGACAGTGTGGAACCCCATAACTGAGTTGACTTTCAGATTCACACTCCCCTTCCCCTGTGTGTGTGTGTGTGTGTGTGTGTGTGTGTGTGTGTGTGTGTGCGCGTGTGTATGTGTGTGTGAGTGCGCGCATGTGTTTCTCCCCCCTCTGTCCTGCCATGCAGTATCGGCAGGATTGCTGTCACCTTCATGGCTGGCGCAAGGCCAGGAGCTGGGGGAGAAGGACTCGCTGTGCTGCTTCTGGTGACTTGAACTTGTTAATCTCTAGATAATGGCAGTCTTAACTCAAAGCGCACAACATGTCGTGTCCCATGCACGAGTGTGATCGATCTCCTAAGTCTGGAGTTTGTACAAACAGATGTAACTGACTCCCTGTACATTAGAAGCTTGGCGTGGTGACTGTTGCGGGGGATTCACTTTTTTTCCTTCACCTAAATCACAAATACAATAAGATCTGTTAGCAATCGGATTGCTTCACAACTGCTGTTGGTGTGTATGTTGCTGTATTGGGTCTGCTGAATTAACCTGCCTACAGCCCTTAATCTAAACTAAAATTAAATCACTTGGCTAAATCACCTGGTAGTTTTTCCATCAACACTACATGGAGAGCATGCACAACATTCTGGTATTGGTTGGCTATCCTCAGTACTATTCTCACTGCTGTGTTTGATCAACTCCCTTCAGCACAACACACACTAACACACCACCACCATGTCATGTCAGAATGATCCGCCACCTATATAATACCTGTCATGTGGTGGTCCTGAGGGGGTCCTGACCGGTGGAAAAAAATGGGGCTGAAAAAGTATAAAGAGAAACAGATGGGCTACAGTCTGTAATTGTAGAACTATAAGGTGCACCTATATGTAGGTACAATGTAGATACAATGAGGTGGTTTTAATGTTATGGCTGACTGGTGTATAAACAACATTGAAAATTTACCTGAAAATTTTTGACATTTTTACCTGAAAACATTGAAAATTTGCTTGGTGGCAAGCAGCCTCTTTGAACACCGTAAGACAGTTTTTGTCTTTTTAAGGATATAGAAGACTACACCTCAGAAGCATTAAGAGCATTAAGTGTGGATGTTGTGTTCACTGACCTGCATTTGTTTTGCTCAAAATACACAGTCATCTTAAAGAACAAAGCCACCAAGTAAACAAGTGTGCTATGTAATTTGTCTATGAGACCTGAAGAGCAGCCACGTTTAAAAGGGATTAGCATAAATAAGCTAAAAGGTGGACATTTCAACATATGTAGTATATACTGACCAGGGTAAAACTGGTCAGGGCATCCCTTTGCTCTCAGAACAGCCTCACTTATTCATGACATAGATTCCTAACAATGTTGGACATATTTCTTTAAGATTTTGTTGACATGATGGCATTATAAAAGTCCTGCAGTTATTTTTTGGTGCATGTTCATGCTGTGAATCCCCTCTTCTACTACATCATTAAGTATTCATTAGTGTTTGTTGGAATCAAATTCAGTGACTGGGAGGACCACTGAAAAGCAGAATCAACTTTTGCTTCCTGACATGGTGCATCATGCCGGAAATACGTAATGCACATGGTCAGCAATAATACACAGCCTTTGTCTTTCAAGCAATGATTAGAAACAAAGTATGCCAGGACAGCAGTCCCCATGCCATTACACCACCTCACAGATCCTGCTCTCCTCATCTAAGTCACTTGTCGTTAAGTGTAAACTGTCAACTCTCCCAGAGAGTTTCCATCTTTCATTCTGGTCTGTGTTTACATCCCACCTGGATGCACAGACAAATGACATGCAGACACAGCTGGCTAATTAGATCATGTATGTAGCAAAAAAAGGATCATTTTAACACAATAAGACAATATTTACCTTTTTAAGGTAAGGACTACAGATCGAATGCATCCAGCCGTGGATGTTGACCGGAATGATCAGTGACCTGCATTTGTTTTGCTCAAGATACACAGTCCTTAACAGCACAGTGTAACAAAGGAAATGCCCAAATACAAACACGGCACTTGTGGCACAGGAGGGAAGAACCTTTTGGTTTGCTACACCATTATTAAAAATGCTTTCCGCATGGTAGTTTCCAATCAGACTTTCATTTAAACTATCATACCTAATACTGTGAGGGCATTCTGTGAGGGCAGCTGTATTTTTAAAGCAGGAGTGGGCACATATAAGAGGCCAAAGCTGAAGCAACAGATTACAGCATGAAAGACAGTGAAGTTTAAAAAAAATCTATCCAGCTAATGTCTGGAGAGGCCTTCAACAGATCACCAGCTACAAGGAGAGAAAGACTCCACTTCTCCGACAAGACTTGCAACTCATCAACGACTAGAACTACATGTTCTGCAGATTTGTTTGCAGTGCTAATGTTATTTTTACACAAGGACAAGCTGCATTATAATAATTAGTTTTCAAATAAAATATATATGCATCTTTACCAATCCAACATGTGCACTTTTAGGTTTTTCAAAATCAAGACATTAAAAATTTTATTAAGCCTAAAATTCACAGTGACTAATATGTATGTAATGAGATTTTATTCCAAGTAGATTTTAGGTTATTTCTATTACATTGTAAGAACAACTAATGTTTTCAAATGGTAAAAAAATTGTTCACCATAACATATCACAGTTGTCTCTAAATTTGGCATGCCAACAATTAAGTTAATCAATGTAGTTCAGCAACTACAATGTTTTAATGAACATCAAATTAGTTTGTGTTGTTTTATTTGTGATAGCTACAGTCCTCTCCAAAATCAGTTGAAATCAAGTTACAGATGTTTGGGCTTAATGTGAAAGTTATAGCACCTAAACAAAACAACTTAGAGTGTCATCACTGCCAGCCATATCAAACACAGGCACACGTAGCATCATATAGCAGTGTTCAATGTGGAAATCTTCACATCTGAGTACCAGTTTTATTGTATGGCATTCAGCAGCTATTAAACTGTTGAACTGTGTATGAAGGACTGTGTTAATGTATGTATGTGTGGTGTGTGAAAGTGGTCAACTGAAAAGGGAAATCTTTGCTATTTCTGAAATAGTAACTTATACAAAAAGGAAAAATAACTCTTGGCTTTAAAGACAGTGATGATATCTGGAACGTAATTTAAGCTTATTTTTGGAGTTTTGGAATTTACTTTGAGAGAGAGAGAGAGAGAGAGAGAGAGAGAGAGAGATCCTGGTTTACAAAAATAGAACTGCTTTTTCATTACGTATTTCAGCAGCAAATTTCAAGATTAGCTTCTAGCTGTGGAGTGTTGTGCTCTTTGGACCCCTTTTCATACTCCAGAGCAGCTCTGTGTAATGAGAGCCTTTTGGAGAAGGATTGTACTACAGATACAATTGATTATGTAATGGCTGAAGAGCTGTTCTCAGCACACTCTCACATGGAGCACACAGGAGTCTCTCTCCTTACAGTCCTGCTGGAGTCTCACTCAGTCTAACTTGTTCTAGTGCTGTAGGAGTCTTACTCACCCTCTGTCTCACATTGAGTACTAGTCTAGTGTACGAGCTGCTTTTAGTGCATGTAGTGTGCTCACACTGGACAATGAGTGTTATACACATTTAGTGATTTAGCATAGTGCTAATACTCGCATTATGTGCTACATTGACTAGTGACTGTACTAAAACGACCACCACAGAGGAAGAGGAGAAGCCATCAGATGTCGCTGCATGCTGTTTCAAATGCGAGTTGCCTGGCCCTCAATATTTCCCTCAATAATTCCCTCTAGATTTCTAAATTATTTATTGTATTATTGTATTATTTGTATATGTGTATTTTCTAGGTACCATTCAGTGATGTGACCTATGGTACACTGTGTATTGTGTAAGGACTGGTCCAGTTTGTGATGTAAAGCCAAATGGACTATTGGATAGACAGTTTCAGGTGTAAATAGGATGCATTCTGGCATACTAGCCAAAACACACAGTTTATTCATTACACTACCACCTAACTAAACACATACAGTATTTCTAATAGTCTTAAAGATTATGAAACCTAGAGGCCTATGCTTTATACTCATGTTCTAACACGTTTAAATTCAAACAAAGCTACCTTTACACAGCACTGTGTGAGAGATCATGCAGAAGACACATTTAATAGAAAACTACACAAGGGCTTCAGGTGTAACCCATAAATCTATCAGTAGGGCTATTAGTCTACTATGTATATTTGGGGACTCTACTGAAAGTTGAAAATTAAATAGTCTTTTTTTTTTACATGCCAATACTTGACCCCACACAACCTTGATTCAGCCAATTCTTTCTTTAGCCTCCATAAAACTTCACCTAAAACTAAAATTCAGCCGATAACAGTTTGCGGCTTGTATAGAAGACGTCTGATCTTATTTTTAAAGGTGTGCATTGACATGAAAACACTTTTTCCTCTCCTGGATTTGACAGGCTCATGCTCAGCAGTGTTTACACTTACAGGACTGAAGTGAGCAGAGAAATAATTTATTAACAGTCATTTCTGTTTATGGAAAGCATCCATACCCAGTAGCCAATTGAAATTCCAGTGTCATACCTGTGGTGTTGAACTGACAATGGACAGGTGTTTGACTCAAATGAGACATATCAGTCTCTTCTAATTGCCAAGTGACAGCGTGTGTGTGTGCTCGCATGCATGTGGGTGTGTAATAGAGAGAACGAGCAAGAGAGGAAGAATTCTATGACCTGAGTGTGTCTAAATTCTGTTTTTTTCTTCTTTTTGGATGAGCGCTTCTGAGTTTGAATGCTTTCATATCTTTGTGCATGACAAACAATAGACAGGGGAACCAATTAGTTTGTTGAGATGTTAAAAAAAATCACCTACGGTAAATCCCAGCAGATATGTTATGATTCTTCTCCAGGAAGCATTTAGCTGACTATTTCTTTGTTTGCCAATGGCTTAATTATGGAAGCACTGTAGCATTGCGTCTCCCTGGAGAGCTACTTGTTGGAAATGTGCCAATAGCATTAGGGGGAAAGCTGCGCTATGTGTGTGTGTGTTTGTGTGTGTGTGAACTGAGAGTGAACGCCTCTGGGCCACCATTACTCTAAAGCTTTAGGTAAGATGTACTCCCACAGTGAAAAGAAAGGAATTTATTCATTTATATAGGAACTAACACATATTGACAGAACCACAGCTTACAAACTCATTAAGGCCTATGTGATAATTGCTTTTTCCAACAATTCTCTTTCATCATCACTATCTGTGTAATCCTTAGTACCTTGTAACATCCCCGCCATTCATTACTTAAGCAATAGGACATGAGTGAGAATGTGCCATTGCAGGTAACATCTGTTTGTCACAAGTGATGTAGATTATCAGATGCTATGCATGGTTTTATACAACAATACTTCAAATTAAGCACAACGAAAAGCAAATCAAATGAGCCCTAATGTGAGCAAATGCTTCCACCAAAAAAAATGAACTCCCATAGTTATAGATAGCCAGGGCCATTTCACAATATTAGGATTGGCTCAGCTTTTTCAATAACTGAGTAGCCTGAAGGTCATCTTGTTCCAGACACAGCCCATCTTGTTTAACAAGCTAGTTTCCACATACTTCAGGCTTGTTGTTTAGTTTAGTAGACCCACCGGCTGCCAAACAAATTGTTAACTTGAGCCCTATTTGAGCTGGATTAGGTTTTCATAGGAGGTCCAGTAATGTCATTTGTAATAAATTGGTTGGCTGGTTTGTATGGGAAAAAATATTGGTGTCTTTTTTCCCAAATTACCTCAGATAAGCCCAATCAAAACATCAGGGATCCTGGACGTTCATTTCAGTGTCAAAATAAAATTACAACAAACAACAACTTAATACCAGATAGATTAGCATTAGGCTAGATAAGGTAGATTTGTTAAGCTTAACAAACATTACATAACGTTTCGTCAGAACAAAATCCCATATGTCTAAAATGATGTCTTCAGAGGAGAGGGAAAAGGAATGCTTTACTTTTAATGTGTGTAAGTATACGCCAACTCTTTTGTCCATAGAAATTTTTTTGGTCCATTCATCTAGAAATTTACATACAATGTAAAGAAGAAGAAGTACACTGAAATTATGTAAAATATGTTTTTTTTTTCAAAGACAGCAATATATTTCCATCTCCTACTAATTAGCCCATCCGCAAAAATGTTTCAATTACAGTAATCCTGTTTTAAACTTAAAGATAAAGAAACTATGCCAAGGGCTCAATTTTTTCACTCAGCCTTGTGTCACTAAAATACAGATATGTGTTATTATTACATTACGTTGAGGTAGATTAAAAAAATACTATTAGTGAAAGTGCACAGAGCACAGTTTGACAAATCATAGAATGCAATTCACCCCAGAATTATTGGCAGGTGTTTAAAAATGTGAAAAATGTAAGATTCATACTGGATTAAAATCTCATTGGTAATCACTCCAATCAAAGGACCTTTCCCACTGTAAAACTAATCTATCTCCAGTAGGGCTTTTCATATTTTTGGTCTGCAGCTGTGATAGTTGAACTACTAAATTAAACAAACTGGGGCTTTTTGGGAAATGACAGGTTCAGAATTTGATGTAGTTTCTCAATAGTGGTGTCATCAAAACTGTTGCATAACTCCTCCACACCTTTAGAAACGCTACTGTATGCTGTCATCGTGCTCTTCTGACAAAACAATGTCATGGCCTTCAGGCTAGGTTCTGTGTTCTGCTTCAGGGTTTATCCCACCCATACTATTCTTTCTTTCTTTCTCTCCGTCTCTCTCTCACTATTTCTCTCTCTCTGTGTTCTTTCCTCTTTTCTCTGTTCTTTATTGCAGATGAGTGTGCTGTCTGGCTCAGCCTGTGCATTGTGTCTGCTGGCTTTGATGGCAGTTCCGTTAGCTTTCCCCCAGGCAGAGTGCCGGTGTGTCAAAGCAGGTACACATGGGTTTCCTGGCATACACACGCATACAATCACACACACATTGTCATCTTCAGTCAGCGCTAAATGCCCCCTGGCTCTCAGCAGAGCACAGTGTGATCATTGAGGTTTCGAGCGGATCTGACAGAGCAGGTTTGCCGTGCTGGATGCTGCATATTTAGGGAAGCAAAGAAAGGTTTTCACCACATTCTGCCCCTAAACATCTTTCAGTTGTAAATTCCTTCGAGTGTGTGCATGTGTGCGTGTGTAGCAAGGAGTGGTGAGAAATTTTACAGTACAGCCCAAAAGGAATTTTGTCGCTTTTGGCTTTTGTGTTCTCTAGTACAGTACATTAGATTTGTAATAGAATATATATACAGTGTATTAAGCTACACATACAGAAGTAGTGTCTCTTAGTATGGTGTCAGGCTGCCATGTTTGCTAACGCAACATGCCAGACATCTAAGCATGGAGCTGTAGAGGTTCCTAATGGTGTCCTGCGATAATCTATCCCATGCAGCGTGAATATTCTCACACAGTTCCTGCAGATTTTGCAGTAGGGGTGGAGGTGGAGTGACAGCAGGCCTTCTGGACGTGTGACACGTGACAACAAACCATTCATCTGTGCCTCCACACATGGATTTGTTGGTCAAAAAGCAGGGCTCATCACTGAAGATGACCCACTGCCATTCTGAGTCACTCCTTGACAGTCTGACATGACACCATTGCAGTATTTGGCAACATTGACATGGTGTTAAGGGCAGTCGACACAACAGTCTGTGTGCGTGTTTTCCTGTGTCGTTCACGTTCCGTTATCTGCCAATGGTCCTGGCACTAACAGGATGACTCATGGTGGGCATCACTGCTGAATGTCTGCAATCATGGCTGTTGGGTCGGTCACAAATCATTCGCATGTCTCACATTGTCAAACCATTGTTATTATTATAGTTCATGCTGCAAGCCAAAGCTCTGTCTGGTGAATTTTGGGGCATTTTACTGGATCTCAGTAAAGATGTTCCTGTACACCTCAAACTATCTACACTGCTGCTGTCACCAGTCACATCATGCATGTCTGTGCCACAGACATGACTTTGGATTCTTAGCACTTTTGTTTACCACTCTCCAGTTCCTCTTTGTATCAGTCCAGCACAGACTCATTTCCATCTCATATATCTAAAGTTAATCTAGAAATACTGTCAATACTGACTTTACATTCCTTTTTAACAGTCTGTAACCTGACTTGATGATGTTGAGGCTTACTAGTGGTATCTTGAGAAAAACTCTTTGAGATCACGCTGATGTATTTATCTCTTGAAGGTAGTTCTGATACATTTGTGCCTACACTCTAGAGTGTTCTTGACTGGTTTGGCATTTTGCCTCTATGTTTGAAAATAGTCACTCTTTAGTCACTACTGTTGTTTTACATGGTCAGTCATGTTGTTTTCGGAGCTTGTCAGTGCATTCTTACTTCTTGATAATGTGAGGAACTATTGATTTTGGCATATGTATTGTTTGGACTGTAATTGTTCCTGATTTTCTGCCTGCTTTACTGACACTGATGCTTCTTTGGTCCTCACATTAAGAGACAAAAACAACAAACACAGGGTGCAAATGCCACATCTGGAAGCAACTTTTGTTGGATGTCATATAATCTGATGATGCAATGACACACATTTGAGTATGAAGTGATTCTGCAAATGCTTCAGTGTCCAGGAAACAGATTCTCTATAAATAGGTAAAAAGTTAATTCAAAAACATTAAACTTAAAGCAGTTGCTCTGCACTTTTAAACTAATAGTCCATATTAGTCCCTAAGTTACCATTCTCTAATTACTTATGCATTCTAATAAAAAGGTGCCAAAGATAGTCCCATAAAGATTCAATAAACAACAATGCTTAGTACTTTAGAGGACTATTTTTATAAATGAGATGATTTAAAGAAGCTTTACATAGTGTACATATTCTAGGAAGCACCCCTATATTGGTTTAGAACATTTACAGTATGTGAAGGGTCCTTAAAGGTGCAACACGATGGTATGTCAAAGATGGTATGTCATGTTGCAGAGATTTCTGCTAAAGTAAGCATGCTATCCAGCTAGCCACGAGCCATGCTGTCTCCTAATACCACTTTGTGCCTTGAGGTGATAGTGAGTCATTGTAGCATCAAGTCTGACATCAGTCCAACATGAGAGAAAGTAGAACTGCCCTGACAAGGTTTTCTAACCTCCTCTCAATCTTGTTGAGGGTCTAGCTCCTGCTTGAATGAAAGGAACAGCAAACACAATGATTAAACACAACCTTTGGCAAGTAACCATCGATGCTTGCTCAAACGAAAAAAAAACTAAACTGGTTAATGTAGGTGTTGCTGTCCAAATGGAGATGCTGTCGGCGAGTAAATTTAGAGTAAGTTTGATGCAGAACCCACAACATTTCTTCTAGCCTGGTAAGTGCTAAGTAAACAACTGTAAATGCTAACACTGAGAAGCTGAGTTTAATTCCTTATTTCTTACAACAGGGGTGAGTACTGGGTACTGGGTATTCATTTGACAGGTTGCATCATCTTACATTTTTTTATTCATAAACCTTTTTGAGCATTTTTTTCAAGGAACCAAAGGTGGTTCTTTATGCATTGCTCAAAGAACTCTATGCTTCAACTTTTTCTACTGTGTGGAAATGTTTATACTAACATGAAGACAGTCATTAAATGTCAGTATATTGATTATTTATATTTTTGTAATATTATTTGGTTGTTTATCTGCTTTAACAAATAAATACTTGCTGCCCAGGTGGATGATTTCTCAGACAAATAGGACTTTAGAACAAGACAATATCATCGCAGTAGTTTAAAAATGAAGCACTGATGATACTTTACAATAATTTATTAGTCAAAAGCAAGAAAGTCTTTTATTACGGCAGTCATATTTTGTACTAGTCCTTTAAGTCTAAAAGTCCTTAATTGCACTTCTGTAACAGATATACTTACCTGGTAACATTCAGGCTTATGAGTGTCTTGTTTGAGGGTTTGAGAATCAGTTACAGAATGTCTCATTGGTATTATAATGACAATTAATGAGTGGAAAATTTTGAATATACTGTGCTGTATGTGTTGGAATGCTCATCTACATCACATCAAGTATGAGCAGCGCTGAAATGAAATGACTACTTGTTAGTGAATAACTAGCTATTTGTCAATGGATGGTCTGTAGCTCTCTGTGTGTGCAGCAGTCTGTGTTTTGGGGTCATGATGAACTATTATGCTGCAGCAAAAGATTTTAAAGGGAGCACTGAATGGTGGCTTCTGCTTGGTCTCAGTGGGAGATAAGAGAGATGGAGAGATGGTGAGAGAGAGAGAGAGAGAGAGAGAGAGAGAGAGAGAGAGAGTCAGTGGTAGTGTGAGACACAGGTGGTGAGGAATGCATGTCTCTCCATACTCATGCACGCGCGCTCTGGGGGACGGCGGGGACGATAATGGAAGCGCTGGCTGCTGTGGCCGTATTGATTGCTCAGGCCACTAGTTTATTGTTCTAAGGAGTGACCAGCAACAACCCGCCAGGGCCTGGCTCCTCCAGCCTCCAGTGCTGCCTCTGCACGGGCCGGCAGAAGTGCGCGCGTGTAATTGTTTGTGGTGTTGGTTGGGCTGATGCTGGAACCCCACAGGGAGAAGAGTTGCTTCAGCCTGTGACCTTTCCTTTACTGAGTCCAGGCCTGATCCACAGATTGAGTGGAGAACATATCAATGCAGCTCTCTCCCCCTGCTCTCCAATTAACACACATACACACACACTCTCTTTCACACACACACACACACACACACACACATATACAGAGGCTCAGTGTCTGAGTTCGAGGCCAGATAGCGGAGCAGAAATACAATAGATCAGCTAATAGCTAATCATGGCTTCCGGAAGCACAGAGACACGAGAGCTGTGTTTATCCTGTCTGTCTTTTAATTGGGCTCGAACACAGTATTGAGGATTTTTAGTTTAGACAGTTGGGGAGAACATTTTCTTCGCTTCTGTGTGGGTGCAAGTGCATGCGTGTGTGTGTGTGCATGTATTCTAACACTTCATAGGAAAAGCAGACAATAACAAGGGGAAAACACAGTGTAAACAACTAAACTAAACAAGCCTGTCTTTGGAAAGCTATGTACACTGCAAAAAAACAATATATTGGCAAGTAAAATGATCTTATATGCAGTTGATACGTCTTAAAATTCTCATTTTGAGATTGTTGTAAGCTCCTCTTATGATTATTTATCTTATTTCCAGGCATTCTTTACTTGTTTTAATTACATTCAGTAAGCCACATATTCTCACTATATTGGCAGATGGTTTTGCTAATGTTAAGAAATTAGCTTAAGTCAAATTACCTGCCAATATAGTCAGAAAGCTTTGCTTAAACAAATCACTTAATAAGGAAATATCTAGAATTGAGTAAAAAACCCTTAAAATCAGAATTCAAATGTATCAGCTATGTATAAGATCATTTGACTTCTCAACGTATTATTTTTTGCAATGTACTTTACTTTCCTATGTAAAATAAGTTGGATAATAAAATGAAGTAGAGGATTTGGGTCATGTTAAAACAGCTTAGTGGGTGTATACAGTACATTACTGTGCGAAAGTCATAGAAAAATACAGAAAAGATATATATTTCTACACTGTTACACATAATCCTCAACACCTAAATATCATTTCAAAGTTTTAAGTGTCTAAAGTCCACTCTTTTCCTGACATTCTTTTTGGGAAGCTTGCTTTCAGTTTTTAAAGAAATCTGAAGGGAATTTTTCCACACCTCATTTTAGAAGATGGTTCAAGTTTCTACTTCTCACAATCCAAGTAATGTCAAACACATTCAGTGGGGTGGTCAGTCTACTGTTCTGAGAACATCAGCAGCTTCTTTGTTTATTTAATTTGTAACTTTTCTTCCATCTTTCTCTGCTTTCTTTCCTCACTTACAGCTTTTTGTAACTGCTACACATTCTTTCATACCCATAGCATTGAGATGTTATCACACAATGGAAGAATGGAGAGAAACACCATTGGATTTTAAGTAAAAGTGGAGCTTGATTCTCTCCTATCCTTCAAACATGAAAGGATAACTTCTGTTTATCTTGTTTACAGAAAGGCATGAAACTGGCCCACACAGATGCAACAGGCAGGAAACCTGGTTACCTGTATGCTGATGTTAATTACTTGCTAGCTTGCTAGTAACTAACTTTACTACACAGTAACTTAAACTTTGAGTTTTAAGATGATCCGCTTTAAGTCATCAAAAAGTGGATAACACCAATGACAACAAAACCAACAGCAACCTGTAACTAGCAGCCATGCTGTGTGGTACTAATAAGACTGAAACTGTCTGTCTCTTCAGTTCCTATGGAGTCAAAGCTTGCCTGATATTGTCCAGGGTTTGAGAAACTGCCCATAGTGAAATGTGCATAGCAAACTAGCAACTTTCATTGAAAGTTGTGGTGGATCTTGTTAAAGATGTAGCCACTGAAATTTTTCCGTGATTGTTTTGCTATTTTTCCATTCAACATTAAACGTTGCCTGTAGAATCTGTAGCATTTAAGATAAAATGGAATATGATTAAATAACTGGTGATTATAAAGCTTCACCAGCTCCTTTGTTTAAATATGAACACCAGCCATGCTTGTTGACAGTTCGAGTCCTTGGAAAGGGTTCTTCTCAGAGAGTACCATTTTTGTTGCTGATGCTCCATTGACATATGTAACTTTTTTGTGAGTCAAAAATGTTATGTAACAGTTAATGTTACAAGATTTTGGAATAAGCTCTTTTTCGTGTCCTCGTTTTACAAATGCAGGATTTGTATTTGAAGTGTTTAAGGTTCATTCTATGTCAGTTCTATGGAGCATTTTAGTTTCATGCTATGTCAGTTCTATGCAGTGTTTGATGTTCATGCTATGTCAGTTCTATGGAGTGTTTGAAGTTTGGTATGTCAGTTTTATGGAGTGTTTGATGTCCATGCTATGTCAGTTCTATGCAGTGTTTAATGTCTGTGCTATGTCAGTTCTATGCAGTGTTTAATGTCTGTGCTATGTCAGTTCTATGAAGTGTTTGAGGTTCAAGCTATGCCACCTCTATGCAGTGTTTGAGGTTCAAGCTATGCCACCTCTATGCAGTGTTTGAAATCTGTGCTATGTCAGTTCTATGCAGTGTTTAAAGTCTGTGCTATGCCAGTTCTATGCAGTGTTTGAAATCTGTGCTATGTCAGTTCTATGCAGTGTTTAAAGTCTGTGCTATGTCAGTTTTATGCAGCGTTTGAGGTTCATGCTGTGTCAGTTCTATGCAGTGTTTGAAATCTGCTATGTCAGTTCTATGCAGTGTTTAAAGTCTGGTATGTCAGCTCTATGCAGTGTTTGAAATCTGTGCTATGTCAGTTCTATGCAGTGTTTGAAGGCTGTGCTATGTCAGTTCTATGCAGTGTTTGAGGGCTGTGCTATGTCAGTTCTATGCAGTGTTTGAAGGCTGTGCTATTCAGTTCTATGCAGTGTTTGAAGTCTGGTATGTCAGTTCTATATAGTGATTAAAGTCTGTGCTATGTCAGTTCTATGCAGTGTTTGAAGTCCGGTATGTCAGTTCTATATAGTGATTAAAGTCTGTGCTATGTCAGCTCTATGCAGTGTTTGAAATCTGCTATGTCAGTTCTATGCAGTGTTTGAATTCTGGTATGTCAGTTCTATGTAGTGATTAAAGTCTGTGCTATTTCAGTTCTATGCAGTGTTTGAATTCTGGTATGTCAGTTCTATATAGTGATTAAAGTCTGTGCTATGTTAAAAAATGTTAAAATTATAATTATATAAGTATATATGAGTTAATACTATATACGTCCTGTATGGAGTAATTGTTTATTTAGTGTTTTGTTTATTTTTATGAGAATGTACACGTATGCTCCCTTTAGTATCTTGTTCTATAACTATTCAGCCTAAACTGTGGTAAATTGAAGCTCTTTTTCCCCATTTGATGATGAGTAATGACACATTCTGTGTTCTTGATGCTCTTTGTCTCTGTTTTCATGCCAATGCTCAGATAGACGGAAAGCGGGGGCAAGTGTGTCTGTTTGTAATGCAAGTTTGTGTTGTGACCTGTGGCTCAGCGAGATCTCCCTCTCACTGCTCGCTCACTCACCACTAAATGTAGATATCCAGCCATCCTCAAATGAACAAACACAATTTGGCAAATAGTACAGAATGAAATCGAGCGTCCTGTGCTGTCCAATCCTCCTCCAGCGCTCCCCTGAGGTGTCTCCCCTGAGTCCTCCCTGGAGCTGAGGAGTCCGACTCCATCCTCACACACATTATGTGTGAGCAGGCCAACTCTATTTGGGAATTGGTAAAGCGTGTGGAGTGTGTGTGAAAGAGAGAGAGAGAGAGAGAGAGAGAGAGAGAGAGAGAGAGAGAGAGAGAAATGGAGTCCGAAAAGAAGAGAGCGGCAAATTCCATTTCACATCTGAAGTAGCAGCGCTGCAGAGAGATCATTTGGTTTGGAGTGAGTAAACACAGAAGACTCCATCGCCTGCAATGATGTGTGTGTGGTGGTGGGGGGGTATGTGTGTGTGTGGGTGGGTGTGTGTGTGTGTGTAGGTGTGTTTGTTTTCCTATATATTTAGGAACAAAGTATACTAAGTGTGACAACAAATAAATGCAGGTACCTGCAATGTCAGACCTGCTTAATGCATCTGACTTTTGTAAAGTGTATAAAGTAAAAATGTTCATTTTGGTCAAGTTATTTGATTTTTAGGAGATTGTTTGTAAGGAGAATGGATATAAGAAATTCCACTTTCAAAAGAAGTCAAGTGAACATTAGTTAATAAAAAACAGGAGCTTCCAAAATGAAAGCTGTAGCTGTCAGGAAGTCATTATAGAGAAAAGGAAACAGGCAAAAAAGAAATAATTTGCAATTCAACAAAGAAGCTGCTGGTGTTCTCAGAACAATGAACATGCCACCAGTGGTGGTTCTAGGGTGGTGCCCCAGGGTGGCAGAGGCATAGCAGCCAGTGCACTGAATGTGTTTGGGATGACTTAGATCATGAGAAGCAGAAAGTTTTACCAACATCTAATGCTGAACTGTGGAGGTGTGGGAAAATTACAGCTCAGAAAGAAAGACCTCTGAAAAATGGCAACTGTAAAAAGACAAAGGGTGCCCATACTGTGATACTAAAAATACGAAGATTTTGTTTAGTTGTTAAAGCTTCTGTGTAAGTTTCTGTTTCTTGATGCTAAATATGAATATTTTAGCTGTTTTGTACAATACTGTATATATTTTATATATGGGACATGTGTCCTGAAAAGGTATAAAAACAAATGCATGTGTTTGTACAAGACCTACAGAAAGAGGATGGGAGGAAACGGCGAGCAGGAGGAACAGGAGTTATGTGAGGAAATCCAGTGCGGCAGAAAACAAGAGCATTTTCAGATCAAATGGAAGCAGTCATCTTTGTCTGTCCGTCTGTCTGTCCGTCTGCTCCTCCATTTCATTCTTTTGTATGCTGGAAATGCCGGGCAACTGTGACTATTGTGTTATTACTCCTTTTATATTTCAGCAAAATAAGGATAATGTCTTTAAAGAAGTCCAGAACATTTTGCCCACACACACACACAAACTCGCACAGCTCGCACAGAGCCCACACACATCTCGAGTGTCCGCAAGTTATTCTCTAGATCTATAATGCAAAATACCTGTAGAAGGAGTCTGAGCTACTTTGTTGTTTTGACATTGAAAACCATACGATTTCTAGGCCTGGCCTGAGCACAGCACTCAATATATTGAGCGAATGAACATATGTGTAATAGAGGTATTAGAGAGAGGTCCTGCAGGTGAAACTCTCTCTATCCATAGTCCATTTATTCATATGATATACACACCAATCAATTCCAAGAAAAAGAGCTGGAGAAACACAGAGCAGGTATTTATTAATGCTGAAGTTTGGTTAGGTTCCAGCTGTCTGTAGTTAATCCATAGAAGGACACCAACAGGATCATATGAGGACGTCGACAAGTGGAATATGGAGTTCTACAGATAACATGTTCCATTAGCAGACAATGGCATTACAACAGTCTGTGGCTGATTTTAGATTTCATACATGTTTATGGGTCCACAATAAAACTCAAGATCACAAATATCATATGTAATATATCTCTCAGCCGGGAAGAAAATCCAGTCACTTTCTCGACTTTTTAAATTGTCCATAAGTACCTTTTTACTACCTAACAGCTAACTCGTAGAAAAGTCAGAATAGCCAGTCACTGTGCTCAAATTAGGCTTGCTAACAGCTGTTTTCAAAATCTTGGCTTTTTTCCTTATTTGCTACTCTAATTTACACAATTTGCTATAATAAGGTAAGTAAAAAAAAAATCTTATATAAGTAATAATCGTGACAGTTAATATGCTAGAAATGATTGCTCCTGCCAGCGTTTCTCATTGCAAGCCTACTCAGAAACACTTAACATTTTATAGACTCCCACTGCATACTCCTTAAGAGTTTGCCACTGTTGCCCACCTTCATATAATTAACATATGGGAATTGCCACCAGGGCTGTGTCACTTGAGTAGGGGGGGTAAATATTTAAATGAGTTGAATCACTGGAATCATAGACTTTGTTCTTGTGTTCATATGTGTGGGTTTGTATATGTTATGCCACAACAACCGGCCTAAAAGTTACCTGCCTTCTGGAAATTCTCCAGACATTCTCAATTACCGGCTCTGACATTGCCTGACAATGCCTCCATATCACTGTTTGAGCCATTTATCATGTTTTAAATGCTCACGGTGGATTTGATAGACTTTAAATTCCAAGTAATTCTCGTCTATGCAATGTTTGTTTTAGCTTGTACTAATGACCCTGACTGTAGGGTCAGATACTGACCATGCTTGTGTTTGTGAAATTCTTTAATTGTGATGGAACAGAAAATTTAGCCTTACACACAAACACCCCCCGCCACCCACCACACCACACACACACACACACACACACACAAACAGAAAACAAGCACATACCTCCTCCAGCATACTGACTCTGAGAGCTGACTGAAACTACCCAGTCGGATCTTGCTATTAAAACCATCACAGGCTGCAGGCTTTCATTGCTGGAAGAATTTGTGTTGCCCCTGTTAGAAACCGGATTAACCCATAAAAACCTGAGTCTTAGTACATCACTGGCTTGATATTCAGAAAATGAACATTAACTGCAAGTCAAGCTAGCTGAAATTCTAGAATTTAAAATTCCCTAAATTGTGGAATTGTGTAGTAAGCTTTGCCCGTCTGATGTGCTGACTATTAAAGGGGTCAAGTACCTTCACCATAATCAGTTTTGCCAATAAGCACGAACTGTAGACACTTCACATTTCATTTCTTCAGTGTAAAATTTTAGCAACATCAACTGAAAAATTAACATAGCTCATCAAGATAAGAATCCAATAATTACATAAATAGTCACAATTGTTTACATAAAAGCTTCTTCAAAACAATTTTAATATGCACGTGCATATATCTTAATTACAGTCACAAAGACTAGTGAGTAAGAGCAGTATGTTTTAGGATGCAGTGTTCAGTCCACAGACAAATAGGTAAATGCAGGACGTATTCATTTTTCACCTGAAAATTTCTTTACAATTATTCATTTATTTACATGTGTGATACATTTGTTGACTTTTTGTAATAGTTCAATAATCTTCAAATGTATTACTTTGTTAATTATACTACTACTACTATTGTTACTGCGACCACCAATAATAATATTAATAGCAATAATAACAATAATAATAAAAAGTAACCGTAGTGGAGGTAATAGTCGTAGCAGTAGTATTTTTATGTGCTGCTACTTTCGGAACAGAATGTGATAACTTTACAAGCAAATTAAAAAAAAATTACCACCCAAGTAATTTAGGGCATTTCTTTTGGTCTGTTCACACAATATAACAGAGGACAGCTATTTTTTTAGAGTATATCAACAACTGGTATTGTATATTACAGTACACTTTTTGAATCTTTGCAGCACCTGTTCCAGTGTGTTTTTTGTTCCTTTCAAAAAGTATCTAGTACTCTATAATGTGCTACGCATGTTTCAATGCAGTTCTGTGGACCTACAAAAGGGATGTGGACTCATTGCTGTGGGCCCTCACCACTGTGGGCATGGCACTTTACGATGATGTGCAGAGAATCTATTTCTCACAAACGCGCTCGAGCTTCCAACACAGGATGAAAGAGAAAGGCGTTAATTGAACGACCTTGGCATGGATGGCTTTTCATGAGGAGATCCACTTCAGCGTCGAAAGCAGCAAGAGGAAAGAAAAATTGTGTTTTAGTGGGTATTTTAAAATTTCACGCTTTGACCATGTCTCCCTGAATGCTGACCAATGTTGCTGGAAATGACATTTTCTGGTTAACAGTTGTGACCTTCTTCAGCTGTCCTCCTGGAGAGGTTTAAATATAATGGGCCATAGTGAGCACGTCTGAAACCCACAAAAGAGTGGCGGCCAAATGTGTCTGTCCAGATTTCACCTGACCGAGAGACACTCGTCAGGAGACGGATCAAACAAGGCTGCATATTCATAGGGCCTGCTTCACTAGCCCTAGTGTTCTACAGAACATGTGTCCTTGCAACAAAAAGTACAAAATGATCAGAACCAAGAATTTCACGTGGGGGAATGAGGAGCTAGAGGAATCTTTGCGCGTTCCCTATTGTATGACACTAATTACTCCAAACTCTTCAGCAAAGCTCAATGCCTGCACCCTCTCTACTGCTGCTCTGTTTGTTTTCTCTCTCTCTCTCTCTCTCTCTCTCTTTCTCTCTCTCTCTGTCAGCCCATTAAATAAATAATGCCGTGCCTGTCTGCATTCCTGGTGTGTGCTTTTCTAGGCACCTCTGGGGGTGTATATCTACGAGATATAGGATATATATTTTTTTCTAAGATTAAGAGATGAGTGGGGAGGGGAGGAGGGGGGGGGAAGAGGAGGAGTGGAGCGAGAGAGAGGAGGAGAGGGTGAAGGCCTGACTCCTGCTGTCCGACAGAACAGGGCTGAAATGGCAGATCCATCAAAGCAGCAGAGCCTGTCTCACCTGGGGTGGGCTCGTACACACGCCACTGAGAGTCCGCAGCAGACAGAGAGAGAGTATGGGAGAGAGAGCAAGAAAGAGAGAGAGAGAGGGGAGAGAAAGAAAGAGAGAGAAACTCACTGTTTGTGAGAGAGATTGTGTGTGAGAAAAAGACCATATAGCAGAAGGAGAGTGAAAGAGAGAGAGAGAGAGAGAGAGAGAGAGAGAGAGAGAGAGAGAAAAGGAGATGGAGAGGAAGGGGAGGGGGTGTAGCATGCTGTCCGCTGGCACGAGGCCAGACTACACTCAACACCATTGTCCTTCACCTTCCCCAGCAGCAGCCTGACGTGCAATTACAATAACTTTACACTGACCACTTAGAAAACGCCTCAATAACAAGCCCTTTTGTATCGTCTATGAAAGCAATGGAACTTCAATAAACTTCAATTGGTTACATCTGAAAACCACGCCTGAAAACCAGGTTATGCAGACGTACACTGCTTTTAAAACTGGCTTACTGGCTGGAAAGTAACAAATGGCTCTGAGTAACAAATCAATTCTCGATCGATGCATGACGAGGCTAATGCCTACAATATGTTATAAAGCTACCTCCAACTTTACTTTCTGTTACAGCAAAGTTAGTTTGAGTGAAGTTTAAATTACATGTCTGTGGACTTCACCTCCACACTTCATCACAATCCCTTTTCAATGACCTGCTTAGGCTTCAGCTGAGGAGCCAAGAGCAAGGTGTGTTATTACAGTAGTTTCCACTACAGTACATACAAACTGCTGTTGTAAATCTTGACTTCTCCAAAGCTCCACTTCTTTGGAAGCCAGATGGGTGCACTGCAAAATGCAAGCTACATGCACAAACCAAAGCAGTCACTTTCCGAACGTGTGGGACATACAGATATCTATATTGTAGATGTGGGTTCCTATGAAAAGTGAGCACCGACAATACAGTTCTCCCTGTTTTAAACTGAAAGCCCTCTGCAAAATAATCATGCAGTTAAACCATACAAAGCGAATGGAAAAAATACATCCTGCTGTATTTAACATTCACGCTCAATGCTGTGGGAAAGTGACAATTGCTTATCTCCATGGCGATCAATAATGGCTATGGGATCGAGGTGTGGAGAGCATACGACTCTAATGCAGATAGGATGTCATTATTATTTTCTTTCTCCTAATGACGGTCATTATGCACGGCCACTGATTGAATTCCATTTGTTACCTGCATTTGAGCCGGAGTAGAATAATTACCATTTAAGTGTCTCCATTAAAATTCATACACGAATTTCATGGCCAGACCTCCTGTTAAAAATAACTAGAGTATTCTTTGCATGTCAAATGAATTGCATTTCAGCCCAAGCCTGATTTAAATACTTGATTAAAGAATGGCTTGTCTACACCGATTATGATTTCTGAGAAGATGCTTGATGATCGGTCAAAAACAACTTGTAGCTCACACGTCCTCACATTCTTATTTAATATTTAATTAAAATGGATCTGCTGGTAAAACACGATCAATATCCAGCTTTCTGCCTAAATTGCATTTCCAACCTCCTGCGCCTCATTCAAAATAAACATCGCTATTTCATTATAAGCAACATCATCCAGAAGTCTTGTTCTCTTCATGGTCATTGCTTTGTGTTGTTCCAATTCAATCATTACCAGAATGTATGATCCCTGCCATAGAAGTGTAGGTGTGGCGTATAATAGAGACTCCAGTGCAGATCTGTGGGCAAACAGAGACCGGACCATTCAGTACGGACAATGTAGCACCTAATGTAACCGGAGCGAAACTCAAGAGCAAGACTTATTGAAGGATCCTTGATGGGGTTATGGGGTTCAGGATGTCAGTGTTCACATGTGTAATAGCTCCTCGTCTCCTTTTTATTTAATTCAAACAAAGGTGCTTCTCAGCTCCAAGGATCGTCCAAATGTTGAAAAGCTAGCAATGCTATATTTACAGGTATTTGGAAGCTATTGTCACCGAAGAGGAAGGTCAGAGTTCTTCATGGTGCACTTAAGAAGAAAAACTTACAGAAAGTTTTTGACAGAATGAAAGTCAGTCAGAAATCAAAATGTACTTTTTCACCTAGTTATGTTATATGCCTGGTTCTGTGTGGCCTGATGCTGTTGTTACATCTGCTCTGTCTGGGAGCCACTGGGAGCATTTTACCTCCATGGAGCTCCTGGCTGTCCTGCACTGTGGAAGCTTGGCCTGTGCCTGCTGACCCATCTTATGAACCACCAACATTATTATAGACTAATCAGAAATTACACTCTGCTTTCTAGTGCTGTCTTGTATCTGGTGTTGACCCGAGGAGGATGGGTTCTCCCTTTGAGTCTTGGTTCCTCTTGAGGTTTCTTCCTTCCTAACTAAGGGAGTTTTTCCTTGCCACTGTCACCCTCGGCTTGCTCACTGGGGGCTCGAACACCAGATTCTTTGTGACAACATCTGTTGTATAAAAATAAATGTTGATTGATTGATTGATTAATATTAAGATTCATCATATCTTTTAAAAAAAGTCACTATAAGTCACAAATGGTGACACTATAATGTTTTGGTCATATCATGATGCACCAGGGGTAACTAATGGTATCATCATGTTTTTCTTCTCACCATTGCTGCCTATCATTAAGCGAGATCAGCTAGTTCAAAGAACCTCCATAATACTGTGATCTACTAGGAAATGTGCCACATTGACTGTAAATAACAGTCAACCCAAAAACAACTCAAGTCAGAGTTTCTTCGTGCAGTGTAGCATTGCAGAAAGCCCGCCAGAAGGTCAGCTACTGCTAATCCATGTAGTGTTGATTTCAGCTCAACCACAGAAGAGAAAATAAAGCACGGCTGAACCCATACAAGCTGTTCTGAGTTTGTATGTGTGGATCACGTTTAAACTGTAGACATTTTTCCTTTCCAGCTCTCGCCAGGTTATGAATCCATGCTTTTTCTTTTTTTCCCGCTCATCTCTTCACTGGATATCTTCAGCACCAACAAGAACATGTCACTTCTGGTTTCTCTTTTTATTGGAGTCCACCGCTGCGTCCGTCCACCCAAGTGGAATTAACTGTGTTTGTGTTGCAGGTAAATAAGCCGTGCAGGGCCCTAATGTAGCCGGGAGCCCAGCTGCGGCCGAGCGCCCACCCCACCGAGCAAAGCCAGGACGAGAGAGTGGGAGCTATAGTGAGACCTAATCAATCAATGCCAGATTACAGCTAAAGCCACTTCCATACCCATTAAAGGAGGACAAATGCAGAATTGCAACTGAACAACTTCTAGTTTTAAGCCAACAGTGGGACTTCCTGGTTATTTATCAAAGTCATTGCTGGTGAGCCAGGCTGCCTGGCTGTGCGATTGTTGTTCTCAGCAGAGAGAGGCGAGAGGAAGGAGCCATGCTGAAAGGCCTGTTTATGCCCTCAGCTCTGCCGCTGTCAGCCGCCTGGAATTTACTGTAAATCACATTGCTTTTATTGCAAGATTTAGTAGCTTATCCTCGGTGGGCTCCATTCACTTCGAGCTTGTCCCCATTAGGATGTTAGCCTCAGACCATAAAGGGACTTGGCTACACATCATCATAGAATGTGAAACCAAACCTTTCATTTCTCTCTCGCTCTCTGCTCTTCATTCTCGCTCTTTTTTCACTCTCTCTCCCACTTGCTTTCTTCCTCTCCTCCCTTTTGTTGCTTGCCTTTTATTCCTCCTTTAAGCCTATTCTTCAGGAATTGCTTAAAAGAGTCTTACAGCTGGACTCGGAAGCGGCTGCAGCCTCCCCCTTGCGGATTGTCACTATCAGTGTTTCCTTTATTTCTATTAATGGACCTTGGCTGTTTGCTCCTGCGTTATTTATACAGATGTGTCAGGACATAACGGTGCTGAATCTCTCGCTTTTTTTAGGGCATAAAATGTTATGACTGTTTTTTACCTCTCGGATAAGAAGCGTCTACAGCATCTCCAATTACTGCCTACAAAATCTGAGTGATATAAAACTGGATGTTACCCTGGAGACCAATAGATTAATATTTTATTTCCAGAATGAGTAATATGAAAACGCGTCTTCTACCGAATACACCGTAGGATACATATGAACAAAACGCATGCATGTACGCTGTTTAACATATGACTACTGGCATTGAATTTACATGACTCAAACATGTCGAGGGGTTGCTGTCTCTCAGTTTACTTCTTCCAGATACACCAAATTTAATTCACAGGCAAGCACTTGACACATTTGAATCATGTAAAATCAAAACAGCATTTTTTTCCAGCATACTGTTGCTTTTATAATCCCAACAATCCTGTTGCATCACTAAACAAAGAGGGAAAATCAGCAGAACAGCATCCCTTCTATCTTGCTCATAACGGTGCATCCTTTACATATTAAACTATATATCAGATCTGTGTGACAGCAGAATCAAATCGCGGGCCTGTTGCACAATTAAAATACATTTGATGCTTGATTCAAAGGGAGAACGATAGAGAATCAAAGCGTTTTCATTCTGAATGAAGAACAAGGCATGCTTTATTTTCTCCATGGGGCCCTGATCTAAAGCGTTAGACGCTACATTGGAACGAATTAGATTAAACATCACAAATCGCACGTCAGGCTTTGTGAGCAGACGCTGCTTAGCTTTTTCCTCCAAAGCATGTGTTTTTTCCACAGCAGAAAAAAAGACCCTAGTCCAAGCCCGGATGAAGTGATGGGAGATGACAGAGGAGTCTGCAGGCAGAAGGTTAAAAAACAGTGCGTCACGTGACTGGGTAAACCCCTAACCTTGTTCCTGAGGAAACGGACAGTTTCAGCAATGGGGAGGGAGGGCGGGTGGGGGGGTCTGAGAGAACAACCATGGCAACACATTCCTATCAAATTAGAGCCTGATGCGGCGTGTACACAGCCCCCGATCATTACTGCTTAACTGGTTAATCAGTTGAAATCCATTTAGATAAATGCTGTTCTTAATCACAGCTTTGGAGTCTGGCATGCAACTCAAGAGTAAACAGACAGAGTGTTTAATGTTCACTTTTTAAGCTTTGTTATGTTTCCATCATGTGGAAAACAGTACAGTTAATTATTCAGATTTAAATCCATTACATTTCTTTGAACAGCACCATGCAAAAGTCAGAGACCACCCTTCATTTATTTAATATCCAGTCAAAGTGGCCATTAAGGTCGTTTTCTGGAGGACAAGTGAAAACAGGAATTTCTAAAACTAAATTTCTAAAGGAATTTCTAAAACTTTGTTAAAGATTTAGAGAAAAAGGACTCCTAACAACCATGCAAGAGTCCTGGTAGACCACCACAGCAGTCACCATCAGATAAACAGTACCTAAATTATTATCTTTGAGAAGGGAGAGAAAATCCATTCAGAGCTCAAATAAATCAAGTTTAATAAAGCCACAGGTGTTTCTGTCCATCCCTCCGCAGCCTAACACAGCAGGTCTGAATGTGTTGCTGTTGAGAAGCCGTCACTAAAAGCAGGAACCACACAAATAAGAAGACACTTTTCAAGTCAAACAAAAAGCTGCTGGTGTCAACCTCAGGACAATGACCACCCCAGAATCCAGACTTCAGCAGCACTTTACACGTATGGTATTACTTTGATAATAAACAACCACAAACTTCTAAGCCTGAACTTTGGACATGTGAACAAATATGTCTTAGCTGCAATAATGAGGAGCTGTAATAAAGGTCAGCTCCTAAAAATGTTGATATCATATTTAATTGTTGAGGCTTTAAAGCAATTGTCTTCTATATATATTGTCTATTGGATATTAATTGTTTTGTCTATTACATATATATGTGTTTATTGTCTATTACATGTTTTCTACACATTACATATATTACTTGGTCATATTGACCAGAAACTGTATCTCCAATATGCTAATTTGACAGGAGAAGGAAGACCTATACTTCGCTTTTAATGTCAGGCAGTGTAACCAGACTTCTTGGGATTTTTTTGGGGCCCATTGATCAGAAAATCCACAGACAATTTAAAAGGCTTCACACAATTCAAACAGCAGAGAAACCAATAGTGGTCTCTGACTTTTGCATACGCTTGTAGATTTGGGTAAATGTGGGTTTTCTTCCTCTTCTCTTTTGTGTGTGTTTTCTTCCTCCTCTTTTCAGGTTTGAATACGAGCAGACAAAAGGAATAACTTCACACATAAACATCAGCTGTGTGTGTGTGTGAAGGTTTGTGGTGGACTGTAGGACAGAGCAGAGATGCACACACACAGACACACACGTACAGACAGTGTGTGGAAATATGGGTGTATGTGTGTGTGTGTATGGATGATGTGTGTGTTGACGTGCCGTAGCAAGAGTTCAGGGAGGCAGCTGAGCAAAATAATTTAGAATGTCCTGCCTGCTGACACAAGGACAAAAGGCACGGGGAGAACTTTCTCATATGTGGTGGCGAGACAATGGCGGCAGCTCGAGCTGCAGACTACACAGCGGTTGTTTTCTCGCTGACCTCTCGTCCTCAGAGTGATGGTTGGAGGCAGCAGACAGCCGGCCGGCCGCTCCTGCATTTCTCCAGCGCTGCGGCCGTGCTGCACGCAGGTACAGCAATTCCAGCACTGATGAGCAGCGTTTTCCTCCACTGCCAACACCTCAACCAGGAGATTAATAACTGTCCTGATTACATCTACTGCACCGGTTGTCCTCTCTCTTTCTTTCTCCCTCTTGCTTTTTTCTCTCTCTATGCCTTTCTTTACATCTCTCACTCAGCTCTATTTATTTTCCTCTCTGCTTCTCACTCTCTCTCTCTCTTGTTCTCTAATTCCCTCTCTTTGTCCTTTTACTCTCTTCCTTTCTTTCCACCTCTAAATCTCCTTAATTCCTTCTCTCTCTAGCTTTTTCCCCTTCACCATCTTACCCATTTTCCTCACTCTCTCAGTCTATACCCTTTTCCATCTCTTACTCTTTTTATTTCCCTTTCTTTCTGTTTCTCTTTCCTCTCTCTCTCTTTCCCTGTTATCCCGACAATCCCTCTCTCTCTCCTTCCTTCTCCTGTCTCTTAATCATCAGTGTAGTGATAATAGGACAGGTGTGGATGAGCAGCTGGCCGTGTTTCTCTATGGTACTGTGTTCAGTGCTTGTGTAGTTGGTGTATGTGGGTTAGGAGAGTGTGCTATGTAGTTGTATAGTTTGTATGCTTCTGTCTACCTCACCCTCTTTATCTTCTCCGTCTCCTTTTATATCTCTTACTCTTTTTCTTTCTTATCCTCTCTTTCCATCTGTCTCTTTTTATTTCTTCCTTTAATTTCATCTGTCTTTTATTCCTCTTTCTCACTCTGCTTCTCCCTTACTCTACGTTCTCTTATCCCTCACTGTTTTTACCCTTTTTAGCTTTTGTTTTCTCTCTCTCAGCTGTTTTCCCCTTTTCCATCTCTCTCTCTCTCTCTCTCTCTCCCTCTTATGTTCTTTTATTTCCTCTGTCTCAATCTGTTCTCTCTTTCTACTTCCTTCTATCTCTCTAACCTTCTTTTCTCCTTCAACTTCTGTCTCCCCCACTTTTCTCTTTTTATCCCTCGTTCAATTATTTACCTTTCTCACATTTTTTGATTTTGTTCTCTTTTATTCTCTCTCTCACTTTGATTCTCTTATTTCTTCTTATTTCTCTCTCTTCATCATGCTATTTCATACCCTCCCTATCTCTTTCTTTAATCATCCTCTATTTGCATCTTCCCATTTCTCAGTTTTTCTCTTTATTTCCTTTGCTGTCCCTCTATCTCTCAGCATTGTTTACATCTCAATTACACTTTCTTTCTTTTCCCTTATTCATTTCCCCTTTCATTTTCTCTCTGCCTCTTTCTTGTTCTCTCTTTTCCCATCTCTCGTTCTTTCCATCCTAATGTAATTCTTTTATGCCTCTCTTTCTCTGTCCTTTATCCTTTACCTCATTTGTTCTATATTTCCTTCTCTTTCTCTGAGTCTCCCTGTATATTTTGCTTTTTATTTTCTTCCCTCTTTTTCTGTTTTTTCCCTGTCATTCTCTTACTCCCCCCTTTATGCTCTGCTTCCTCCCGTACAGTCTAGTTTGCTGCGTGGATTGTGTTTCAGAGTGAACTCTAAATATGCCTTCAACATGTCTTCTATTGTGGTCATCAGATCTGCATTGTTCCATAATAATGAACACTCCTCTCTGCCAAAAAGTGAGGTGGGGTGGGACTCAATTAAATCAAGATTAGCTATAGCAGCGAAAGACGAAGGAGATGAGGGTCCAGCTGCAGCAGCCGGACACAGTCAGGACCGGGACGGTAATTATTACCTTGGAGTGAGGCGGGCGGTCATTTGTTAGGGAGGCCGAGTTGAGTGGAGGTGGGTGCCCAGCGGGTAGGAATTCTCTCAGGGGTTGAAGGCTGTGCTGGAAATGGCCAGTAAGCTCACCGAGGAGCACTCAGGGCCGGATCAATGCATCACTCCAAGGCTCCGGCATATAGAGTGGAAGAGGCACGAGGGAACATGGGTGACGCATGTCGTAGCGTGTGTGTACACTCACATTCCCAGTCCACTCTCCTCTGATCCTCTGCAGGAGAAACACAGAGTGGAGTGTGGCCTGTTGTGATGTATGATCTTTCACTCGTGACTGTCAAAGCAATATATAATTCTAAGCAGGACGCAGCATCACTGCGTGTGATTAGATGTCAGCTGAGAATAGTATGAATATCATGAAAGCGCTGACTCCACTCATCATTTTAGGGAAGGAACAGAGAGATCATCTCAAAGCGGCAGAAAAGAGCAACACAGCTTCACTGTGAATTGCTCCAACTAAAGCAAAACGCATGTAGTACAGTGGAAAACAATTAAACAGAAAAATAATTAGCTTATAAATAAACACGGTAAAATACATCTATTTTTAAATGACTGATATCTTAGCAGAACACAAGCTTCCTGACACACGCTGTACCCCTGCCAACGTATGGATGTGTTGAATTCCATCTGCACTGCACCTGATTTCATTTACTGAAGGACTGATTAAATAAACTTGGCATTGGAAAGTGATTGTACTGGCTTTCATTGCGGAGAGATCTGGAATGATAAGCATATAGTGGCAATGTGATGTCCGTTTATTAATTATTTATTTTATTTAACAAATAAACACCGGCTAAACAGCTTTTATAGATACTGTTTTATGTTGTATACTGCTATTATAGTTACCTACGTATAATAATGCTGCTTACAGGTTATTCTAAAATCATTAATACAATCATTTATCATACTATTATAAGAGTTCATACCCCTACAAGGGTCTACTTGTAACATATGTGATGTTACATACTAAAAACAGTCAGAATGTATATGACCATTATATGAGCATTTTTCAACATAGCATTAGACATGTTCTTTTATTGTCACTGTACGTTAAAGGCTAAGACACCTCCTTTATGATTGGCTGTCTAGTACTGTGTGTCATTTAAAGCAGTCCTAGCTGAAACACTGTATTTAACTTCAGCATGAGTGGGTGGCTGAAGTTGATGATTTGTATTTCAAGACATTACAAAAGACAAAACACTGTGGTTTTCCTTCATTTTCCATATATGGACTGTATGGACCAGGGAATGAATGATACATTTGGAAACTTTAACAATGTTTGGATTCTGCATCAAATTCCAAAAATGTCAGCAAATGGGGCCACATCTCAGTTGTGTACTACACGCTAGCATGAGTTCGACAGACTTCAACATACTAACATTCGAACTCATTTTATTTCTTGCTTCACCCTCCGACATTTAAAAAGAAAAATTCAGATGCTCCTCCTTTTCCATTTCCTGTTGCATTGTGGGACAATAGTGTCCATTATTACCAAAAAAGATGTGTGCATTGTAGATGTTTGAGTATACTCTACTTTGATATTTGTAACTGTACTATATAATACATGCTCAAACACTAGTTAGTACTAGTAAGTTATTAAGTGTGTGATTGGGACAGACCCTTGGATTTCCATAATATGGACTCTTTTGATGGCAGACACATAACTGAGAAACATAGGAGATCAAAACAATTCTTTTCATCTTAAAAAATTTATTCAACGACTTACTGCAGCTTATTAGAAATATCTACCTTGTAGATATTGTTCATTTCGGCTAACATGTTACAGTTTGTTCTAGCAGTCTTCTAAATGTTGGTCAGCTTCTGCCTAGTGAACTGCACTTGGCTGGATATTTCTGGTAGCAGACTACCCATGCCACCATCATATCAATGTCACTGCTGTGTTGAGAATGATCTACCACACACAAAAATATTGTCAACAGCAGTCCTGTGGTCAGAAAATGACCAGTGATGAATGGGGTAGAGGGTAGTATGACAAGCTGTGCAACAGATGGGCTGCTGTGTGTAATTGTACACCCAAATATTGGACCTATAAGGTGGATAGACCAAATACAGTGGTCAGTGTAACTGCAAGGTATAAATACAAGGCATGCGTTTCTAATAACATAGCCAGGATGTAATAGTGCAAGGTGGCTGTTTATAAACCAATAAAGTGGACAATAAAGTGGCCAGTGCATGTAATTATAAGATGGTCAGTGGGTGTAATCACAAGGCATGCGTTACTAATAAAGTGTCAAGTTAGTGCCACTTTGAGGTGTTTATTAAAGTGACTAGGGCTGGTAAATAACAATAAGTGTTATTACTATTTATGTAATAATAAAGTGACCAGTACTTCATAGTATAAGGTAGGGATTCCTATTAAAGTGCCCAATGGGTGTAATTACAAAGTAGGAGTTTCTGATAAAGTGACCACTGCATGATAGTAGTGTTTCTTATAAACTGGCCAGTTATTGATACTTCGAGGTGTTTCTATACAAGCGGCCAATGAGTGGTATTTCATTGTGTTTCAAATAAAGTGGGTAGTGCATGGGAATGTGTTTCTAATAAATTGGCCAGTAATTGTAACACGGTGTCAGTGTTTCTATAAAACGGACTGCAGTGTCAGAAATGTCCACTCATAACTCTGCTCATGGTAATTAACTGACTGGTTCAAAGACACATGCATTACGCGTTAAGGGAGAGCGTGTGAGCCTGATTCCTCAGCGCACTGACCCCTGTGGTTAAACCAGCCTTATCCATGCAGCCCCTGCTTTGAATTTGGCTCCTCGGCAGGGCGCATGCGCAATCCGCGGCGCGCTGGCTCCTCCGTGCAGCAGCTGTTTGGGGTTTGAAATTCCAACATGGCAGAGGCAGCGGTCAGTCTTCCCCTCACTAACTTGGAATGGTTTCAAATCGCAAGCATCTGCGCTTGAGCTCCAACCACCCGTCCTTCGGCGAGCCTGCGCGGATCGATGTCGCCCTAAAGCCCTGAGCTCACCCTGTCACACACACAGGTAAGAGTTAATCCAGCTCTTTCGACGATATTAACAGTTTTCGGGAGAGAGAGAAGGAGAGATAGAGAGAGGGGAAAAGAGAAAAGCAACGGGAGCTGCTGGACTACGGAAGGAAGAGCGCTCTGCCTTGTGTGTGTGTGTTTTCCCTTCTTCTCTTATCGTCCTGCTTGAACCGCCTCTCCAGATCGCTGCCGTGCACCGAGCCCCAGCTGCAGCCTCCCAGCGAACCGAACCCGGCTCTGAACACGGCTTTGCGGAGAGCGTGAAAATGCGAGAGCGAGACTGGGTAGGTGAAGTTTGACCTCGCCGCTCGCCTTGCAGTCCATCTTTAGGAGGAAAGGGGGCTTAGCTTGGGAAAGTGAGAGTGGGGTGGGGTTGTTGCTGCTCCAAACTAACTTTCCTGGCAAAAGGCAGAGGCACGGCTGGTGCGTTATAAGCTCCCTGAAAACTTTCCCTCCTTTTTCTTTTTGCCTTCACGCCGTTTGGCAGTGTTTTGCTCGCTGCATGGCTGTTTAAGGGCAGCGGCCGGACTGGAGGCTATTTTTAAAGCTGAGGACATCATGCCGAGAGAGCAGGAGTTCAGAGCCTGGCGTTTCGTGTAATGCCAGTTTAAGGCGTTCAGCAGCCCGCGCTGTAGCTCTGCTAGTTTTAGGCAGACGGTGGGAGAAAAACTGACATGAGCTTGCTGTCGTGGTCATGTGTTCCCCCCCACCAGTCTCTCTCTCGCTCTCTCTCTCTCTCTCTCTCTCTCTAACCTTCTCCACTCCCCCTTTCTCTCTCTCTCTCTCGCCCTATCTCTCTCTAGAAGAGCTTCTCTCCTCTACCACGTTATCCAAGAGCTTCTGTTGCTTTTCCCTTCTCCTTAATTATATGCATGTAGGTTAAATGAATACCTGACGAAAAGGCCCCCCGTTTCAGGGCGCTGAAATGCGATAGCGGAGAGGAAAAAGTGGCCGTATTGAAAGCCAGGCTTTGGAATTCCTCCCGTTCTGCTGGTTCCCCCCTTTCCTCCCTTGTTTTAGCGTGGCAGAGATGATCAGTAGCACCGGTGTATATGGTACGTCTATTATTTCTTTTTGTCTGTCATTTCACCTCGTCTTTTCTTCCTCCGTGCATGATTTGTTCTAGTAATGCCAGTGACCGATTCGCCTACCTGTTTGAATGTTTTGCTCGGAACGCAGATTTTAGGGCTGTAAAGTGTTTATAAAGTATTACCTGTGTTGTGTGTGCGCTATTACAGCGCAAGAGAAGCAGCCCGAGCTCGGTAGAGTCGTCTAACAACTTAGACTGCATTCACTGCATTAGATTGCACTAATACAGTTGGTGCAGGAAAGCTGAAAGATGTATTCATTTTTATATATATGCATATATTTATACACACACACACACACATATACATACACACATTTGTTTATGTGTGGGAGTAATAGCCTATAATGATGTCATGATGTCATTAAGCTCACACTGAGTATTGCTCTTTCCCCTAAAGGAGTGCTCTATTATGTAAAGCTTAAATAACACATTTTGCAGATGTAATTTATTTAATTAAGCTTTTGGTTAATTTTAGTCATGTGGTCTTGTTTTCCACTTCACTACTCTTCAGGGATCTGAGGGAACATATACAGAAACATGTCTTAAATTTGCTGTAACTTTGTTTTACATTTTCTGGACTGTGGTCAACACAAGGATGGTGTATGTGTTTGTGTTTTGCTTGTATGGTGTGCACATACAATTTTCCAAAGCCGTGCATACTTTTGCAGATAATCAACATTTCATGTTGTGTCCCAGCCTGCGTCCAGTGTTAGGAACGTGTTTGCAGCGCTTTCTGCACTCATTCTGGAAGCAGAGAAAAGTTAGCAGAACTGTTTACTGAATGTGGACGCATGCATTATTCAGTCTGGCCGTGTTGCTTCATCCATCAAGCGTGCAGAGCAGAGCCGTGCAAAAAGCAATATGTGCACTTGTACAGCTCACATGTTTTTTCTTTCTTACCTAAACCAGCAAGAAAAGTACATGTCCATATTTCTCTGACATGTTCTGCCTTTTACTCTCACTCTCACTCTCTTTCTTCGACTTACGTTATATACATATTGACAGTTAGGCTACTGTTATAACACTGGCATTACACTCGTTTAATAAACAAGCAACAACACAGATGCAAACATGCCCTTAGAGAAAGTAAGACATGTTGGAGTGATTATGGCAGAGAGTGGCAGAGTGTTAACCAGCTTCATAATCTTATCCTGCAGGTTAAAAACATAACCAAAAAAACAACAACTCATTGAAAGAATATTAGCCTTAAACAGTAATGTGGAAAGAGGAAACATGCAGCACTTTCATTTTGTTATTTAACCACACGATTATAATCATCAGGCATGGACTCGAGTGTGTTTTCCACTCCTCTTCAGCTCTGAGGATCCATCAATAGAGAAACATACATTTACATTTACACAAGCTTTTTTTTATTACCATGAAGTTGAAGTGTTTAACTGCGGCTGTGTTTTTTCCCTCTGGAAGTCATTAGACGTATGATACCTGAGCTGTCAAAGCAGACGCGTGATCGTGGGTAGTAGGTGAGCGGGACCGAGTGGCCTAATTGAAGCCGTTGTGAAGTGCATGAATGTTATCTGACCAGCTACAATCTGCTAATAGGAGTCAAACATATTTTGGATAGATGTTAGTTTGAGTCTTTGGCAGCTTTTGTAGTGGTTTTGTTAAGTGCTGCTGGACTGGGAGTAGGATGTGCTGGGTTGCAGCCTGCAGTGATGTTGCTTATTTAACACAGTGAGCAAAGGACGCGTGTGTGGTGCTGGCTCAGATCGGGCTTAGTCCTGATTTAACCCCGGTCCTGGCCTTATCAGCATGTTAAGCAATACGACAGTACGACTCATTTCTGATTGTACGTGCATGCGCATGTGTGTGTGTGTGTGTGTTGACATGAAAGCTCATGTTGAGTTTTGTGGTGTGCTTGATGACAGATGCTGACCCCTCCCCTTTTCAGCACCCTCTTTGCTTGATGTGTCTTGTGTTGACATACTAGAGCAGGCGGCCAGTCATCCTTGGGGATACACACCTATGAAACACACACCAGCATGCGTGCACACACACAGCACGGCTAGCCCAGATGATGCTACCTTAGCGCGCTAATTGTTTTGTTGTGCAATAGGTAGTTTGACAGTGTGCAAACATGTTCTGGGAGAGGCAGCTGTTAATTGGGATTTTTTGATTGTAATTTATTAATAGAGGTGAATATGTATTTATTTACTGTCTTTTTTTAAAGACCAGGCCTACTATTTTTCTTCTACACCAGTATATTAAAAAGAAACCTGTTAAATGCTTCAGCCTTTTTCTCTTTAATAGAATTAATTGGAAATTAATTGTTGTGACCAGTTTGAGCTGATAGCTGTTCATGTTTAAAACACTGTAAGACTCTCGTCAGGGTTTCATGACCACACTATAAATTCACAGTAGACGGAAAACCCACCAGCCATCGCAGCTTACTTAATATTACACTCTGTCCATTACAGCTGCATGCTCCAGTGCTCAAGTATTCAGTATTACTTTTCTCTGGAAAAAAAAAACAGTTGCAACATTGTTCATGGAATAATTTTGAGTCCTGCATAAGTGTAAGAATACAGATGAATATAAATGTATATATATGTATCCTACTTTTTTCTGCAGTCCCAGACCCCTCTTTTCAATTTGCACTATTCATGTGCCTGTTAATGATATGTTGAGCAATTAGATATAATTTTAATTAATCTATAATGTTTGTGTGTAGTGTTAGATATGAGTTCTGAAGTAAATGTATGTAGTCATATTTGTCTTTGTTGTTAATATGAATTAATTAATCATAAAAGACTTTTTAACCACACACACACACACACACACACACACACCCATTCCGCTATATATGTGTGTGTGTGTGTGTGTGTGTGTGTTTGTGTGTGTGTGTGTGTGTGTGTGTGTATTTATCTTATAAACTGCAGGCAGCATTGTATGTTTTTTCCTCCACCATCTGATCCCTTTGACATTTTACCTATTCACAAGTGCAATGTAACATACACATTAGCGGTGTAAGGTTAACTCCTCCAGAGCGGAATTCAGAGCTACAGGAGTTAATTTAATACAGGTGATTTTGTGTTGGAGCTGTTTTTCTTGGTACTCATTTGTCAGTAGTTTTGTCTGTCTAAATCCTCGGTGTTATAAAAAGCCAGCACTGTGTGCGCTGTTTGGCGTCTAACTGGCACTGTCCTCTCGGGATTGTTTGTGTAAATGAGACTGACAGTTTTTATCTCAATCTAATGGTGACAATTAAAGGAAGCTTCAGACTAAGTCGGCTCGCCGGCGGACGAGCACCTTGGGGGATCTCGGGGGCTGTTTCAAATTGATGAAACACTCATCCGTACAGACGGATACATTTGTCAGTCTCTGTAACAAATCTCATTCAGTTCCCCCCTATCTTCATTCCAGACAAAGCCCTGCTCAAATGAAATCAGTACTGGGTTGTCATCTTTAAGCAAATATGTTAAGTGTTGTCTCGTGTGCTTTTCATCTGAAAACGGAGGAAAACCCCAAGGGAGAGAGACGCATGCAAATACAAATCCCATTTCTACAGAGAGAGAGAGAGAGAGAGCCCCCCCCATTCCAACCTTTCTCTCTCTCTCTTTTTCCCTCTCCTGTGGCAGCTGGCTGTGTTATCTTTGTGCGTTTCTGAGTCCGCTGTCAGTTCTCTCACTGATCTAAGTTGGGGCGCATTAGAAAGTGGTTGCAGCTGTCTGTTGCTATACTGAGGGATGTGTGCGTGTGTGTGTAATGTGTGTATGCTCTGCTGCAAAGATGAAGGACCTCGAATCCTTGACATGCTCCCTCTGCTTCCCCCTCCCCCAACTCATTCTCTCTCTCTCTCTCTCTTACACACACACACACACACACACTAGCTCATTTAGACACATACTGTCTGTCGGCTCTGTCCTCTGTCCTCTCTATGACTGACAGCATACAGGATGGATGTTTTTAAATGCATATTGTCCATTATCTGTGCTGTGTTGGTGTGCTCCGGCTTCTGTTTGCATGCCGTTCTGCTGTCCGATCACAGATTATCTCCTGAGTCGTGGAGCCGAGAGGAATTTTCTTCCACTGTTTCTGGCCCAGTGCTCATTCATAAACCAGGCAGGTGCTTTAAATGGTAGTTAGCAAACAGTGTTGCACCAAACTATCAGTCTGATATGAACTCTCAAACCAAACGATTACAGACTGGCATTACATTTAGATACGCCTTGGGCATTTTTTGTTTTTGTTACAACCTATGATTTATTAGCCTAAATGATCAATATAACTTTTGTTCTAGTAGAGCCTTATTGTAACAATATAACAATATTGCATGCATTGGTTTATTTCTACACCAGAAATGATGAGGTGCTACCATTGACCGGTTTCATTGGCCGCTGGATAAAAATTTTTGAATGCAGTATCTCACGTGTTAACTCTAGGTTTTAAGCAAAAACAGAGTGGCCTAGTGTGAATTTAGAGATACAAGCTCACTTTTCTTTACTGATTATTTAGCTTTCACATACTGTCAGTTGAGTACTGATTTAGCGCATGTGATGAAAAGCTTACACGTCAGCGCTGGTATTTTATCAGTTGTAGGAGTTTTCCTAAAGAACAACTTTGATCAAATACCCCTCATTTCCCCTTATTTCCTTTAGTCAATTTTGACTGTTCATGAACGAGGGTATCTAAAGTGCTGTGGTCAGTGTTTTATGGCTTCCATAAATTATGGATTGTGCTTTATTTGTAACATGTTTTGAACAGTGTGTTGAGAAAAGCACTGAACGCAGTAACAACGCTTGACAGATTGCTGTAAATGTGTTCCTGTGCGCACTAGACTTCCATTCATTACAACGCATGGCGGAGGCAGCACAAACTGACAGCATCATAACCACAGCGATCACGTTAAGCTGACATTGAGATCTGAGCTACTCACATTCCCTTTTTGGGATTTCTTTTCCAGCTTTCCACAATGGAATTTGACAGGGAGAAAAGATGTCAGAAAAGATGGTGTATTTTTTGTTGTGAGGTAATTGTTAGTATTCTTAGCTTCAGTGTTTGATTTGGTCAAATCTGGAGCAGTTTCTCAGTGGTTCATATCTCAGGAATGTAAACCAATGCGTTTCTGGTTTGATTTATGCATTTGACTGATAGATATTTCTAGTGATGGATTAGACAAGCACTGAAAGCTGGTGTCCTTTGATGTGGTTAAGACAGGGAGAGAAGTTATTAACGCTGCCCATGTTCTTGACACAAGTGCTGTAGACCCTTAGAACCGAGCGTAAACGAAGACCTTAGCCCTGTTTTTCTTTTTTCCTGCCATCTCAAACAATGAGCTGGTCTTTGCTGGAGCTGTCTCACTGCCCATAAAGCAAAGAGACGGTGCAGTGCCTGTGGGGGATTGGTTCAGAATAGCCAATCCCCAGGTGTGCAAAACTAGGTTTAGCAGTAATACTTTTAATCTGGCCCTCTCCAAGATCCTCCCGCATTCCCAGCTTTGTGGGAGCAATTAGCATACCCCCAGTGGCAGGAGCAGACTGATGTCTTCATTTCTCTGTTTACATTCTAATTAGACATTAAAAACTTTTGATTTTTAATGGCCTTTATGAAGGGAGATTTTATCCTCTTTAGTTCAAGGGAAAGCAAAGGGAGAGAGAGAGAGAGAGAGAGAGAGAGAGAGAGAGACGGTCAGGGAATGGAGCTTTTTATTTTTCTCTTTGCACTGCCCTGCTTGCCACGAAAAAAAGGATCTCTACCTTTTTTTTTATATATCTCTGAGATCAAAATAATTATTTTTGCATTGACCTAGAGTGCAAGACTAGTGGTTTTTGAATATGCTTTTGATGCATGGCCAGAAATGCTGTGGGTCCTGCCAACGATGAATAACCGTGTGCTAAGGTTTTGTGAATTAGGGTGTGGAATGACACTGGCAGCTAATCACAAAATTTTCTAATAGTTGGAGAGTGAAATCAAAGCTGTTTCAGGTCTGATCAGAGGGCAGTTTGAATTTCTGTCTCCGCTCTTGCTAAGACAGGGTTTCTTTTAACCCTCGTCTCATCCCGGTCTTTGCCATTTGAAGCTGTTCCCAGCAGTTTGTTTCTGTTTGCTGCTTGTTTGGCGCTCCTCTGAAATGTGAAATTGAATGACTTGATCACAACTCCACCAGGACCTGCCCCACAGCAGAGCAACAGTTTCTATAGAGTGCAGAATATCAGGGGCGCAGATGGATTGTCCGTGGCCGTCTGCCGCTGCAGGAATACGTGCTTTTATCATTGAACAACCTTGAAAAATGAGACGTGCATTTTCAGTCCGCCTTCAAGGTGTTTTGCTGTGCGCTTCAGGAAGGATTTCTATGGCCGCTGAAGTGTCTGGAAATTTAAGAAACTAAGAAATAACATGAAAACCACCGAGATGACTGGAAATGCTGTGGCCTCAGGGGCTATACGTGCAACAAGTCTGGTTCACTGTTGACACCAGCATCCGCAATACTTTACCCAGTTATCTGGTGGACATGAGCGAGAACCCCAAGGTTTTCCCCCTCTTATTTTCTCAGTGGGCTGTAAGTTCTCTCCTCCTTGGTCAGATAAATTTTCGTTGGATCTCTCTCATTTGTTCTGTCTTTTCAGTATGTGAAAGCTTTAAGGTTTTTAATTGATGCGAAATTGTGAAATACTTCTTGTCTTGTACTGCATAAAGGGTGCGGTGCAAAAAGTCAGCCCGCTCCTTCCAACAAGCTGCGCTTGCTTTTATTACAGGGTGCTAAAAACCCTTCGCCGCTATTCATTTATTTGATGTTTCTTGACATTTAAATTCATCGGAAGCCTTGTAAATTACACTAAGCCGGGGGAAAACATGGCTTTAGAAGATCACAGTCATTCTGAGCTCAGCTTGGAGAGCGAATTATATCATCTAATGAGAACATAAAATTGTAATTAATGTATTGAAATTAGCCTCTGAGAAAAATTGTCCATTGATATGCATGACAGAAAACATTCATGTGCTTGAATGTGAGTGCCAATATTTTGGCTGCCTTTTCCCCCCCTGTTCCTCATTGGCAAAAAAAGAAAAGAGGAATCCTTCAGGAATGATGAATTGAGTCTTCACGTTCAGCAGCTAATTGTCTCAAATTGATATTTTGATGTACTACTAAAGATCACATAAAAGCAGTCAGATCTTAATTAGGATGATGATCATAGGGAGATGTGTGCTATCTGCCGCTCGGCGCTGCGCGCTAACTTCCCAGCGCTCCATTCATCCTCGCCGGGGCCCGGCTGGCTGACAGGTTGGCAAGGTGCCAGGGATTGACGGAGGGAGAGAAGCTGGGGTGCGGTGGAGAGAGGCGCTGTGTGAGGCCCGTCTGAAGGACTGAAGGCAGGGTGCACGCAGCCTTGGTAAAGGGTTGGAGGCAGAGAGGAGAGTGAGCCTTGGTAAAGTGCCATGTAGGTTTAAGGTGTCAAGCCTGTAGAGGGAGGGCTGCCTGAAGCATCTGGAACCTCAGAGGGAGGTTAGCGGTTAGCGTACACCAGTGGTACTCCAACACTCCCAACTAGCGGTAGCCGCCTAGGGCTCTGGGGTGCAGGCAGGACCTTTAGACCAGAGTATGCTGGTTTCTGGATGCTGTCCCGGGCTATTTGTAGTCTACGAATTAGAAGACGTAAAAGACCATGTTATGGAAGCCACATAACCATCCGTTTGATCGGAAGAGTATCTGTTTTCATTCTAAGTGGTTTCAAGACCACATGCTTGAGAATATTTGAGTGCAAACCCCTGCTATTAGGCCAAGGTGGCTAGTCTACGATCACTGGCCTCGGTGTCTTGTAGAAGCCTAGCTGGAAGCCCAAGCTGCACAGGGGCTCCTGGCTAGTCGTCTGGCTGGCGGCTCTGACTGGAGGCTTCTAATGTTGGCTGGTGGGGAGACGGCCGGCACTAATGATGGGCCGTAATGTAATTATCTCATCTCAGCCGTCTGCGGAGCAGCACTTTTCAGCTGTCGTGCTCACCGGCACACCGCTGACCCCAGCTCACCCTTGCTTTTTACTGCCCCCCTCCTCTCTCCCCGGCATTACCCTGCCGCCTCGGCAGAGCCGCCTTAATATGCGGCCTCTGTGGTGCTATTTGGGCCTGTGGCTTATATTCCTGTTTGTGTCAGGATCCGGAAAGCTACTTTTATATCAGATGTGTAATAAATTGCATGCGGTTTATACTGTAGCAGGCTTTTTTGAGGCTTCGTGATTACTACATTGTAGAAGGTACTTTAATGGAGCAATAAGGAGGAGTTGTATGTCTTGCCTGTCAGTGGCATATTACAGGCTATCTCTTTGGTCACATGGGTGGCTGCATGTCTTGTCACAGTGTTAGAATAGAAACTGTAAACTTTACCTTTGTAAAAAGAAAGACCTTTCTGCAGCTTAGCTGTTTTTCTCTCAGTGTAACATCCTGCACCTGCCACTGTTTTTTGATCTGATTTTTTTCCCCTCATCGGCTATTTATAAAGAGCCTCGGATCCGTTTGACCCATTCTGGAATTTGGACATGCTTAAAGATTTATTATGCTGTGGTTCTCTCCGCAAACTTTACATGTAACCCTATTTCATGGGTACTCATTTTGTATACCGGTTGCACGTACTACTCATGTTAGGACCAGTGGAAATTTGTTTGGTATTATTTGCATCTGCTAAAATCCCCATAAATTATTAAAGCAAATCTGCATAAGAGAATGCCACATAAGCTGCCTGTCTGCCTGAGCTTGAGGAGTGCCCTTCATGCATGTCCTCCAAGTAAGGTAATTAGAAAGTAAATGTGCATTTGATGAATTTAATTGTTGGAACTGCCCTGCATGCATTTTGTATATATCTAAATATTCTGATTAATTCAACATGGACGAAGCAGGCTGTTGCACAGACTGTCCACTCTTACACCAGTGCCGGATAAGCAATGGCACTGTCAACCGGTGCACATTTTAGTATCCCTCAGTGGTTCAGTTGCATTAATGCAAGCTGTTAATTTTCTAACCATATATTAATTGTTTCTAAACAATGGGGTATCAGTTTGTGGGTCAGTTGATTAATGTCACTAACATTTAGGGCTTAGAGTTCTAGGTGTGCAGGGCTGTAATGACCATTCCCTTGGGTCCTGGATGTGATTTTATTTTTTTCAGGATACAACTGCTTCCACCCCACCCTGCAGGCCCCTTACCGCCACCCTTTCCCTCTTCATTCTCGCTCTTTTTTGTTCTCACACACTTTCTCTGTGCCCCTCTATTTAGTATTTCTTTCTGTCCTCCTGATCATTTTCTTCCTTTGTCTGTTTTTTATCTGTCTCACTCCTTTTTCTCTTTTCCTGCCTTTTTTTTAACCTCTTTTAAAGAAGTGCTGAAAATGACCTGTTTCCGTGTTCGAAAGTCAAGCCAATTTGATTTTGAATGAGCCTCAAGGTTTCACTTAATGAGATTTTGGTACAAACCACTATATTAGATCTGAACAATAAGGATAAAAAAAAGTACCTGCTGCATATATATATATATATATCATATCATGACTGTAAATAAATAAATAACTACATACGAAAAATCTTATCTTGATCATCAGTAGTAATTAGCTAAACCAGGTGTTGGAGAGCTGCAGTCGACCCATAACACAGGGCTGCCACAGGTATGGAAATGGTTAAAGAAGTATGTAGTAAAGTGACATGTTTTATGTTCAGTTTAACATTATATTTATATTAAAATTGGCTGGAAAACATTAAAAAGGCTGGAAATAAAGTATACTTTTCTAAACATGTGGATTGACAGTACCTGTAGAGTCCTGTTTAACTGGACTTAGTAAGGTATGCCAAATATTTTATAAAAATCATTGTATTCAAAGTTTTGATAGCACTATTGGTTTCCTGTCCCAACTCATCAGATGACATACCACGTATCATATAATGTATCATAAAAAAATGATTTGCCATTTTTTCTGAGATATAACCTCTGCACAGTAGTATGAGCATGTATACATACATAAATACTTACATTTGTATGGAAAAGTTTGGGCACTTAATAACACGTTTTATTGATTTTCTTTGTGAAAATTAAGTTAACACATTCAACTGTGAACATACTTGCAATTACTGTTTATCTGCTGAATGTAATATATTACAGAGAATATAAAACCTATAAAACAACAGCCTTCACAAAAGTCAATACAGTTTCATTTTTTCAGTTATGTTACATAGAAATTGTATCCTAAATGTGACCAATTTAGGTTTTTTCTTATTTTCATTTACACAGACAGCAAAAGATGTATCATCTCAATGTGTCTCAGGGTGACAATGAACACAAAATATTTCTTGCAGTGTTTAGATCTGTTTTTAGCATCAGCAATCACATTTATCTGTAAATTTATACTTAGACTCCTACAATAGACCTTTAACTGATCTTTATTAAACAGTTGTTGTTTTTTACAGTGGATGTTTAACATATAGAATATTTTTATTAAGTAGTTTTTTTTAGATTTGATATAGTTTCATTGTCAGCCTTTCATTCTCAAACTTATCTGTGTTTATTTATTTATTTATTTATTTATTTGTTGGTGGCCTAGTTTGATTGATATTGTTTTGTTATGTTTTCATATTGTGTTATTATAGTTCGCTCTTTAAAGCATAGGGATCTAGATGAAAGCATCATACTTTAGTTGTGCTTTGAATATTATAGGCCTTAGATGCCATTTAGAACATCACAAGATCAAAGTCTACTTTATCTGTTGTGCATGTATGTACAACAGAAACAGAGTACTTTCTTTAGGTTGGGGTGTTACACGAGACCGGGACAATGATTATGCAGTATTTACACAGTACACATAAAACACGAGACAAGCATTAGACAATAGACAGTGCAGAGGGTAAGAATCCTTAAACAGTGCAAATACTGTGTATGTATTTGCTTGTGTCACATACTGAATCTATAAAAATGGAAAAAGAATAATGGATTGTCTATATGATTTTTAAATGTTAAAGGTTCTCCTGTATGTCCTGTTTTGCCCTTAAAGTTGCAAAATGGGAGATTGTCTTCCCCTTTAAGAAGCAGCTAGCAATAAAAAGCTTGTTTAGAATGTGGCCTATATGACTGTTCCTTTAAGTGTCCACATGGAATTAGATTAATTTAAAAGACAAAGAGAGAATGGAAAAAAAGTGTGCTCATAAGGAGTGCTCATAAGGAGTTCAGCATCATCCCCAAGGTTTATGAGGGCTGACGCCTCCTTTGTGCTCATTATCAGCAGAGCACCTCAGGGAGTAATGTTGACTTTGCACCATCCAAAATAGCAGTTCCAGAAGAGAGCCATGCTCCGCAGCTCCATGCTCACCTGCTCCACTCGGCCCTTGAGGGCCAGAGAGAAAGGCTGCAGGTGGAGGCCAAGATCTAGATTACTATGAAATAGAGCCTGACCGATATAAGAGTTTGCTGATTTCGATGAGCCACTGATTTATCGGTATCGGCAAAATGCTTTTTATCGTTGTTGTTGTTGTTACCATGTAATTTGCTCTAAGATTGTATTTCATGTACTCATGTATGGTATCTAGGAAGTGAACGTTAACTGCTGTGCAGGAAACTTCATGTATACGTGTGGAAGAACAGTGTTAAATCTATTTTAAAAAATGCTATAGTGAATAAGGTAGATCTGAATGTAGGTTTAAATGAGTTTTCTGTGTACAATGCTTCCTAACTACTAGACAGCAGTGCTGTAATCTGTCCATCCTCTCCATTGTTTAAGTGCGCACCGCTAATGGAAACCTATGTATATGTTGGTGTCTTTTTATACTAAGGCAGTTTTTTAAAAAACGTCACAAAATGTTTAGCAGAATTTTGAATTGTAACCTCTGTATCATGATACCTATTGTATTGCCAGGTTCTTGCCAAGATACAGTCTTATGGGCCAGGCCAAATCCCTAGCTTAGCCCAACAACAGTAATACTGACTGAACCTGAAAACGTTTGTATCTACATAACAAGCATGATTCAGAACTGACACAAATGATGAGGAAAAAATAAGAGACAACTTGAAGAACTATGTTTACATGAGTTGAACCTTTAAAGTATTAAAGTCAAATATAAATACACACGTTTCAGAAATTTATCCACTTAAAATTCCAGTTTTTCAGAAATGGTTCCTGTATGTCAGTTTCTGTTCTGTATTTCATGTTAATTAGGAGACAAAGCAACTGGACTATTAGTACGGATTTTCTGCCATTTCTTTTGTTCCCCCAAAACTTTTGTTTTAGGGGATCTGGCCCACAGACGTATTTTTTCCTTCTTTTTTTTCCCATTTTCTAGCCATATGACATTTCATCCCCCACATATTTTTAATGTTCCCAAAAGCCTTTTGCCTCTTTGTTTCCATTATTCATTCCAAAAGTTATGTAGCTTGGAGGCCAGGGGGGGTGAAAAATAATTTTGTGTCTGACGAAATTTATGTGGAGCTAAGTCAGCGCTTTATGCAAAAAACCCCGCTCTGCCTTGGGAGAGTGTGGGGGGCTGTGTAGGAGGCCTGAGCATGCTCATGTGTGTGTGGCAGGCTTTTGTGTGTGCGCATGTGTGTGTGTGTGCGGGCCTGTCATGCTGTCACTGAGTCCTAATGCCTCTCCCGAGGGGTACCTGGAGGAGAGGCGTACCCAGCCTGGCTGCCTTTAGCAGGGCAGCGCGCTGACACCGGCTGCCCACCGAGACTGGAGGTGTCACTGCATGTATGTAAAGCAGTGACAGATGAGTGCAGACACGCAGGCTGCAGGATCCAGCGCACTGAGGAAAATTCTGCTTCTCATCTCCCTTCACATGCAACTAGAGCACTGACAGAGTGAAACAAAACAGTGGAGCCCCGTGCCTTTCTCAGACACACACACATAAAGACACGCATACTTGGTGCTGGGGCTGGGCAATATGACGATACGCTGTTGTTACTGGTGGGTGTTATCACATCAGAGACGCACCGATATGGGAATTGTGGGTAACAGCTAATATCCAATGTTTTTCAAGTGTCTGGTGTTAGCAATCAATACATAAACATAATCAGCACTTAAAGTAAAATATTTATCTGTACAGGGTAACACAGTGAAATGAATATAGCTCATATTTTAGTACAGTAATCAGCATGGCCTGAACATTCTGCTCCTCCAGACTATAATATCTACATCAGAATCCAATACCAGTTTGAAATACATGTAAAATCTAACAATTTTAATAAAATGGCTGTTGATACAGGTATGATTCCCATTACAAAGTGCATCCTTCATTATCAGGATCAATAAGCTTTTACATGTATGCCCTTGTTTGTATACAGTCAGTGTATATTTAAATAATAAAAATCATCAGTAAGACAGGACTCTTTCACTTTAAGAACAATGACTGCATGTTTTGTTAACGAAAGGGTTTTAACAGAGTTCCCATGTGACATAGCTGTATAAGGTCTCTCCCCATTGTCAGGACACAGCAAGTTAAAACCCAGCATAGAGCATAACTCTGTGCTTAATGGTCCTGTAAGTGTACGCCTGGATGTGCAATACATGAAACTGTGGAAAATACATTAAATGTAGCACTACTGCTCTGCTGGTGTGTTCTGTCTGGTCCAGCCTATAAACCAGGTGAGAACTGTAAATTAGAAAAATGTAAAAAATACGGTGTTGTGGTATTATATTGCTGTAATATTTGCCAGGTACCCCTAACTATAGTGGTACGGTACATCATAAAAAGCATATTAAGACCAATTATAATAGACAGCCTGTGTATAGTAACTGTATATTAAACAGGAGCTAATTGGATGACAGCTCATTATGCTGTTTGCCATCTCACATTATCTTGGTACTTTTTGGGTTCCTTATTAATTTTCCCCCTTTTTGAAGAATAAAAAAACAGAACATCAGAATCATCCAAGATCAGAACTGGCATATTTTAGATCCATACACACATTCAGTATTTTGATATTTGGCCAGTTTATAATATTGGTATTGACTGATTTGTGTATATTATGACAGGAAATTACAGGAGTCAGGTAGGAGCACTGACATGCTACAGCGACACAGCGATCTTTTATTTTTTATTCATGTAATCTATACTTTTTTGGTTTATGGTTTTAAATGGCCAACGGATCTTTATTTACCAAATTTAATGTTGATTTGTTGTGACATTGTTAATAGAGAGAACCAGAAATGTGCCACTGAGTTGCATGTGTTTACTGTTCCAGTACATTTTTGGTTTTAAAAAAAGGGGGCAAAGTAATTTAAAAATGAATCTAATTTGTCTGTAAATAATCTACACCTGGACAGATACTGATCAGTGCACCACAAATGTTATCCACAGTCCTTTCCCCCCCTTTTAAATTCTGACACTGCTGTTTTAGTGGTGAATTTTGTCTATTCCAGCAACATTGTAAAAATGTGTGGTAGTGTTTCTGTTGCCATATCACCCACCTTTACAGAGCGGCGCTCACAGCGTGGCCCCGGTTCGCACGGCTTTTGACTAAAATCTTGCTTACCAGCACACGGATTTAGGTAGGGTTCTCTCGTGAGAAAAGGGCCATGGTGGTAATTGCAAACGAATGAGGATTTGGCGAGCAGGAGCCTCGGGCAGTGTTTCTGGGTTAAAGGTCACGAGGGTCAGTGTTACACTCTCCGCAGCCTCACTTCAACCCTCTCTCTGGAAATAGAACCTGCAACGTCATACCACCTCCAGCACCATGGAATACAACCTCCCTACTGCCCTTAGGCTGTGTGTGTGTGTGTCTGAAGTTCAGCTCTTTCACTCTTAAGTTTTTAGGTAAAGAGAAATACAGTTTGTAATTTCCTGCTTGCTGTGGAAGGAAGGAGTGAAAGCAGTATGTTAGATGGGGTGGCACTGCACTGAACTTCTTAAGATTGATGTGTGTGTGCGCGTACACAGTGATGTCATGAACTGTGTAATGTGTAGTTAAAGGATTTTATATAGAAATCCTCATCAGTTTTTCGCACAGAGAGAGAGAGGGGAAGAGAATAGAGGGCAATGTCAGACTTAACTCTGCAGTGAACTCTATTTAATTAGGAATTTGATGCTTAAAGTAGAATCTTAAAATAAATAGAGCATTTTACCATCATATTGATATATTTGCTTAAAAAGTAATGATTGCGATTGGCCGATAGTTCAGGTCAGTATTTGTTGAACTCAGTTGAAAGGCAGTATTGTCTATATTGTCTGCATTTTATTTGTTTTACTGCTTTTGTAATCCTATAGAAATGTATGTTATATTCCTCTGTATTGCAGATCCATGTGGATTTAGTTCTACATTTTAAAATTTGTATCGGTATCACATTGACAGAGGTGCACATTTGCATTGGACACCACCATTAAGCACTGAAGGCACACATAATAGCAAGCATTCAGTGCATTTTATAGACGAAAGTCTGCATCACTGTTCTGCCAGTGAAATTAGTTTTGCATGTGAAACGCTGCTTCATTAGAACTGTTAATTTGCCGTTTATTTGTTTTGCTTAGTTTTCTTTCAGCTTTAATATGATGGATTGTTTTCTATCACTTAGCTCTCTATTAAGTTACCTTCCATGTAATGAAGGTCATATGATATATTTCAGACAGAATCGGCAGCTTGTGTGAAATGAACTACTGTATCTGCCTTAGCCTTAAATACTTTTCCACTCCTCTGTTTGGCTTTTACTGTAAAAACAGAATTGCTAAGTTAAACACAGCCTAAATGAAATTGGTGAAACATTTCATATGCATGTCTATACATTTCCTTTTTAAAAATGACTAATAATAAACAATGTTAGAGTATCTTCAGGTTGAAGTGTACCCAGGGGTCATCTCCACATGTCTCTGGTGTTTTTTTTCCCTATTTTTCTTTTTGTTCTAGTAAGAAAATGTAGCGTTATTTTTAGCGGCTTGCGGCACAAGAAAACGATTCTCATTTGAGCAGTGACTGACCCCAGGTTGTGTTTATTGATGAGTGGGATTTGTTCCTTAATAGAATTGTATCTAATTAATTAGCTTTTAATTGAGAGAATACAGAACATGCAAATACAGCACATTCACATTCAGTCGTTTCTTAACTGCATAAATAATTGTACATTCATTTGCTCTTAATGGAAGGTGGCCGTTCTTGAAGGCCTTTTGTGGTTTATTTGAGATGGTGATCAGTACCTGTGTGTGCGTGCATGTGTGTGTGTGTGTGTGTGTGTGTGTGTGTGTGTGTGTTAGACCTACTCTGCTCTACACAAACTCATTACGCTCAGTGGACCAGCAGAATGCCAGTGAACGTTACAGCCTGTTCAATAGCAGCACATCTTTGAACATTTCATCACATTATTTAATGACAAATTATTTCCAATTTTGTAAATTAATTATTTTGGTTGTTGTTGAAGGCTTGGGATGCATGATATGGGAATTGTGGACCCATGCTAATATTTTTCATGTGCATATCTGATACATAAATGTAGGGTGGAATAATTTGGAGAAGAGAATTGCCCGATATTGAAACTGCAATTTAAATTGTCATTGGTTTTTGTAACCTATGGTTATCATCATATGATATTCTATCATCCTAAATTGTGCCACAGTATGATTTTCTGAGCACTTGTTTAATTACAGTGTGAACATAATTGGGCCTGTGCAGCACATTTTGTAAAGGCCTGAATAAAACTCATTGAAGTTTATTATTTGTATAATGTTATTTTATATGTGGTGCTTTAGTGTTTTATATTGTCAATTCCAACTTATAAGACCTCAGGATAATGAATGAATATCATGAAAATATCATATGATAATATAGTGATTTTTGCCGTATTGCCTGCCCTACCCAAGATCCAGACCTCCACTTTTTATGCATAGAGGCTTAAACACTGAATGGAGGGTGTGAGTTAGCTGTGGCTGTGGTTGTCATGTGCACTGCATGATTAGTCTAACTCATCTGCAGGTGCTTCACACGCTCTGTGTTATTGGGTTAAATGTCTCTACCTTAACCTTGTTAAGGCTGTAATTAAAATCGCAGCTCTTGTGACTGACAGTTGCACTCTTGTGATATTTATTATAAAATATGATTTATCTGCCAGTTCTAAATATATAAACTGTAGAGATAGATCCCATTGGATTAGCAATGTGAAGAAGTCTAACAAGTGCTTTTAAGTTTTTAAAAAAGTAGTAAAATTAAGACAATACCAGCATAGTAGTTCAGCACCACCTAAACATTCTGCTCTCCCAGAGAACAATAAATACATCACCAAATATCGGTCAGAAGCATTAACCAAATCTGAACCTCAGTCCTGTGTGAATATATTAAAGCCGATATTGATACTTGTAGATACCAATACCAGTATGATTCTGATATCATCATGCATTCCTAGTCAGAACTCTTAGTCGAAGAAATCTACAGTGACACAGTGTTGATGTCAGCAGTTACTTGCTTTAAAACAAATGAGTGACCTCTGACAGATGTTCAGACTTTTCTAGGAGATTTATTAAATTGATATTTGGTGATGTGATTGTATTGTGGAACAGGAGAACATTGGTGGGATTCTGTTGTGAAGGTTCTTTATTTTGACTATTTTGTAATGCTATTAAAAGGCTGATTTTAAATTCATATACCTCTCTTTTAAACTTATGTCTCTGCATCGTGGCCTCCCCTGTCCCTCTTGTGGCGTCTCTAGTTTGTCTTGCATTTGCTCTTTCTTTCTCTCTCTCCCTCTCTCCCTCTCTCTCTCGCTCACTGTCCTTCAGGCCTCACTCCAGCTAATGCTTTCAATTTACTGCCATTAAGACAACCAGTGAGCCGCCTCAGCCGCCGTAAACCCGCCCGTCACACGCTCTATCTGGGGAAAGAGCAACAGGACCATGAGCCAAGTGGCTTTATTTGCGATTGGTTTCACGCGCAGGAAGGAAAACTGTGCTTGATCAGGGGAGAGCGCAAAATGTCAATTTAATATTCATCCACTTAGAAGTGCAGTAGTGCTGTCAGCCAGCGTTTTCTGCCACGTGGCTGGGATGTGAGCGGTGCTCTGAATGTGCGCTGACGATGCCTTTATGGCTCTTAAATAGAGCTGAAAGTGGCGTGCAAATGAAAGCTATTAATATTTATTAACACTCTGGGCCGGGAGGTTAAAAGCAGCATTTTTGTTTGGCCGTTTGATTTATTGTGCTCTTGATGGACTACCCAGCTGTGGCGTCGAAGGTTAGACACACTGACGTAGCAGTCACGCGGATTCATATGGCCAGGCTGTTATAGACACATCACAGTCATTTTCATTTGGGAAAATTCACATTATTTACTGGATACGTGTTGTACCTTGTTGTATTTAAAGTTTGGAAGTAAGTAGTTTTTGTCCTCATGATTAGTTTAAGACTTGTTGGATAATATGCAGTAGTGTGCAAAAGTCAGAGACCACCACTCATTTAGTTAATTTGCAGTCAAAACAACAATTACAATAGTACATTACCTAGAAGCCTCAGCAACAATATATAATCCATATTTTTCAGTATGTCCGCTCTGTCCACCACTTTAACAGCTTCTGTCTTCTTTTCATTTTTCAAACAAATCTTTAGGGATATTTTTACACACCTCCAAAGTTTAGTCTTAGAGGTTGGTTACATGTTCTTCATCCAAGTAATCCCAAAAACATTCAGTGATGCTGAGGGCTGGACTCTGGGGTGACCAGTCCACTGTTTTGCCAACACCAGTAACTTATTTGTTCGACTCGCAAATATTCATTTTTCCTGTTTCATATTCTCAGTGATGGTTTCATGATTGTGACACCTTTTTTCAGACCCCGAGAGTTAAGTTGTCTTCTTACAGTGGAAGGATGGAGAGAAGCACCTTTGGATGTTTTCAGATCAGAAGTAAAAGTGGAGCTTGCTTCTCTCCTTTTTCCTAAAAAGAGTTGTTTCTGTTCTCTTCTGTTTATCTGATGGTTTTGGTGGTCTACCAGGTCTTTTATGATTGTTAGTCAAATTATTCCTTGTATCTGTAATGATATCAATCTCATATAGAATCCCTTCAGAGCGATCATCTGAATATTTCCTGAATTGAAATGACATGAATTAAGGGTGGTCTCTGACTTTTGCACAGTGCTGTATATGGTAAATGTCACAATTGTCATAATCATTATTATCATATATGTATTATAATGCAGAAGCTTGTATTTGCCTGGTTGTGTAGTTGTGACTGTGCGTGTTTGGGTAGACTGGTTGTGCTTTTGCTCAGCTGAGCATTAGTCTTCACACCTGCATTAGCTGTGAGTTATATCTTTTCTCTCTCTTGTCAAATCGATACAGGGATGACAGACGAACCCGGGCTGTAAGGTATCACTCTCTTAGAGAAAGAAAGAGAGAGAAAGAGAGTGTGAGAGAGGGAGATGGATCAGTATGTGCCAGAGACCTGTTGCTTTGTCAGAGAGGGAGAGAGAGAAGGAGACAGATGAGTGGTTATGCGGGAGACATGTCAGAGCAGGAGTGCTGCACAACACGCTGCTCTGCTCAGATGGAAAGGCTAGGAGAGAAACGGAGCAGTAGAAGGATAGAAATAAGAGTTAGACAAATAGGTATGTATTGTCACCTCCTTCTTTATCCTCTTCTTCTTATTATTATTATTATTATTATAAAGTGTCATCAAGTGTCCCGTCATTTCTGACTCTTAGCAATAGTATGATTAGTGTTTTTCCAGAATGTTGCATTGCCTCTCTAATATTCTAAAATCCACCAGTTATTTATTCTGCTATAAACGTTTCTACTACGGAATAGTCTCAGTCTTAATACAGTTCACAAACATTAAGTTCCTGAATCTATTCTTCTTAGACAAAAATAACTTCAAATAAACCCAACATAGTTTGTTCTGGATGCTTTGTTTTGTTTTCCCCAGCTGGATAGACCAATTAAAGGTGTGGCAGCGGGAACAGTTTTGCTTTGTAAGATTCTGTATGAATATAATGCTAGCATGAATGTAATGCTCCTTATTTATCAGTTACACTAAAGCTAAATCAGTATTGTTGTTTGATGCAACACTATGATGTCATCCTGCTCTGTAACTAAAGCACACTGAGTGCTAGAACAAGCAACATGTTGTCTATGAAAATTATGGTATATTTATATGGCATTGAATATGGTGGACCATAGCATAAATTCCTTCACTGACATCTTCAAGTATCCTGGGTTACTTGAATTGGGTTTTTTGGTTTTAAATCTATTAAGTTTATGATAAATTATAATTAGATTTTTTTCCTGGAACCATACATGCAAACCAAGGACCATTTAGGATCTATTTTAAAAGAGTGAAGCAGATATTTGTTGTCAGTCTAAATGGGAAGCTACGTCTGTTCATTTGGGGTGTACATTGATTAAAAAGGGCTCCTACAGACATGAAGGATAATCCTGCTGACTGATAAATCACGCAGTAGTTTTCCACAGTGCTGAAACACACTTGGCTGCGTCCTGGGTGCAGAATACAGGGCGCCTCTGAGCTCAGATCTGTATTCTCTGATGTGTTGAGCGTGTTCCTCCATTTGAGTCATGCTAGAGTGTGCCAGTGGGTGAGCCAATTTCCCATAACACCCCCCTCCGCTCGGGAAAGTTCCCTGTACAGCAGGGCTACCTCACTCCAGTAACTTTGGCGCAGTACAGTCCAGAGATTTCTATTTCATATTGACCAAAGATTGCTTCAGTTGCCTCATTCCACCTTTTGAGCGGCTCGTGTTCCACAGCTGACCTTCCCCGGCCACTGCAGTCAATAGTGACCGCTGAACACCAGGGGCTCCAGACGGAGCAATGCTATTTACAGCTGACCACCACTCTGTCCGTCCCTTTTGTCTCCTGCTCTTAACGCTTAATCGTTCAATTAAAGCATTATTGGGATTCTTAATTGCAGTCTGTTTGTACAGTACTGAAAGAACAATGTCTGGACAGCACGGCCGCACTTAAAGCTTTTCTTTATGTATGTGTGTTATTTACTTCTTGTTGTAGGGGAGCACCAGGCACAACCTGACACATTTTGATTTTCACAAAATCTTTTTTTTTTTTATATTTAAGTAAACCGGTTATTGTTTTACACAACCAACTCCACATGAGCTGGTTGCCCCCTTTTCCTACTGATTCTCCAACTCTCCAGCATGACCCGGAAACCAATTTTATGGTGTCCTCTTACCAGCTGTCTGAATACCAAAGGAGACAATAGAAGCCGCTTAAAATACCCGCCAAATCGGCTTTAAGCAGAGGATACACCAATTTGTCCTTTTATACCTTTTAACATGACATCACTGGTGACATGCCCTTAGAGGATGGACAAACACGGAGCAATTACACTTTAAATCCTGTGTTTACTTTGTGTTCACAGACCTATGATTGTGTCGTTAGGGCTGAGTAGCAGCTTAGGGTGTGCCTCCAAGCAAAGGTTCTGATTGGCTCATCTAATCAATAGTCAACATTAAATTGAGTTACGTCGAAAGATGTCAGTGGTTCAATTTCCCCAATTTCTGCTCAGTCACTCCAGTCTTCCTGCTCCTTACGCCTCCCTGATTCCCCCATGTCTTTCCAGGGTAGGAGAGGAGCAGTAGGAAGGTAAGGTGAGGATGGAAGCAGTACCTAAAGTTTCTGAACACAGCCATCATCTTAGGCTTCAGGAAGCATCTTCGCAACCATTTAATGTGGTGACTTTCTATAAGGGAACTTTCTGAGGTACTTAACTCTTCACACCTCTGGTTCCCATCGTTATCACTGTGAACAATTCGCACTCTGTAAGTTACAGGAGCAATTTACATCAGACCACTCTGACTTTAACTTTGTTAGCCTTGTAAAGATGACATAATGAAAAACATTGTTTGCTTTCATTCTGTGAATACAGAATTTACTAAAATAAAAATCTTCAAAATTAGTTTGTTTCAAAATGATGTAAGAGAGGGAATGGAACACTGTCAGGGTTAATTATAACACCTTGTTGAAACTAACTCCACCATGTACTTTAGCCTGCCTGTAGCGATTGAGATGCTGTAGCTGTGAGTTGGTGCTAAATTACAGCCACCAAGAAGAGAATTAAAATGATATAAATGTTAATTATGTGACCATATAATAGATGTTAAAAGTCGCATATTGCTGTGCAGGAATATTAGGCAGTCACTTAAACCTGCTAAACTATGCATAAAATAAGTGCTCCATATTAACTCACATTAAGTTGTACCCATGCTGTCCTGCTTTACACTTTAAGCTTAACTCTCTGTTTGGTAAGGTGCATCTTGTGACTTGATCACATTAACTGCAATACCATGAGAGATGCAGGTCACTTGCTGGACATTTGTACCAAACGTGTTCTATTTGTTAATCCGCTATAAGCAGACCGTGTGTGTTAATGGTAAGAAAACAGAGTGTCATTGTGATATATGGTCAGTGGCAGTAATTACATTCCGCTGGCGTGTACCTTTTCCTGAAAATGCTTTCCCAGGCTGTTGTTACTGAAGGGAGTTTTGAGAGCTTTTGTTCGTATAAGTGACAATTGTCTGCTCCCGACGCCTACTGGTGTATAGTGAAGAGCTCCAATAGGACCTGGATGTACAGTACACTGAACGTCCTCTTAGACATAAGCCTACCCTTAAATGTAAAATATGTAAATGACCCATTTTTATTTGCATATATTGATCTTCCATAGAGTCACTTCTCCCACAGCTTTCGCCCAGCGAAACTTGTTCCATTAAAACTCGCAGCACATTAGATATATCTTAGGTTTCTGTGAAATATACAAGACCGGTTTCCCAGAGGCGGATTAGGCCTAGCTCTGCACTTTAAAAAGGATTTTCAATCAGGAGAGACTTAGAAATCAATATGATATGAATCCAAACTGATTTTCTGATCTGCTGGTCAGACTGATCAAATGAGCCCCAAGTGTCGTGTCTCTCTCTTGCTCTCTCTCTCTCTCTCACTGTCGCTTCCTCACTCTCCCACTCTCTCTCTCCTCCCTGCACTTTCTAGCGATCAGTAGACGACTAAGGGAAGGTAGTGGTTTGGAGCTTTGCCGTACCGCTGAGGCTCTTTAAATTTCATTCAGATATCCAATAGCCACAAAGCTCTACATTTTTCATAAGCCACAGGGCTGGTCAGTCACCACATCTTTCAGTTTTTATTAGTCCATATCACAAAAAAGGAAAGGTTTAAAAAAGACCTCTCTGAATGGCAGTAGTTAGACTTTATCGAACTGTAATTGGACAGTGACACAATTTGATGAAAATATGATGAAAATCATATTGTGACTGTGAGACTACAGTGCAGAATGTCGGCTTTAATTTCAGGAGTATTCACGTCTATGCTGAGTGAACCATGCAGGATTTGAATACATTTTGTAGACAACCCTTTTTTAGTTCTACTGTTTGATGAAAAGTAATTGGACAGACACTTATTAGTTCATGTACCAGTGCTAACAAAATGTCTAGAGCTGATTCTAGATCTGGAATAAGTTTCTGTTTTCTATCAATATACTCGAAAAAGTGAGGGTTAAAAACCATAGTAAACAAATAGCAGACAACTCAAACATAAGCAAGACATTATATGTGCCAGAATCCACTGTGTAAATTAATTGTTGTCTATAGCAGGATCACACTAGAGAGCTTAGCAAAAGGAACCAGCAGACCCAGATAACCGCAGTAGTGACTGAACAAAGACTGCTTTATTTCCTTGGAAAGAACAGATCAAGAACACTTTCCAGGATCTAGCCATAGACGTGTTAAGACTATACATCGACATGACCTTAAATGATTTAACACAAGATGCAAAGCACCGGTAAGCTTCAAGAGCAGAAAGGTCAGGTTACTTGCTAAAAAATACATAAAAGCCTCTAGAGCTTGGAAACGTAGAGCCAGAGTTTTAAGATTAACATGCAAAGTGAAGGAACAAGAAGAGGTAGCGTGGCTCACTTGTCTTTAACAATGATGTCATTGCTACTGATGGTGCTGATCAATTACAAAATAACAAAAACACATTGTAATTACGCAGATTTTCAGGTTCAGGATGAAGGTTTTATTGTGCTATGATTATACACTACACAGATCACAACCTCTTGAATTTTTAAGCAGCTTCAGAAAAAACTTCCAGTCACGTGAGCCCTCCTCCCCACCCAAACCGGCACCAGGGATAAATCAGAATATCAGTTTTAAGTTTCAATACTGTTTAGAGCAATCCTTTTAAATGTGTATTTATACTGTATTAAAATATCTACACACCCATTAAACTTATTCCTTACACCTATAACTATAACTAAACACTTTGCACTAGCGTAGTTTTCATTGTGTTACCGAATAACAATGTGGATGTAAGGAAGAACCTCTGGGTTTAAGAGGTTATTTTTGGGTTACAGTACACGTGTAGAGGTTTTGGAATGTTAGACTTGGTTAAGCCAATGTCCAATAAAATATGGGGAATTTTTTGCCCAAGTACATACACGCTTATAAACCTGTTTTCATTTGACAGTTGCTTGCTTGTTTGCTTTGTATCTGTATTAAATACTGTACAGATAGCAGATTTAGTGCATTTTCAAACATATAGAATCATACAGAAAATAGAATCAGGGTGAAATCTGAGATTTCTTGCTACATTGAGCTGTTGTATAAGTAATTATGATTGTGCTGTGATTTCTGCACTTTAATTTTGTCTGTATTGTTCCATGTTAAATGTGTTAGTTTAAAGAGTCACCACAACAAAAACTGTCTCTGTCTAATAACAGCAAATCTCTCTGCTAGATGCTCTCAACTGTTTACCACCTTAAGTGCTGTGTAAGTTTAGCCAAAGTGATTTTTTCTACCAAACAATAAAGCCATGCTGGTTATTTCCTGCTTATATTGCACTGATCTATCACACAGCCAAGCAGTGCATTGTCTAGCATATTAGCAGGATAGCTCAGTGTCGCCTTAGACAAAATGAGCCTGTACATTTATTTGGATTTTTTTTTACATAGCTTTACTGTATAGATTATATTCTGTATTGCTTTGTATAAAACCAACCAGTAGGTTTAAAAGCAGTCCTCCAACCAGCTACACAACAGGTCAAGCTGGCTATAGAGCAAAAGGCTAAACATTCTGCTAGATACTACTACTAGTAATAATAATAACAATAATAATAATAATAATAATAATAATAATAATAATAATAATAATAAAATAAATTCTGTTTAACAATAATTACAACACAGTAAAATCTGGTGGTTGATTTCTAGACTAAGTATAATGTATAAATATAGTCAGTAAGTTCTGCATTATAGTGTAGGTTTTTATTACCATCTACTAATTTACTTGGTGAATTTATTTTTGCAGTGTATTCTGTTTCCATAGGTCATATTATGATGTTCAGAATTCCGGATAACGTTTAAAATACATAATATGTTATATTCCAGCGTATTGCTCAGGTCTGTCGTAGCTCCTATATCCTCAGCTGAAACTTTCTTGTGATCATAATGAGGAGCCTGCAGTGGGTCATATGCTTGTGTTGCATAATATCTGCATTGTCCTTTTTGTGTAAACCCTTTAGGTGGAGCATAATGCTTATTTAAATAGCAGCAGGTACAGGCCTGAGTGCAGCTGCCGGTGTGTTTTCTGTGGGGAGGTTTAGGGAGGGACTGCACCTGCAAATTAACTCTGAACTGAGGGTTCCTCTCAGCTAAATTTAGACTCGCATTAAAATCCTACTTTACTGTGTTGGAGAGACAGAGAGAGAACAGGAGGGTGATGGACTGTGGGGTATTGTTAGGGAGTATGTGAGGGACAGAGGCGACAGGCCTGCCTGTGTAGGGTTTCACTGGCTGAGCGTGCTTCTGTTTGCATTTAGCAGCAGAGAGCACATTTTACCAAAAACTGTGGCCCTTGGAGTGCCCCAGAAACTTACAATGTATCAGTTACCAGATATGTTGTAAGATTCGAATGGGTAGAAGAACAGACGAATGTATAAATGAATAGATATATAAACAGGACAGCAAAGCCCTTACAATATTATCGCAATACTTAAGTCACAATACGATATAATAAAACATCTGTGCTTGCTGTCCTTGTAATGATACAGTTATGCCATGCAAAGTATTACAGTACTATGCTCAGTTTCCCCCACTTGTAGTAGATTAGTTGAAGCAGCAACAACAGATAAGGGACTGTGCAAAATGTACAGGAAACTCATCAGCCCTTCAAATCTTACTTCAGGTTTTAGATTCTTCATTCAGATCAGCAGTTGTCTTCACACAGTATAATGATGGACAGAAACACCTGTGGATTTTTTTCTGAAACTTGATAACCTCCTATCTGTCAAAGACAATGCTGTTCATTTTACTTGTTTTACATTCCTTATGCAAGTGGATTATCTTACATCTAATCTCCTTGGAATAAGCTCACATATAATTGGCATTTTGGGTGGATGTGAAATAAATACAGGCTGTTCTCTGACTTTTTTATGAACAAATTTAAATGTAGGTGATGTTATTTACTTTTCACTCAATTGAGACATCTGAGTAATATGTCTGTATTGGAACTCTTACTAAAGGAAGTTAGCAAAATATTATCTTACAAAATTACCATATTTGGTAGTAATAATCTTTAAAGTGCATTTTATTGATTATACCATTTTTTTACAATAAGATTGTAGTACTGCATTTATATCATACTTCCAAGAGAATGGTCACAGGGCATGCTAAAGAAATATGACTGATTTGTTGCTCGTGCTAAAACATAATAACCCAAATGATATTGCATACAGTATTCCATCAACATCGGTATATGGCCACAGTATCAGTTCAGTTCATTTATTTGAATTTCTTGTGCAGTTGTCATGTAAGTTCTGTCATGAGGTTGAGTAAAATTCATACGATTACATAACCAGGACAAAATTGGGAATTAATAGACTAGTTGTTAACTACTTGTGGTTGATTTTTCAAATGTTTACCTCTGCACTCTCACAGGGGGTTAGATGGATGTGTTTGACCTGTGTCCCTTACATGTGTCTATCATCCCTTGTCAGAGTGAGTTTTCTTCTGTAAACAGAAATTTACCCAAACAGCACAGCGACACCGGAATGGTTTCATTAATTACACCAACAACATGTTAACAGGAATCGGATTATCCAGCACCGGGTTTATTTTTCCACTTCACAATCACTTTTGTTGCGGTGTGTGTAATGGAGGGTGAGTGTGAAGTAATCACAGGCCTGAATCGGACCACTGAACGAGGTAATGCGCTCATTTGCAGCAGCCCAGGCCTGTTGGTTTGTAATTCAAATGACTGCCTGCTGCCTTCGCATTTGCACAGACACAGCAAAAGGCAGCGGTATACACACACCCAGCAGCACTCTAGCTCATCTCATCTCATGTTCCTGTGTTCCCGAATGTGACAGAGAGAAAACCCTGCTTTGAAGCATTAAGGTTGGGTCGCATATGTTGCACTCGCTGTGTCGTAACTGCTGTTACCGAGTTATTTCTATATCTGCACAGTACCTGAGCTACATTTCTCTGCCTACATAGCACTTAAGTTGCATTTGCACTTGATCAAGCCTGCATAAAGCACTTGTCCTTGAGTTATGGGCCTCGCAGGGCCTATTTTGTTTGTATCGCTAGGTTATCTATTTTCTACACGTTTCGCGAGTTGCTCAGAATAAGAGCATATGCTAAATCAGGAAGTGCAAATGTGGGTGGTACCTGTGTGGATGTTCTGTAAATACTGATATTAATAAACGATTTCTGCATTTTGAACCTAGTTCACATTACACACCGTATAAAGCCCCTCTAGTTAAAACTAATGATGTTAGTTAAAAATGTCGGTTGTTTTACTTTATTCATTTTTATGTGCTAAAAATCTTAATCACTCCTGGTACCAGTCTTGACTTGAACTCCACTAGTCCTGGTCTTCAGATGAACTTACCTGTTTTAACTCCAATATTAAACTTAAAATAATAACAGTTATGTTTTATATGTTTAGCAGAAACAGTATAATCAGCCACCCCTAGGAAAATCTGATTCCTTGTCCTTACCCACTCTGCGTTCCTGCCCTGCCCTGTCTTAGATGTTATTTTTCCAGTTGTAGCAGTTTGAGGTGGTTTTCTGGAGGCTGCGATTTGGGGTGGTGCTTTGGAGTCATCCTTGAGGGGATTATGGCCTCGGGACTGGGCCCGTCTGGGGAGGAAGTAGGGTTTGGTCAATGAGGCTTCATGTAGCAAGGTCGCAGTCTTGGGCTCCTCTCCTTTGAAGTGTGTAAGTGATCCCTAGAGACTTGGCATGTCCGTGAGGGAGAGAGCGAGTATGCGTAAGACCGGGGAGAGAATAGAAGAGAGAGAAACCGAGAGAGAGAGAAAGCGTGAGGATCTTCGGACCAAGTTGACTGTCACCCACGCCATCACTCTCTCTGCCAGTTCAAACACATCATAGGCTAAGGGATTCTGCGCAGCAGCCACTGGGAAAGCTTCTTACAGACTCCTCGTGTATCATTAGACAGCTCCTTGCCGGTGTCAAAATTGTTCACATGTATAGACATAGATCCATATTTGGCCACATTAGATCATACTGCTGTCATATTGGTAAAAAGGGCCTCTACACACTGCCCTCCTGTGTTTGTGGGAGTGTGTGAAAGAGAGATAGAGAGACTATTGGGTGCTAATCTCTCTGTAGTAGTGAATCAGGCCTTTCCGGTGGCGCTGGCTGTGTTTAGCACGCTTTAGAGCTCTTGAGTGGCGAGACGGGCTCGCTAGTCTTTTGGCCTCTGGTGTCATGCCTTAATGAGCATCGCTTGGACAGAACAATGGCGCTCCACATATGCCCAGGACCCCGTGAATTATTGCTTTGCATAAGAAAATGCCAAATGTGAAACACTTGTCTCTTTCGCCAGCCGAGCACTAGGCAGACAGAACACCATCATGGGCTATTAGGCTGCGCAGGCAGCTCTGTCAACACCAGCGGCTCATCCGCTCTGAAATCATCTATGATTATGTGGAAAGGTTGGAACGTTTAAATTTGCATTTGAATGCTGACATGCAAGTACATTTAACAATGTAATGAAGAATTTGGTGTGATGTGATGTGTATTATTATATTTGTTCGCTGAAAGACCAGGCCATGTGTATTTTTTTATTATTCAGAAATGTTTTTTTTTTTTTTTTAATGCTGCCTTGGCGTGTGTCTCCTGAATAAGTGCATTTCAGCCTGTCTCCTGCAAGATGGCTTGTCTTTACGAGACTTTGGCAGAAGACCATTCTACTGGACAGGCTTTTAGGAATGAACAGATATGGGAATTGTGGGTATCCGATACTTTTCATGTACAGCTGTACATAAAAGTTTAAACACCCCAGTCAAATTCCACCATGATGATATTTCAAAGTGAAAGTGATCATCAGTTATTTGCTGATAGTAAATCTATAAAATACGCCTATACTTCTTGCAGAGGCCACATTTTCTGTTTTATAATCCCAGATATGTTCATGGGATATACCCAGTATATAAACAGTACATGTGCATTATGATATGCAGAATTATGTATATGGAATGTGTAAGTGCATTTTACCTTAGAAAATTAACAAAACAAGTAATCTGAATATGTTGAATATGACCAATGTCAAAGACGAAACAAACATTTAAAGAATAGAGAAATTGCATTTGCCTGTAATAGCATAACAGATATTTTGGTAGGGCTACAAAAGCAGTAAAATGAATGATCTGTAAATACTGTAGCACAGTAACCCAGTGTCAGCCAAATGCTCTGCTATTCCAGAGTATCAGGGTTGCGTCAGGGTTAATCATTCGTCCAGTGGTGATCATTTTGTAATCAATTATTTGCCATTGCTGATATGACGTTAAGATCATTGTCCATTCACATATATATTTTTTTATTTGTTTTTTTTTTGTTTTGCAATATTTCAGGTTTGTTATACTTGCTTCAACATTAAATGTTAATCTAAAAAGTGAAAGCAGAAATGATCTAGTCAGCTGAAGTGTTTTGTCACTACATCCAGGTGTTTGGAAATCTTTTTAATCATGATCATCTTTTTAGTCAAGAGAAAATAATTGACATTAATTATGAGTGAATATAAAACCCCATAATGATCAATAATCAAACTTAATTTGACTTAATCAAATTTAATGATCAATGCTTCAAAATTGCTGATAATGAAAGATCTCTTTAGATAAAGCTTTTCCTGTAATGTTACAGTTTTAGAGAAGCTTGTTTTTTTTGCGGATACTGACCAAATAAGGCCATATGCAAAGGTTTAGACACCCGCTGACAAATTTCATATTTTGTTGATTTTCTAAGTTAAGTTGTTAAGTTTCTAAGAAAAAATACAGCCTAACACGTGGAAAAGTTATCGATGTATTTTATATTTTATGAATTTTTTTTGTTATTTTGTTTAGTTATGTTAAAATCAATAAATATAAATCATTGTATTTAAGTTTGTTTCACTTCAGCAAGCAACAAAACGTCTCATTTGTCTGAGGTTCTAAGGCTGACACCAGATTACTACTGCGATTGTAATTAAGATTAATATTTAGCTATTAACAAAAGTACTCGGTAGGTTTACTGTTGTTTATGCCTATTATTTGTCATTGATTTAAGCACGTTTTATTGTTTGCAGATTTTTATCCATTGGGGGTCTGATTTAATTTACACAGGCAGCATTAAAACGTGGCACTAATGGGGCATGATAAGCACTCAGACACTTATACGCATAGAGAGACTGATCTATATAGATCTTCAGCACTGAAAGAGCAAAATGCCCATTATATGTGTACATATTTGTTTGTGTGTGTGCGTGTGTGGTAGAGTGTATGTATCATAGCTGTACTCAATTGAGTGTAAACATTTAAATCTGGCTCAGAAAAGGCTGCAGAGGCCCTCGTGACACCTCGAGATACATTATTCAACACATCGACTGCGGGGAGAGTTTGAGTCCGGGCCAGCTCACTTTCATATGCAGCAGCTGAACACAAGCTGCCTGCTCTGATCTGCGGACAAACTCGAGCCAGTGCTGGAAGCTCGCTAGCCAAAACGAGCTCGGCTCCATGCAAGTCTTACTGATAGATCACTTTCACACTCTCTCACTGCTGACGGAAAGGAAGCCTTGCGGCCTGTGAGCCTCTGCCAGCGGCGAGGCCTTTACACGGCATCTCTTAGACTCAGCCGTGCGCTACTACTGTTTATTTTTAAGAACGGATCAGAATGTGCCTTTGTGTCACCGAACTTTGTAGAACCTTTGTCAGAGTTTGCAAAAAGTCTTGAAGTTAAAAACTATTTATGTCTATAGTATCTGATGATGAAAGACTAAAAGCATTATGTGCTAATGATTTGCATAATGTTGCTGATTCATTTAGTGCTTAAGTGCTTCAGTGGAGCTCTTCTTTTCAGAGCAGGTTCATGTTCTCTATAGAGTCTGTTCATCTCTGTTGGAAAACAAAGAAAATGTCATTTTAATTAAGTTGGACTGTATGCTACAATCTCTTACACCACATTTTCATTTCAAGATTTGTCTCTCATTAAATTTCAGCAATAATAAACAATAATGGTAAAAAGTTAAAGGAACTAAAGTACCTTCTCTAGACTTGGTAACTAGTGCAAGCTTATAGTTTGTTGTCCTTTCCAGCTAGGTGACGCATCTTAATTCTATAGTAGTCCATGTGGCTTTAAACTCTAAAGGATTTTTAAATGACTGCCAAGTTACAGAGTACACACTTCTACATATTCAGTATAGTAGAATCAAGATCATGGTTTACTTACGTGAATTTAATACATTAGGGAGAAATGATGAAATCTTGAGCATGCATGCACATTTTACTTTTCTTTCCAGTATGTTAAAATCAGCAGTTCAGTTCAAATTGGGCACTGAAGTTAGTAGGGAAAAGCCATATTCAGGTTCATTCCATTTTTACTTACCAAGTCAACTTTGCATATGGTGTATATCACTCGTCTGAAGATCAGCATCATTTTTTTTAAATATCTGATTAGGCCTAATGTAAAGATTAAGGCCAGAGTGTTAATAAATACATAGTAAAGGCTTAATAAAAGATCATCAGCTGCTGTAATTGCATATTTTAACCTAACCATTTATACTTTTGTATTTTTAGTTAACAGTACTTCTTTGTCATACTTCTTAAAGTCAAACAAACAGTAGAAACTTTCTACCATAAATTTCAGAACCACAGGTTTGGTTCCAATTTCTTTCTGCTTAATTTTTTCCTAATTACATGGTTTTTGTGTGTTATAATTTGTTATTCCTGTGTTAAAAATTAAGTTTGGATTTATTTGACATGAGTCTGTAGCATAATCTACTTCTTCCTGAACTTCTTTCCCAAAAGAGTCTGTGATTTGGCCATGGCAGTTGTTGGCATATCAGGCATTAGCAAAGTATCATCCTCTGGAATTCATCATGCTGTCTGTATCAGCAGGTGATTGCTTAGAAAAATAGATGTTTAGATCTAACTAATATGTCAGATTGATATTTGATGAAGTGTTCCAGAGGAGCAGGATGTTTGGGTGACTCTGGGATATTATGCTAAAATATCCAGATTTGATTCACTTTTTGAATTTGTAATATACATTCTTTTTCTGTAATCCAGGCAGATTTTCTGCCAGCTCTTGCATTTTAAATGTTAATGTTATGGTGTTGCCAAAGGTGTACAAGGACAATATGTGAGCTATTGGCCTTAGTGTACAGATTCATCTTTACCTATGAATATGAATATGAATATATTAATCTGATACAAATGTTACAGGGATACGAATATGAGCAGTATATATTTGCATAGTTAAAAAATGGACAAAAAAATTAAATACTGGCTCTTGGAAATTGGAACACTGTGTGTTCTTCACCATAGTCATATACTGGGATGAGTCACCGTAGCAACACTGAATTAATAACTTTCTCTCTCTTTTTTTGTTTTTAATTACACATGTTTTATTAGAGAACTCTTGTTAAAAAGTCTTGTTAAACATTTAATAAGTTATCAGTTGTTGGCGAAGGTCTTTATTCCTTCTTTGTTATTTAAATGTTTTAACAGAACTCTATCAACATAGATCTGCCTTTTGTCTGCTGGCTGTGCTTATTCCCCTCAATAGAAGACCATATAAAGATATTTTTCATTCAAAGTGCCTCTGACCGTTCTCTGTCCTTGGAACACACTCTTCACTTCAGCATTTCTGTTTCATGTATTGAAATTAAATTACCAAGTTTTGGAAATTAAGTTTTAAAGCATTTGAATTCACTAAATTCAAAGGTTTGATAAATGGCAAAAAGAACTTCATGTCTGTAGTCAATAAGGTATTTTTCTGTACTTACAAAGAAGAGCTTTGTTATGAACAAGGTTAAGTGCTCTTCACAACACCGTTCTTCCCACGGTGCCTTGATCATGTACAAACGGAACATTTCCATAAGTGTGTTTCTTTTGCTAATCTTCTGACTTTATCTCAGAAAGGCCCTACACATGGCCTACACGAGGTTTCCTCGTGCATTAGCAGCGTATCCATTTACTTTAATGATTATCTTTTTTTTGTTTTGTATTACAATGAATAAGTTTAGGAAGGCCTTCTATTAGGAAGGCTCTTCTCTTTCTCTCTCTGTCCCCACCCCCCCACCACCCCCACACCCTGTAATATCAATAATGGCCAATGCCATCCACAAGTATACTCTTTATCCCTCAGGTAAAAATGATTGACAAATAAGTGCTTACAGGCACCTGCTCCTTCACTTTCATGGTACTCAAAATTGCAGAACACGCTCTTTTTGATGGACCACTTACATGACCTATCTGACCATCTGCAATTTATCTAAACTAAGGCTAATATTTAGACATGTTGTTTTATACCTAAACTTAGACGTAAGTATACAGTTATGTATTTTCACCAAATCTTCACCTGTGTTGGATTAGATGCCTGTTTCTGTGGCTTGTGTTTAGGTGTACAATTTAGTCGTGGCCTCAACATTCACAAGCAGGGATGGATCATTGTCTTGTGAAGACCCTCAACAGTTTACCAAGTTTAAATGAATGAATATGATATATGAATATGATAAGTTACGAATAACAAGATTAAGCAGTGGCTTACCTATAAATGTATGTGCTCTTTAAGTTTTGGAGTTATTTTTGATTGTGCAAGAAGGTATTTTGTCTATATCGTAACAGTTTATGCTTTTTGTGAATCAAAGCCAAACTAAAGCATAGTCCAAAATCAGAATCCTACATGCACGTAAGGGTAAACACTAATACCACTGGCAGCAGCAGAGTCCAGCAGCAGGGGACTGAGAACAGATATAATTTCTTCATTTATTATAGTTATTTAGTTATTTGTATTTAGGCCTGGGTGATATGGCAAAAACACAAAATCACGATAATTAAAAACGTATTGACGATACATGTCACAATATGAGGCTTTAGGTAAGTGGAAAAGATTAGATGAGTTAGAACAGACAAAAAGCAACATCATGCAACATTTAAAAGAATCCTGTCAAAAACTATGAATATAATGATTATACAATGATTTTTGTCCAGTTTTTTACAGTGTCTAATTCAAAATCAAACTGAACGAGACTCATTATGCATGATTAAACAGGACTAATTATTTTTAATGGCACACACGGTTGATTAGTTATGTAGTGATGATATCCATGATCAAAATTATGATGAAATATCATCACATTACCCACCTAATTTTGACATATTTGTAAATAATGTTTATATAGACATCACATTGTTTATATATGCATCTGCCTGACAGGCCTGGTCCGTAATCCCCCTCTTTGCCAAGATCCGAGATGTAATTCTGCTCAATGATAATTAATCAGTAGAAAACGTTGTTTTGAAAAGTATCAGAGACAATATCAGTGCTCAGATTAGGTTATATTCCCAGTAGATCCATATAGCCTGTGTATGCATGAACATATGTGTGTGTGTGTGTAAAGGCAAATAGATAAATAGGAGGATCCTGGCGAGAGGGGGAGGGAGCCTCTCATGGATTCTGTGTTACCTCACTTCTGCTAATGACCTTTAAAGATCCATTTTGGATTACGTAGGAAAGTCTTTGAGCTAAGCATCTGATGGACCACCCTTCATGAAACGAGGGTCTTGAAAATTATTATTGCAAGCAATATAAGATAATGGATACTCATTATTCTCCCTGCTGTCATGTTCACGTATATTGTCTGCTCTTGAAATATGATGCATCCACCGTACTTACCAGCCACTTAATATCAGAAAGCGTAGCATGTGTAATGATTTATAATTACCACAGTGTAATGTGCGTCGTGGAGCGGTTATTGGCTAAATAATTAGCTCATTGTGTTAGGACTGATGGATGACAGCAGGGAAGGGAAGGAGTTAAGGTCCTGGTAAGAGTGTTGGGGGGGGGCGGGGTTGCGAGCAAAAGGCTGGTGAAGTGCATTACGCTATATGTACAGTGCACAGAAAAACAGGATTCCTTCCATCATTTACTAATGTACGTGTTTGACAGACTGTTTTTCAGCATCTGCAGACAGCAGAAGCCACATAAATAGCAGAAGACCACACCTTAACAGCACACACACACACACACACACACACACACGCTTGTTCAGTTGTTGATGTGTAGCTTTCTGTTATTTATGTGGCAACTGCAGAATGCTGAAAAACAGGCTGTCACAACACAGACATTATATTTATGTGTTTGTATATATATACACACACACACACACACATCAGGTCTTCATAGACGCCAGATATATTTTCCATAAACACCAGGTTCAGTCTTAGATTTCTAAAGTCTTTAGATATATATTTGGCATATCAAGCAGTAATCCCAGCACATGCAAGTAGACTCAACATTTTCAATGATGTTGAGGTCTGGTCTCTGGGGTGGCCAGCCTTTGACTTTCTAGTTTCTGTTCTCAGCTTCTTGACAGCGACGCATCCTTTCAGACACACAAGACTGAAAAAGTGGCCTTGTCTTTGGAGATTGACTACTTGACTGACATGCCAACAACATAAATACAAGTGCTCCATATAAATACGCTCACAGTTACTAACATACAGGGTGCATCCACCTTTTTGTTTTGGTTTTCTTTAGTGTTTTATTCCATGTTCTTTTTTCAATATAGGCTACATGACAGTGATCCATTATTTTCCCACAGTGGAAAGGCGAACACTAACACCTGTGGATGTTTAAAATCTGTAGGGCTTGATTTTCATTTTTCTGGAAGTACTGTTGAATTACTGTGACACTTATTTTACCCTCAGTTTCACTTATTTGACTTTCCTTATGCAACTGTATTATCTCTTATCTAACCTCAGAAACGTTTATTGAAAATATCTTCTGCACATAACAGCCATTTGCCTGGAGTCTAAATAAATGAGGGGTGGTTTAGGATTTTTGCACAGTGCTGTATCTGTTCATGCATATATCAAAATTGAACCCATCCTCCAAACAAAACCCAAACCGGCTGATGCACAAGACCTTTCAGTAAAGATTAACTCTTTCATAAAATGATCTTAATTTATGAATTATGATTTCATCTGAACGACACATATGCAGAATTCATCACCTTAGGTGCCAAGTATGCTGTGAGAGACGAAAGATGAAGAGAAAAGGCTGAGCAGGAGATGACGAGGAGAAAAAGTGGATGGGCACCAGATGAGAAGATGAGGGGAAGGAGAAGAGGAGGGAAGAGGAGGGGCAGGAGAACAGAGGAAGAGGAGAGGGAGCATTGCATCAGTGAAACAGTCAGCCGCTTTGAGAGGCATAATCGGTGTTTAGCAGATTGAAATGATTACAGCTCTGTCACAGCAGGCTGTGCGCGTGCTGCGTCTTCTCTCCGAACACAATCATGAATATTATGCCCAGTTACAAAGAGTGGCCTTGTCTTCGGAAATTGACTGCTTGAGTGACATGACAACTACGTTAAAGATAAGTGCCCCATATAAATTCACACCCAACTCCTAACATACGGCGCGCATCTGCTCGCTTTCGGCCTCTCTCCACCTCTCTTTTTCCAAATGTCTCTTGGCCCGACGTGGTATTTGTCTTTGGTGAGCGAGCGAGAGCGGTAATGGAGCCGCTCCATCACAGACTGCTGCGGCTGCTGCGAGATGTACGCATGCATAGTGGGAGTTAAGTTGTAGCATGCTGACAGTGGCGCTGAGACAAAAGCAGATGGCACATTAGAAGTAAATCACCTTATTAACCTCCTCCAGGTACTCTCTTCGCATACACCAACATGTGGACGTGTCTAACTGACAGCTTGACTGACTGAGCTCTGAGCAAACACTAGGGTTCGAAACTCAGGCAGATGATTATAAGACGGGAAAATGTTGTTCAGCTTAGTGAAGTCAAGGGCAGCTTTGTACTGTAGGAAGGCTGGTAAACCGATATTTTACATGTATGCATTTGCCTTCTTCGTAGTGGATTTGTTCTCAGTGTCGTACCAGACTATGTAGTGCCTTTGTTTTTATCCCAGCTTGCTTTTGTAGAATTTGTCCTTCTGATCCTACATTACCCTATATGTTCAATAACACACAGGCCGTTGGAGACCACTAAACATGAGTAAAACCATCATCTAGGGCCTGTGCATCACATGTAAGACAGTAAATCTCTCCTGAATACAGGCATGCTAAATGGCATATGAGTTATGATGCATTTCCAGGTGAAACGTCTCATTCAACATTTAATCAATAGGATGTCTATAGGAAGAGAACTTATTAAATGCAGGTGTAATCTTATTAGAGAAGAACGATGAAGCAGTTTCCTTGCTTAGTCGAATTTGCTGCCACTGTTATCCCTCCTAATGCTGTTCCATTTCATGGTGGTAAATGTTACCATTAATACGAGGGGACTTTTTAAGCCGAGGGTTTGTTCGCATTTTCTCAAGACGTCGGCTCTGGAAATGTGAACAGACAGGGTAGAGAAAGCCTCAAGCTGTGATGGTCTGAAGGAATGAAAAATCAGTTTTGCCTTGTGTCCGAGTATACACTTCCACAGGACAGGAATACAGGCTCAGTACCAGTACATTTTTAATATATATATATATATATATAGAGAGAGAGAGAGAGAGAGAGAGAGAGAGAGAGAGAGAGAGAGAGAGAGAGAGAGAGAGAGAGAGTTTGTTTCTTTGTATTGGGGGATTTTTCATGTATCTGCTGTTGCCAAGATAACATGCAGAAATTGGCTCTAGATCCCTAACATTTTTATCTACAGATTTTCAGTGAAATTATAGGCAATAATAAATATGTGCATATAAACACTACTTTGAAATATCAGTTGATTCTAGAAATCTGGCCAATGCTGACAAATATATTACTGTTCAAAACATTTAAGAACCTGAGAAAATCAGAACTAAATGCTGTTTATAAATTGCTGCCCAAAAATGATATGAAATTACAATAATATTTGAAGAAGCCCAATAAATACCACTTTCAAGCTCCCCTTGTGACACCCCAGTATTATCGGTACTTGTAATGGAATACCTGGGTCGGTTTTAACCTGACGGTGTTAAATCAAGGAATTAAACTAATTCATGAGATAGCTAGAAGCTTCAAGAAGAAATCTGGAACCAAACTTTGTTCTTCATGTTAGCTCTAAAGATACTGACTACTTTTAATAATGACATTTTGTCTTGTTGACTAATTGCCAGGATAAAAGGCTTGTGAAATGTGATAACACTATCTATATATTATAATTTGATAAATAACTGGTGATGACAATATGATGCTTATATAATCATGCATGTATATTAACTTTCCTAACAACGTACCCCGCATTCAGAATCTGATGCATGTGTTTGTTATTTTCAGTCCTCACAAATGATGTGAGTCACTTTAACTTTTGTGCTTGAGACTGAGCAGCAGAAGCGTTTATTTAGCTGCTGATGTGTGTCATGATTATTACTTCGAGTACAGACAGCTGGATGATGCCTCTTAACCACTGAGCAGTGGAACTGGACTAAAGCTGGAACTGTTAAACTGCAAATGCGTGATTGACCAATTTACTATGAGAGTTTTATTCCCCATTGTAATCACTGTAGGTGTTTGTGAGGCTAGCTCTACAGACAATGATTCTGCAGTTGTTTAGTGGGAAAGTTTGTGAGGAAACATGCAGCAGGGACCAAATCAGCTTTGATGTAATTACATTTACATGCATCTGGATTGTAACGGTTCTGTGCAAAAATAGTAACTGAATAGGTGTAATTAGCTATTAGAATTTTCATTCAGGGCCAGATGGTCTCGCTGACTTTGTTCTCATTGAGAGCAGTGGTTGTGAAGCGGCACAGAGACGCGCTGAACAGAATTTATGGCATGCTAAATCTGACATCATTCATATCAACACATCCCAGCAGCTTTATTTAGACCTCCTAATGTCAAAGTGATCCGAAATACCCCCATTGAGAGCTTTTATGAATGTTTATATTATCATAATTTTCCTCTCATAGGGTAGCTCAAGATCACAATTAGCCAAGTCACTAAATGATGTGGACTTCATCCTGTGACATGCATTTAAGGCTAATTAGTTGATTAATTGTGTTTAGAATGCTTAATTAAATTACTGCACCCTGGAGGTAGGGTGACTATGCAGGTTTTCCTTCCCTTTTTTTTGTTTGTTTGTTTGTTTTTTGTGTGGTCACGCATTGCGCTACATGATCTGCCCTCCATCATCTTCAGCAGCTGGGTGCTGGGAGTCTTCACGTGTGCCGTGCAGCAGGAAAAAGGACATTGACTGAATTTCTTGGCTAAATTAGGAGCTTAATGATGCCCTCTGGTCTCCTGGACCCATCAGAATGAGTGGGACATGGATTTCCAAATTGACTTTAAATGGTTTTAAGTTGATATGTAAGATGAATGGCCTTCTGTTGCCATAACGATTACCAGCAGAGATTGAATTAGAACTGTATCCCATCCCCCCACCTAGAGGAGGGCACAGAGAGAGAGGGGAACACATCTCCACAGTGCATTAGAAGAGGAATATGAGCTTGTTTTTATTTATAAATGTAATTAATGTCTGTCCACAGTATTCGCACGCTTGTCATGTTGAGTGTGCTGTGTGCGCATTATGAAAGGAAGAGGCTCTCATAATTATGTTTACATCCACAGATAAAAAATCCCTGGGCTGTAATGATCAGTAATTATAAATATTTTTCCGACTTTCTCCGGTTGCAGCCGCGTTCATTGTGCGCTGGGGGAAAGCAGGTTGTGTGGCTTAATTATGACATTGTACATGACTAAATGTAGCCGTCTGCCTGAGCCCAGCTAAACACTTCCACTGGCATAATCACGCTCGGACCTGACTCTAAAGAGCTCATTACAGTTAGCTTTCTAAAGAGCGCTTTATTAAACACAGTTACCTAATAAGCATCTTTGGTGGTGCAAATTGGCCAAAATGGTAATGAGTCTGATTAGACCACGTTTCAATTACGACAGCTTCCTCCAAAAGCAACCCCATCCCCCCAAGCCTAAAAGCAAGAGGGAGAGAGAGAGGGAGAGAGAGAGAGAGAGAGAGAGAACAGGAGAGCTTGGGAATTCTGCTAGAAGCCATTGCATGTTCATACACTCACACACACACTCCTGCGCGCGCCCGCACGCACAAAAAAAGGAAAAGAAAACCACTCCGCCACCTCTGTGCTTCCTTTCAGCTGCGCAGTAATGAATAGAGAATTGTGCAAGCGGCAGTCCAATTTACGCACTGGGAAATTGGACGGACAGAGCGCGGGCGCGCCGCTGTTTGCTTAAAATCGGCCAAGGCTAGCCAGATTAATAGCTCCCAAAAAGGTCAGCTTCTCTGTTTCATTGGCCATGATCACAGTGTCTGAAATTAAACAGTGCGCTGTAGCAGAGCTTCCTCTCCGGGGGTTTACTGTTGATCACTCTCACTAATAACACACCTATTAGATGCCTGCACAAACCATACATAATTACTGTCAGGCTTGGGGAAGACAGTGCTGCCTATAAAAGGTGATACAGGACTTGCACATCTTTAATTATTTGGACGAGCAATTAACGCTTCAGCCACACACTTGATTTGTGTTTCTTTACGTTTTTGTTGGTGGTGACTTGTGTCCGTGTGGGTGTTTGTAATCACTTACGCTCTAAATGATTTACTGCTATATCATTTGCACGTTTTATTCTTGTTTCGTCTGCTGCACACTGCTCACCTCTCTGTACCACCAAAGCTGCACTTAGAAATCCTTATCTCCTGGTGCTCCGTGCCTGGTACAGTCTGTTTTAGCTGAGTGAATTCTGACTGCGAGTGTAATCTAAGATTTGCCAGGTGTACTGTAAAGGTAGCCTCGCAGACACTGGTAAATTAAACAGAGGGCTTTTTGTGGAGAGCCAATGAGTGGAATTTGAGCGGAGGTCCTCTGCCTGTCTTTAGGCATCCTCTAATGAAATGAGCACTAATTATGCCAAACGCAGCTAAGGCGAGAGAGCAGGTCAGTGCCTGTTGTGTCTAATTTTGCCTTCGTTTTTTTTGTCAGTGCCTGCAGACTACGTGGACTGCTTTAGTGATGCAAACATCTGGAAACACCAAGCACATCCTATTTGTGTGTTTAAGAAGTCTCTCCTCCATTGCTAGGCATGCCAAGATTCAGGAATGAGTAAGAAGCTGTACCGTGATATTCAGAACACATGGACTCTGGAAGGCTTTCACTTTCACATTCTGATCATGTGCTTTATATAGGATCCAATGTTCTCATTACCACTGCTACTCCTCTTACTGATATCATGTATGTTTGTCTTTGATATGCAGTGTTTGTTTAAATATCAAGACAATACTGTAATAAAAGTTTAGGCAATTATCATCATTAATTTTTTAGATCGGCATATTTGTGATATAAGACAATGCCTGTGCACTGGGATATTAATCTATGACATTAAAGGTGCTGAAAGATAGTAATTCTATTCCATAAAACTCCAAGCAGTGTAAACTTTACACATCCAGCACATGGCAGTAACTGCAGTGCACATAATTACTGGGTGCTCTGGAGGCCTAAATTGTAATGCTGTATTCAGATTTTTAGAGCCAAATTCACAAATCGGTAAAAAACGACCTTGCTAAAAGAACATGATCAATGTAACGCTCTTAAACTTTAATTTAAAATTTGTAATGACAAATCTGTTCCTAATTTAATATCATTAATCAAATAAAGTGATACGTTGAAAGGAAGAGGTAAGGGGCTACACAGCACAATGAGTCAGGCATGATTATGCTATGATGCTTTGCTACAGGTATAGTATACAGCAGTATTTAAACACAGGGTGAGCGCACTTACCTGGCTCACGCTATTTACATCATAAACCTACAACACAAAATGGTGGATATTTAGTGTGTTGCCATTTGCAATCTTGGCCACCTCTGATCAGCACCCCTTATTCCTAGAAATGTACTTCCTGTCTAGTTAACATTTACAACATTGTCCAAGGTTCCCTTCAGTGCCAATTTAGGAGAAGAAAACCAAACAAAAAGTGCAGTCATAAAAAGCTAGAAGTGGTTTGTAAGACCTTCAATAAGAATAAAACGAATTCTGCAGTCACACCGAACTGGCAGCTTGCTATTTTCTTCAGCAAGGAAGAATAAACGGTCCTGATATGAAAGTGCAAGAAAATATCGATACATTTGTTTTATGATTTATCAATTCTAAAAAACACAGTATCTATTTTTTATTAAAAGTTTACATGAAATGAATGGTGGCAGACAGTGGAAGTACTAAATACTTTAGCCATTACACTCTTACATCAACATGAACAAATGGCTTAAGGATGGACCCCTAATGCAAACCTAGCTGACTACTTAACATTTACTTAACACATTAGACTATGACAGTTTTCCTGACATAAGATAAAAACGTAGTATCCTGCCTTGCGTATAGTATTGCAATATATCACATTATGTCATGATATGTAAACAGCTTTTTTTTTGCTGTTCTGAGCAACAAGCAACATTATGTTGACAGAGGAGTTTAGTTTGCTTATTTATTAATTTATTTATTTTATTAGAAAGTAAGAAAAGGGTGAGTATTTTGTGGTGTCAGTAGATAAACTCATTCCCATTCCTCCAGCCTTTTTGCATTCCTAGGTCGATTCCCATTCAAGATAATAATCACGTTTTATTTGCGTTCTCTATGAGCGTGCTTTAACAGTGCTCATAAAGGATGCAGTTATTATCTTTATCAATGAAACTTTAATATTATCTGTTTGGGAAATGGCAGGATATCAATACTGATCAGCATGATTTAACATTGTTTTAAATCCTCATCAGTGTACTGTATAACGAACAGCCTGAATGCTCCAGCAGTTGTTAAAGGATGACATCGTACAATACAGAACAGGAGCAAAGAGGGCTTCATGGTTAAAGAGCTGCACTACACGTTCTCACCAAAAACAGTGGCAGGATATGACATATGGGAGCAATAGGAGTGACATTTTTATATTTGGAGAAAGAGATAGGTTTGTCTGTGTGTTTTTGTTATTTATTGTTGTGTCACAGCGCCAGCAGCCAGGCTGAAGAAGCATGAAGAGCACGGAGGAGCTGCAGCTGATTTAGTGCAGTCTAAAACTAAACTGGAGATGATTCATCTTCTGCAGTCCACTCTCTCTCACGCTCTCCCTCGCTCTCTTGCTCTCACTCACTTTCCTTCTACCTATTCTGTCTCTTCTTTCTCTGTTAAATCACTCTCTCTCTCTTTCTGTAACCCACTTTGTCCCTCTCTCTCACCCGGCAGTAGTTCAATTGTTTTCTGTGTATGTAAATCCCACCTCACCAATCACCTGATCAGATTTTAGCGTGTAATCTGAAAGACAGGCATGGCTAAGATCATGCAAAGTAGCATATAACCTAGATGGAACTCGTGCGTTTTGTAGTAGAACGACAGGAATATGTGCGTAAACACCGTTACTTAGAGAGCATTATATGGATTTAGTTGTGCTATAATACAGTGCATTCGCTCAGCCCCCACGTTACCCCTGTAACTAAATCGCTTGATGTCTCATTTCAGTCGACTTAAAACACTTTAACGGTTTGAAGAAGACATTCCTGTCTTATTATTGTAAGAGGCTGGTAATTTGTTAGGCTTGTTAAATGACTAAAGCTGAATTTGCTCTTTTGTTAGAGTGTGGTGCGTTTCATAAAAGTCATTAGAATGAAGAGACTGGAGTATTGTTTGAAATCTCTGTGTGCACACTGCGCTGCAGAGGATTTCAGCCTCTCCAAACGTCTTACTTTATTCTAGCACAAATCAACACCCACATTCTCTATAAAGACTTAAAGCTCTTAGAGGGAGCACAATGTAAAAAAAAATATATATATATATATATATATATATGTACATGTATATATATATTTGTGTGTGTGTGTGTGTGTGTGTGTGTGTGTGTGTGTGTGTATGAAAGTGGAACTTGAAAGACGAGTAATAAATGCATTAACGAGTGGATGTACAGAGGCTCAAAGATAACTGAGCCGCCAAATTCCCTAGGTAATCTTTAACAACGCCGGAGTACACGCCACACAGTTTATAGTCTGCACACAGAAATGAAAGCTCATCCTCAGATCAAGGGAAATATATGTCCTCCACTCAGTACACATTATTATTGGAGATAAATCTTTACATACAACTCAAATGGATTGCCATGGGAATACCACATGTCCCACAGCAGTATCCAGGCAAAGCCTAATACGTAAAGCGCTGGCCAGGAGCAAACATAAAACACTGCAAAATGCAATATAATAGCAAATCAAAAGCAGTTTCCAGCAAAGTGCATAAAACGTGGCATTAATGTCCTAATAATTTAAGCGCGTATGATTTGTCAGAGTAATAGTATTGACTCCTGCCATTGTTTGGAGTGCAGCTTTTACTGCTGATGTTATTAATGGGCTTCCTGGCATGCCTGCCATGTTCATGCCAGCGCTTTGTCTTTAGCCTTTCTTAGTCATTAGCTCGCAGGCCTGACAGCCTTGCCAGCCATAGCACCGATCCCTTTGACTAAAACCTTGTAAATTAACACAATTAGCGCAGCATCATCCTGCTAATTAGTGCTCTGTGTGTGTGTGCGCGTGTATGCAGGCAGGCTGGAGGGAAGGTGGTTGTTGGGGAAAACCGCATGCCTCACTGCTACAGTAGGGAAAAAAAGCTTCTCTGTACTAGCAGTACTGGCCTCCTGGAATAGAGCCTGAGAATTTTACTGTGGGTCAGTGTTACGGACATAGACGCAAGACGCTAGTCTTGGGCTTAAAAGCATTAACAGTGGAGAATCACCATGTAGACAGCAAAATCCCTAGTGCTAAACTCTTACAGTGTTCATTTCGGCGTAGCAGCAATGTAATCAACACTGTAGGCATGAAGTCAACATTGTGGATTCTGCTGTGTACTTCAGTGTAAGACTCCAGAAATAAACTCCTTGAGAATTGTTTGTTCCGCCTGTCAGTTTACCTGATTTATGTTATGTAGGCCAAAAATGACTCTTCTATTGCGTAGTAATACCGCCCAACCAAAGCATCACTTGGTTGATCATATCAGCTGATATAAAAGGGCGCAAAATTGTAGACAAGAAGGCATTTCCAAGCTGGAGAAAACCTGTGTAGGTTGTGTAGTAGGAGGCTAATTGCGTGAACGACTAATGAACTTGGAACTCGCAATCGTATCAGTTAGAATGCTGTGTAGCTAGTAAATGCACAAAGAGCATCAGAAGTATCACACTACACTAGAACATTTTCATACTGAGCAAGCTTTAAATACTATACAGCTTTAACTCTGACATGATTGAGAAATCTGCATTTGTCCCATACAGCGATTAAGGCAGTGAAATCTAGCTTGCTGTATTTTAGCGGATGCTGTGTCATCTATAGACTGTTGGCCAAAGTAGTCAATGTTTTTTATGTACATGCCTGTCCATGTTAACTCCTGATGTTAATGTATAAACATTACTAAAATGGGAACTAAGCCTACCTGGACTGGCATTACAGAGAAATCTATCATTTATTTGTACAGGTGTATAAAAGTAGCAAAATTAATAAAAGGCAGCCATTTTAGTACAGCAGCCCAGCATTGCATAACGACTTAATATTCTGCTGTAATATCAATCCGAAATGCTGGTCAAATGTAAACATCTTTCCAGTGCCAATATCAAAGCAAATGCCTGCTGATATGATTCTGATGTAATCATGGATCCTTACTGTAGGCTGCTACTGGACAAATTTAATCTTAGACTGTGTTTACTGTGTCATGGGGCAGAATGATCTGATAAAACATTAAATATTTTAGAACTTATGAGATACGGGGAACAGAATGTACATTTGTTTATTAATACAGCGTTTGTGCGTTTTAGTCATAGATCAGTGTGTATGTAGATGCAAGTGTGTGTGCACCCGTTCAGGTCCAGCGAGCCTGGATAAGCAGCAAGTGTGTACAACAACATGCCTGTGGGATAACAGGGCTGACTTCCACTCTCATCAGTAGTCCATACTGTGTGTGTGCACGAGTGTGTGTGTGTGCGCGTGTGTGTAGACCGCTTGTGTCGTCCCAATGGTTCTCGAGTAAATGTCTCTTTGATAATCCCATGCTGAGTCTAAGATGACAGCATATGTAACTACTTGTGTTTGCAGATGGAGTTTGGGATTAAACTTGATGGTGGCTTTTGAGCCCTGGAGGCAATAAAAGAGAGAAGCTGGAAAGAGAAGAGAGTGAGCCTGAGAGAGAGAGAGAGAGAAAGAAAAGACAAGAGAGGCATGTTTTTTCCCCTTTTCCAGTTCGCAGTGCTCCAGGAGGCAGCAGGCAGACAGAGAGCTGTTGTAATTCATGCCGTGCTGTGGGGTTTGTGTGATGAAAGCAGCGGAGCGCTGCCTGGGAGATTGCTTTGCTGCACTCCTCCAAGCAGATTTGAAACTGTCTGGGACTGCTTTAGATGAGAGTTGGATTATAGAGTGACCTGCGATGTCTGTGTCACTCCGCTCTGTGCAGGGTGCATTATACTGTGCTAACCAGGTGCTGGGTGCCCAAATCCGCACTGCTCCTGTGATACTAACTGTCAGCAGGGCCTGTGATATGTAGCCTGCACTCCAGGAGAGCTGCAGAGTAGGAAATAGAAAGTAATATTTTTGTGTTGTTCTTGCTGTTTTTTTCCCTCTCTCTCTCTCTGTTTAAAAGCAATCATGTATTGGATCATTGATTCCGCAGTTTCACAAAAACGGGGGGGCCTTTGCTGATCCTGTGCTCTCTGAACATTATTCATCAAGTTTCTGACACTGGTGTTTGTTTTTTTGTTTTGTTTGTTGGGTACATTTAGGCTTAAAGATGCAGTGGACCCCAGAGCATGCGCAGTGGGCAGAGCAGCACTTCGACATCTCCTCCACGACCCGCTCGCCAGCACACAAGGCTGAGGCATACCGCGGGCACCTGCAGAGGACCTACCAGTATGCCTGGGCAAATGATGACATCTCAGCTCTCACCGCCTCCAACCTCCTGAAGAAGTATGCCGAGAAGTATTCAGGTATCCTAGAGGGCCCTGGTGAAAGGGGGCTGCTGTGCTCATACCCAGAAGGTGCCGCAGGACTCTTGAACGGGCGCAAATCGGAAAGCGAGGCCTGGCAAGAGGGGATCTACCCCATGAACTGCGCTGCAGATGTGATATCTGCGAGCAAAGCTGTTGTTCCGGCTGCTTTGCCTCCAGGAGATTCCACGGCCAGTGTCTGCAGCTCTGCAGGGGTTCCGAGCAGCCTTAGCGAACCTAGCTACTCCAGCAGTGGCTGCGGGAGCCACACGCCTGCTGCCCTGCATTCGGGGATTCCCTCTCAGGAATTTGCCGGGGGCTACAATGGCACATACCTGCATTCCACCTACAGTGGCGGGCAAAGCACCCCATCCCTGGCCTCCCCACACCCTTCCCCTTTGCACAGCGGTGGGCTCCTTCAGCCTCCTCCTCCACCTCCTCCTCCCCCTCCTCCAACGCTGGTGCCGAGCTACAACGCAGGTTCACCCAACCTCTCCGGCTACAACTACCCTCCTGCAGGCTATCCCCCTCAGGCTGCTGTTGCTCCCGGCTACAGCCCTGGGGGAGCCCCACCTCCTTCAGCCTACTTGCCCTCAGGCATTGCGGCTCCTACACCACTGCCCCCCTCTACTCTCCCTGGCTATTCCTACCAGTCACATAGCCATGCACCAATCGCACCTACACCTCTGAATGGCAGCTCAGCCAACTCACTGAAGAGAAAAGCTTTTTATATGACGGGGCAAGGAGACATGGACTCCAGTTATGGAAATTTCAGCTACAGCCAACAGCGCTCAACTCAAAGTCCCATGTACAGGATGCCAGATAACAGCATTGCTGATTCAGGCAGAGGGAATGGGTTTGACAGAAGTGCTGACACGTCATCTCTGGCATTTAAGCCCACAAAGCAGCTAATGTCCTCCGACCAGCAGCGTAAATTTGGGGGCCAGTCTGGCAGAGCCATCACCCCTCCCTCTTATGGGTCCTCCAAAGGATCTGTGGGCTCGGTGCGGTCAGGAGAGACATTCGGGAAGTTTGGCTCCCCTGTTATGGGCGAGCACGGAGAGGAGCACAGGCAGCACTTGTCCCATTCTGTTGGCACAGTGACTTCAAGTGGTCACCCAGCTGAGGAGCAGTTGAAGAACAGTGATGCCGGCCTGGTGGAGATGGTCACCACAGAGATTCTGCAGCAAACGCCTCCTGTTGACTGGAGCGACATCGCAGGACTGGAGCTGGCCAAAGCCACCATCAAAGAGGAGGTCCTGTGGCCCATACTGAGACCAGACATGTTTAGTGGCCTGGCGCCATTGCCTCGCAGCATCCTCTTCTTCGGACCTCAGGGCACGGGACGGACGCTGCTGGCCCGGTGCATGGCCAGCCAGCTGGGTGCTGCGTTTCTCCAGCTCAGTGGCTCAGCACTGGTCACAAAGTGGCTGGGCGAAGGTGACAAGGTGGTGCAGGCATCGTTTCTCGTGGCTCGCTGCCGGCAGCCTTCTGTAGTCTTTGTTAGCGATGTAGATCTGCTGCTGTCAGCCCAACTAAGCGAGGAGAGCCCGGTTAACCGGATCAAGAGTGAGTTGCTCCTGCAGCTGGATGGGGTGCTCAGCTCGCCAGAAGACCATGTTTTGGTCATCTGTTCCACTAGCAAGCCAGAGGAGATCGACGAGGCCCTGCGGAGGTACTTTGTAAAGAGGTTGCTCATTCCACTTCCGGACACTACGGCACGGCACCAGCTCATCAGCCAGGTGCTCTCCCAGCACAACTACTGCCTCAGCGACAAAGAGGTGGCGCTGCTCGTCCAGAGGACCGAAGGATTCTCAGGGCTGGACGTAGTCCGGCTCTGCCAGGAGGCCATTGTGGGACCTTTGCACGGCATGGCCAGCACGGACCTTTCTGGAATCATGCCGGGTCAAATGAGGCCACTGTCATACCAAGACTTTGAGAATGTCTTTTGCAAAATTCAGCCCAGCATATCGCAGAAAGAACTGGACACATATACTGAGTGGAATAAAATGTTTGGCTGTAGTCAGTAAGAGGGAAGGTTAAGGGGAACCATATGGGGGCAACCTCTCATCCTCTAAGGAGAGGATACAATTCAGAATTCTTGGTGAAACATGCAGTTTTGAAGGGTGGGTGTTACAAATGCTAGTGACCCTTATAGAACAGCAGTAAGGACACTCAGATAGACCTGAATGATGCATAGCTATGCTTAAGTCCATGTCTGGCCCTTTGCACATAGTCCAACAGAGAAACCCGCTCTTTGGCTCAACTCTGCTGAAGCCGAGTGTCACTTAATGAGGTGCACTGTCCTGAGATGACTGCGAGGATGAACTCCATTGTGTGTAAATATCATTCTGCTGTTTTTGAGATTCTGTTGCTATCAAGTGCCTAAAGTGGTGCTTTATTATTTTGTATTTTGGTTGGTTTGCCTCACAATCTACATTGGTGGCATGTGCTAATATAGAAAGCTTTAACCTGAGACTAAAACAGACATGTTCTGCTTTTTTGTCAATTCTGTCAAAAAAAGAACAAAAAAGAACAACAACAAAAAAAACAACAACAGTATTCCTCAACTGAGTCTGATCTGCAGGCCCCACACGGGCACAAGAAGGTTCTTGTGGCATTTGTAATCTGGACCCTAATTTATAAACTTCATTTGCTTTTGATTTTCTTCAAAAACTCAGGAAAGTGATTGTGATTTGTACAGTACCTCAAAAGATTGTGTCAAAGCACTACATATTGCAGTCAGCATTGGGTTTGGTTTTGAATTAGGTAAAAAGGCTCACCTTAGTTGATTAAAAAATGGATATGACTATGAATGTAACCAGAGCATTTCTGGGTTGTTTGGGAGAAAAAAGTGGAGGAGTATTTCTTTTATTTCTTTTATGTTTTCTTTTTATTTCTTGTTGTCAAATCTTGGGAAAAAATCCATTCGGAGTACTGCTTGAAGTAGGGAGTTGAAGAATTCTGAATTGTGTGCCAGTTTTGACAACAGCACTCTGTCCTCATGCATAGCACAGTACTGACTCTATAGCGCAAGCTCGCGTGGTAGAGACGGGCACAGCTTATTGTGCTGATAAGGTTCATTCGAAGCCTTAGCCACAAAAGAGAAGATGCAGCGGACCATGATATTTGTGTTTTGTACAACTCTGTGTATTTGTCTCTCGTCAACGGACAGAAAAGACAGACGCGTCGGGGTGAACCAAAACTTTGTTTTCCCAAAAAAGACCACCAGATATTATTCTTAAGAGGTTGTTTATGTTCTTCTGTTGTTTTTGACTTTGTTCTGCTGCTGTGTGTCATCTGTGTATCAGTCCTGAAGGATCATGTGTACCCTGCGTTCTTTTTTCTACCTCAGTTTAGCACTGTTTCCTCTGAAAGCAGAATTAAAGAGGCTAGCTTGAAGTCCTACCCTTTGTTTTAGGCTCGCTCAGCTAGAAAGCCTGCTCACAGAACTAGCTGCTTTTTCCCCAATCTAAAGAATCAACAAATGCTACTCTGACACTATCTGTGCAATTATTATGCTCACAACACACAGTGCACACTACCCCCCACTTCATACACATGCGTCATGGGTTTTGTGTAGCACTCTTGCGGGCACCACTCTCTGGACTCCTCTATTGGTGTCCCTGCCTCTATTGTAGGCAGCTCCTTTTCTTCAGTAACAGTCAACAGCTAGTCACATGCTTGGGCAGTAGCACTAGAGGTTTAGGAAGCCTGCACCTATGTTTACTGCACACGAGGAGGAGTAACTGAAAGCCTTGTGTTTGAATGTATGTTTTTGTTTGTTTGGGTTTACTCTCATCCCTTTTTTTTTCGTCTCGTTTTTGAGTATGTCGTTTTGCGAAGCACTAGGCGAGTGGTGCAGGGCTGCCAGTGTAAGCCACTGAAGGAGAATCCTGCAGACGTTTTGAGGGAAGCTGCCTTGTTTCTTTTTCTCCCGGGTCTTTATTGCTCCTGTCCGCGACATAATGCATCGGGATTGCTGGTGAGGATGTTATACATCCTCTGGTGCTGAGCTCAGACACGTGTCTCTTCAGCACTGCAATTTTCCCCTCATTGATGGCGCTTATTTAGCCACCAAAGCCATCAGTCCCTCCACTACATGTATATATGACTTCCGCCAGCACATGTCCCTACATTTTACGGCTGATGTGCGGTTAGTCTTTTATTAGCTGTAAAATGCCACTTGTTTTCCATTTTGCATTCAAACCGTGTTTGGTGTCAATGCAGTAGATCACCTTTGGATTTGGTCTGGCCTGTAATTACATATTCCATCTTGGGAGAAAAATGGAAGTAAATGTTATTGTGCAATTTGTCAAATGCACTTTTCAAATTTTGTGTTAAAGTCAAGTATCTTGTCTTGGCACCAAAGCAAACGCAGCATCCAAAATGAAAGCTCTGCTCGACTGGCAGAAAAATGCATATGGCAAGCCACAGCAATTCAGCTCATGCTTATTTAACCACGTAAATCTTAATATTTGTTTTTCTTTGTTTTTTTGGGGGTTTTTTTCATTCAAAATACTAAAGTTATATGTAATTTTAAGCCAAATAGCACTGAATCACAGAGCCGCTCCGATATATCGTAAGAATAGCATCTGTCATTACTAACTGGCTTGCAGAATACCACTGTGCTGTGTGAACAGACCACCAGCATTCTCTCACATACACACAAACACATATATATATATATCCCTCTGAAAGGTCTTTGGACAGGTCGTTCTCGACTTGGACGTGATTGAGAACAAAAGGTTTTACCGTTTAGACTGCATTCGGTGGAAAATGCAACTGACTTTGTGAAGTACAAAAGGTTTAAAGCACACGAAACAACCCCTAATCACTTGAATATTGCTTTGTGTATTTTCTTTCTTATCCCTTCCTGTATATGTTCTTTGTCCCGCGTTCTTCTGCACTCTTCCAGATGTTGCTGTTGTATCAGTTTTTTTTATTTTTTTTATTCGAACATTGTTCTCTAAAACCATTTCTACCTCATTGCTACATACATACATGTAGTACTTATGTTCTGTCTTTTTTGAATGTCATGCATTTGTATAAAAGGAAAAAAAAAGCAGAAAAACATAAAAGTGGAAGAAAAAAAAAACACGCTTGTCCTTGACTTGAGCAGTCTACCTCAGAAAGACTGTCCCTACACTGAGCAGTTTAGTAGCTGCACAAATGATGAGACACCAGAGAGTGTTGAGGCAAAGATATTGCACACTTACTTAAGATACAGACATAACTTTGAAACTCTTTGAAATTTACTTACGATACCACAATGGGTAAGGGTATTGTGGGCTGTATAGGTCTTCTTCAAGGTCTCTAAATGCAGATTCAGTTTTTGGATTATAATAAATCGCTTTACTCCTTTGTGAATTGTAGTGTGCATGTGAACGTGTGTGCACTTATTATTAAGTGTGTAAGTGTGCATTTTTATATATGAAAATTCTATATGAAATGTACCCACATTTCATATACTGTATTTGTACATGAGATACACTTGCACATATGTGTACTTAATGTACATTTGCTATTGATATAACATTTTGAAACGCACCACATACATGTTTATATGTGTGTGTATGTACAATATTGCCATAACTACAGTCGACGTAAATGTATTTTCATGTATTCATAGGGACAAAGGACAATAAAAGATCATTAAAATGTTTTTGAAACGGCAGTGTGTGCTTTTTTTTCCTGCTGTGTAGCAGATACATCAAAACAAATTTAATGAGTGGAATTGAGCGTCATTAATTAGAATGTTGAGGCCACATATTCACTATTCATTTAGTGTGTTGATGAGCTTCTTAACGCGAGCGCAAGGCTGGGACTAGAGAGATGCAACGCTTGAGAAAGACCTATACGCTGCACAATAGACATTTATAGCGCTGTTTCTTTACTGAACCTCTCTCAAAACAACTTAACTATATTTCTCCCTGAAAGCCCAGTATATTCACTAATGCTACATCTGCAGACTGGGATCATATAGGAACTGGAATATGGCATACATGTTTCAGGGCTATTTACATGCTTTTATTTAAAGATCATATATATATATATATATATATATATATATATATATATATATATATGCGCTTACTTTCAGCCCAAAACTATGAGTGCTACACATAACGCCCATGGACTCTAGTTGTCCCATGTAGAGGGTAGGCATTTCCAAGCTACTTCTATCACTAAAAGACACAAAATCTAAATAGACAATTCAGGTATTAAATGTTTGTTGTGAGTGGATTATCCTGTCACATACAGAAAACGTGCTCTGCCCTCTGTCAGCTATCACGAGGACCCACAGTGCAACCTGCACGTGTCTACTAAACTGCTGTTTAAGAAGGAGTTTTGTATTTAGCATTTGTAATGTAATAATGGGGTGGTTTTAGCCCTGCGGTCAGAGAACGTGGCCATGAACTGTAAGGTCATGGATTTGAGCCCAACTGATAACATTCCACTACTGCCGCTGTGCCCTTGAGCTAGGCGCTTAACCCTTAGTTGTTGGGGGTGGGGGGGCATATGTGGCATATGTAAGCATCAATTATCCAGTACCAGTATAGTGTCTCACTATATACATGGTTTAAAGTACAGTGCAAAAGTCTGATGCATCTGAGAAAATTACATAGGATGATTTATCTCCGCAATAAGAATCTATTAGTTCAAAAACACAAAAATTACTACAAAAACAAATAAACGGAACATTGTGGTATTATGTCTAGGACTATGTTAGCTTCATTTCCAAAGCTCTCCCCAAAGTAGGCCGGTTAGTTACAGTTACACCCCAGTCCTAGTTTATATAATACATTTTTTTCTAATTCTTGTTAGTTTACATTTTTAACATGAAACATATTGAATTGTCTTGTTTTTGTGTGTGGTATGTGTAGAGAGAGAGAGTGAGTTTGTACCGAAGGTTTCAAACAACAGAAAAAGTTCGACACAGTAGAAAAAACATTCTGTTCCATTAATAAATATATAAACACATAGTACTATATATATATATATATATATATATATATATATATATATATATATATATATATATATACACACACATATTAAGAATACAGTTCACAAAAAATAGTATTAAAGCAAAAGAAAGTAATACTGTTATATATGTTACTATGTTGCTGTGCTTGTTCAGCTGTTTCCACACATCTTTTTAGAAAAGCCCAGTATTGTTTTTTATTCAATATCCAATTTCATTCAAAAGTCATTAAATAAAAACAAGATGGAATCTGCTGGAGGTGCTGATAAGAAACTTGGAATCAAGCTTTGTTTGTAAAACTAGTTCGTAAGATCTGAACTAAATCTTTTAAAAACAATGTTATTTGTTATTATATGTATTATGAATATTTGTGTCTGTTCTAGCACTACATGTTGAATAACTGAGCAAGTATATACTTACTGCCAAGATAAACAAACAGTGTGCTTAGGTGCCTGAGACTTTTGCTCACTACTATAAACACAGTACTTAATTACTTAGTTCATAAACAGTATAGTATAGCAGCTGTTCTACATCTGCAGCCACTTCCTTAATGTTCAGAACACATCAGGCAGCTTCTTTAACACTTTGTTCCCAAAATACATAGTGCACTCTCAAGTATGTTCAGAAGGCTGATCGGTGTAATCTTTCTACTGCCCACTAATCATCTTCCTGTGGGGTGACCCATATTGCTTTCCCAAAAGCATTTTCTGCGTGTCTTAAATACAGTTTGCATTTGTTCAGATGTAAAAAAAGAAAAGAAAAAAACCCTCTTGTTTCATTTCATTGTGAATAAGACATTAATGCTTTATATTTTCCGTGTTGAAGGCATAATTATGTAGTTGATGGTTTGTGCGTAGGATGCTGCTGTACAATTAACATTGGGAACTAGGTGCATTTGGTGCCCATCGCCGTTTCATTTGTGATCAACTGTGTGTCATTTCCACGGCTGTGCACATTAAAAGAAGCCTCTCCTAATGGATGCAATTCAGCAGGGTTCCCCTCAGAGACACCGCCAACACACTCCAACAGAATCACAAAGACAAAGGTTATCAGAGCCGGAGATGAAGGGACGACGATGGTTGATTTTTCTTTTTTTCCCTCCTTTCTTTTGTCAAGGTGTCTCCTCCTGTGTTCATATTTGTAATTTCTGTCTGTGGTTTTTAAAGAGCAGACGTGTAAGAAGACGCATACCTCAAATAAACATTCTGGAGATGGATACTGAAGCATATGTCTAAAATGAATTATATGCGCTATAGAGCGAACTCCTACCAGACAACCTTAAAGCGTGCAGAATATTTCAGAGTCTGTGTCACCTGTCTGCGTCCTCTTTTCTTTATGTTTAATAGCTGGATGTTTTAGTTTGGTGTTCATTGAAATGTAAAGAATGACTGCTTTACAGCTGAACCTAGTCTCCAGCACAGGCCACTCTTACTGGGCCGTCTGCTGAGTCATTCTGCAGTTTGATTTGTACGTCCTGATTTAAAAGGTGGGTCCTTTATTCCATTTTCTTTAGCATTCTGTCTCTTACCTCATGATCCCGCTTAGACATTAATTCAGAGGCATTCAGTGTCTGCCTGCAGTGGGAACATAGGTAGGAACCTCTCAGTATGTAAGGCAAGAGACTTATGAGCAAATTACAGGGTGATGTAATCATCAGAAATGAAGAATTTGTTTTCATTTTGTGCAGATTAACTAAAATAACTTTAGAATGGGATTTCTGATCATTCATTGTTTCTTACTGTCTTAACACACAGCTCCCCCTCTGTCTTCTGCAGGAACTACAAAAGGAGCCAACATTAAGCAGGACCTCAGACATCACGGTAAGCTGGTAGAACGGGTGTTTCTTTGGAGAAACTAGACAGCAGTATATGGATCTACTTCAGAACCATCATCGGTTTTTACGTTCTACTGATTTAGAGTTTACTCATGTGGGTCTATACAACATGCCAGTGATACCGGGGGAAAAATGTCCTTCTTGCCCTTTTTCTGGTAAAGAAAAGCAATAAATACATTTTAAAATTTTGCATGAGCAAACCTCATGACACTAAGTAACAATAAACCAGGACTGAACTGCATCAGAATACCCAGTCAGTACCACTGTGTGACATATTTACATACACCTCACTTTGTCGGTTTTGTACAGACACAGACTTTACTTCTGTTTCTTTGTTATTGATTATCTGATTTGTCTGCATTGTTGTGTGCACGAGGGTGCATGCGTCCAGTCCATAAATGGACCTTTGTGTTTCATTCAGTTTCTGAACAAAAGCAATTTACCCAGCGTGCACACACTAACACACACACACACCAAAAACCCACCGCCGATAAGAAAAGAAGAAACTAAAGTTGTGTCAAACAAATTACACTCCAGTTATTAGTGCCTATTTTGTAAATATCAAAGATCCACTTGTCCCAGTGTTAGCTTCCTCATTAGCATTCTGATGAAAGTCGAGTGGATGTGTGTGAACTTGGGGGTTATCTGCGACGCCACAGCGCCCGGCGCCCACATCATACACACGCACACACCCAGCACCGCTCAAGAGGATGAGCCACAGACCTCTCTCAAATCACTTCCTTCATAACAATTAAAATATGCAAAGTGATAATTTTCCTTAAGTAGCCTTAAATGTGCAATCTATTTAAATGTGAGGGAAATTGCCTAAAGCTTGGGGCGAGAGAGAGAGAGAGAAAGAAGGAGAGAGAGGGAGAGAGACAGAGAGAGAGAAAAAAAAGAATAAATTATGCAAATAGCAGAAAGGACTCTTGAAAGCCTAATTTTTCTGTAATAAGCATACTGTTTCATTTAATTTTTTGCCTCTTATTAAAAGTGACAGTTCTTTTGCACTGTCTGATGGCTATATCTGACACAAGCTGGTGGAAATGACTGCCGGACTAAACGCTAAAGCATTTTCCCTAGCTTTTAGATGATGGTTACATTCACAAAGTAATTATGCGGCGGAGAGTCCAGAAATAAGCTTTAATTACATAGTAATCGCCTCTGATGGACACTGGGAAGTGTGAACATTGCCAGACTGCAATCCATCAATGCCAAACCCCTGGCCACTTTTAATTCTCCCTCATTTGCATCATAACCTCCGCACCAAGTTGCACAAATGCTGTTAAATGTTAATAGGACCTGTCTCTCTACTCAAAATGAATGCTTAAGCCATTTCATCTCTTTCCGTCGCTTTCCCCCCTCTCTCTCTACTCTCTCTCTCTCTCCCTCTCTCTCATCCCTCTTTTTGCCTTTTCCCATCCTTCTGCGTTCTCTCTCCCAGCCCTCCATCACTCTCTCTCCCTCTCTCACCCCCCTTGCACCCCCTCTCCACCACACACACACACACACACACACACAGCCCTGCGAGCTCTGTCTCCTCCAGCCTCTCGTCAGGAGAGGACATTAGACTGAGGCAGCACATGGTCACTGCTGTGCTAATTGGGAGCACTATGCTAAGTTTTATCTCCCCACTTCTAACAAGCCATGCACACAACCAGCTGTGTGTGTGTGTGTGTGTGTGTGTGTGTGTGTGTGTGTGTGAGAGAGAGAGAGAGAGAGAGAGAGACAGAGAGAGAGACAGAGGCAGAAAGAGCATATGTTAGTGTATGATAGCATGTGCATGTATGTACAGTACACGAGACAGCCAGACACAGACTGTTAACTCATTTCTTTTTTTTTCAATATTATTTTTCTGTGTGTCAGACAATGCAATCCATCCACATTGTTCAGCTCTCAGGCCCCGGGGGGACGTCCAACACCCGTCCGGGGGGACGAAGAGACAGAGGCCATTCCTTATTGATTGCAGATTGTGACTGGTGCAGCCTGTCCTGCAAATGCATTCATAAAGCCCCTCATTCTCCCCCCATTTAAAACCCATAGAGCTCATTATCTGTCTGTCTGAAACCCTCCCGTAAACAATACCCATTATTACTGTGAATGGAGCACTAACAGGCCTTGCTATTTTTGTTATTAAAGCTTGTAGCAGGTTGTAGTTTCCTTGATGAAAGCAGGCAGCGAGTTTAGTGCGCTTCAATCTCTCTCTTGTTCTCTCTCTCTCTTTTTTTCTTCTGTCTGACTCACTCACTCACTCACTCACTCGCTCACTCGTAAACAGTTAGTTTCCTGATTATTTTAATGAGGTTTCATTCTGTATAGAGAATTCACCTGAAGTGGTCCAGTGAAATTTTGTTCTACCTGGAGGAAAAAAAGAAAACCCTAGAAAAATATAAACAACTCACCATTCCATAATGATCAACCTTGGCACATAGTGAGGAAAGTATCAGCACTGTGTATCAAAATATCACAAATATGTTTTTCCACTCTGGTTCAGCTGTACCACCAACAAAACAATGCATTTGCAATGCATTACAGCAGGAATTACAATACTGTGCAAAATTCAGGAACCAGCCTTCATTTAATTTCCAATCAAAACAGATGTAAAGTAGTTATTCATTATTCAGGATGTATTTTTGAGGAGATTAGATATCAAAAATAATGCACAGTGTATAAGGAAAGTCAAATAAAATCAGAAAGCTAAGATTAAAAAAAATATTAAAAGATGACACTTCATGCTCTCTATATAAGACATCAGATAAACAAACTTAAAACTTTGAGAGAAAGGAAAACTTCAAGCTCCACTCTCACTTCAGATATCTGAAAAATCCACAGGTGTTTTTGTATCTTTCCACTGTAAAAAGACAACTCATGCTTTACATCTAAAAGGATGAGTAGATGTTGAAAAAGGAAACAATCAAAAAAGAACATCTACAAATCAAACAGAAGCTTGTGTTCTCAGAAAACGTGACTGACCACCACAGACCACAACGTCGTATTAACATATGTTTTCCTACTGTTATGTGTATAAACAAATTATGGCAAAAAAAAAAAAAGTTGCGTTCAGTTTCCATCCCCTGCCATTATGTGAGGAAACTTCAGATGATGTAGCATACAATGAATAGGGGCTGCATTGAAACAAGCAAGGTGGGGAAATTTACCTTAGTGTTTGCTGTAAGTATAATTAAGCCTTCTTATGACTGTCATGCGGGCAGCTCAGAGATGCCTGGCAGGATGAGTAACGGCCCCCTCTAATAAGGCCTGAAATCACAGACAATCCGTTGAGCTCTTTTTTTTTTTAGGAAAACAAGCTTTGGATTAGACATTTCAGAATGACGAAAGTAACCATCAGATCGGTTACCATCAGATATACACCATGATCGGACCATCTGTAGGACCAATTGTTTCCAGTCACCAGCCACCACCCTGTTCTAACTGAATGGCCAATATGTTTCATACTCTCTGACTGTTTTTGGGGCTTTTTTCCCTGAATTTCATGTTTTTTTCTGCTGTTGAACTTTGAGATTGTTTGGATAGTAGGAAGCAGAAAATGCAGCCAACTGCTAAGACTGAACTTGGGGTGCTAAAATGTCCTGCAAAGAAAGTCTTCTGAAAAGAACGTAAACTGTAAGAAAAGAAAACAGCTGTTCTGACAAAGTGAGAGAGAAAGAAAGAGAAATGAAGAGAATGCAAATGTATTCAGAAAGAAGAAGCCAGGCTGGAGGCCTGGTGCGCCTGTGCATTTATAAATGCATTTAAACCTGCCCAAATAATCGATACTGAACAGCAGCTCTGAAACCCTCCTCAGTGATGCAGGAGGAGTGAGAGGCCACCGGGGCTTCCGTCTGGCTTCAGGCACGACTCACTGGCTCCATGTGTGTGCGCGCCTGTATGTATGTGTCAGTGGGAATAGGTGACTGAGGCCTCCAGCCAAACCAGCACTACTACCCACCTCCAATTAGCGCTTAGCTGTGCCGCATGAAGTTCTAAAACACACAACTTTTACACCTCCCTCTGTCTGTCCATCATAGAGGAAGAGAGGTGTGTGAGCATGGGTCAGAGGGTCAGACTGCTCAGGTTTTAGAAAGATGGGAATGGTTGCGGGGGGATAGTGTGTGGGGTGGGGGAGGGGGGTGATTTTAAATGTATCACCTGCAAGTGTACCTGACTGCTGCTAAGGGTCAGCATGTTATTTCTCCCCGTTTCAGTCCAGAAATGGAGCATTCCACTCCTCCTACCCCAATCTCTCTCTCCCGCTCTCTATGTATGTATCCATCCTTCTCCCTGATAACGAGCAAGTAGCAATGCGGTTCAGAGGTCATCTCCCATCACTTCTCCTATCCCATATTTACACCACATTTTGGACGAGTTGTAAGAATGCGCTCCAACCACCACCACCACCACCCTTCCATCCGCTCTCCCCAGTGCCACCTTAAAATGGAACATTCTGGACCATCATCCCTCATTGGCTCCACATTTTCACAAAGTGGCCAAAGTGTCATGTAGTTACCCTTTTACCATGGTGAGAGCCAGCGCCGAGGCCACTTTAATGATGTGCTGATCGCAGCTGATACCTGTACTTCTGCCACAGCGCGATAAATATTCTCATTAATGTCAGGAAACCAAAGAATGGGCCATTATTTCAAAGTTATGTCTTAATAATCCCTCTTTTCCTTGATCCAAGTAGTGACACAATTTTTCTGTTCTAATTTGGTGGCAATTATCCTTTTTTCTGAGAGTCGACTTTCCAAGTAACATTTTAATTACAACAATAAATTAAGACGTAGGAGCAGTACGGCACTAACACTGACAGTTTGGTTTCTCATTAATACCTTAATTACTATTTGGAAATCCCTAATTGACTGTAATACTTAGCACTTCTTTTTATTGTAGGTCATCTCAAATATAGAAACGGTCTAGCGGAGAGTCATGGCAGCTTTGGTTATTGTTTTTTTTTCCCTTTTCTTTTTTTAACTCCTTTTTAATTATTAGTTTCTTTCTTCTGTGGGTAAAATGCCAGAGATGACATGTTGCGCTCTTGTTTCCTAACCCTAAACAGAAAACATGCATACATGCCCATACGCATACACACCCGCACACACACATACATGCAGAGCGAAGGGCAATCATTTGAAACATATAGCATCAGTCTCTGAATTTGATCTCTCTTCCCCTCAGCAAGCCTCTTCCATAACATCATTATCGATGGCGTATCTGGAGGCCCGTCTGACAGCCCCGTGTTAGCCAGGCTCGGGGGAAATGCAAATTGATTCCACATCTGAAGTGGCATTTTTTGAAGCCCCCGACACGTTCGACGCTGTGTCATTTTAGGCCTGCCGAGCAGACTCACAGAGAAATGTCAGACTCCATCTCTCTCCCTGTGTGTTTACGGTGATGATCACACCGTTAAACAGGCACGTCTGATATGAACGCTTTTATTGCTCATTCCTCACACTCCCCAGTGTGCTCTGCTTTATCACACACACACATACAAAGGCATTCAACAGCATTCAGTTTTACCGGAGAACCGAGTACTCACACTACTCATCCATTCATTCACTCAGACTCCGGTATACAAGCTCAAATGCAAATGTGAAATTTCAATGCATGCAATGAACCAGATACATCGCCACATCATGTATGCATGTATGCATCATCAGGTTTGTTGCCAAACTGCAATTTGGGGGAGCGGTTGGTGTGTGTGTTGTGTGGGGGGTGGGGGCTGGGGGTTCATTAGGATACAGTACTGTGCAAAATCAGAGACCAACATTTCACATATTTTATTCCCAGTCAAATTATCCTTTAAGTGCAACCAGTGTGATTTACATACAAGTAACTATAATTCAGTGAACAAATCTGCAGTCTAGTCATTTTATAAGCTTTGATTTGAGCTATTCTTAGAACATTTACGAAAAATTCTGTAAATATGTACTGGGTGACCAGACCGGCTACACATCCTTTCAGACCCCTGTCACAGTAAAAGAACGGACAGAAACAAAGTTCTAAAGCAAGAGAGAAGCTTCTATATCTCCTCCCTCTCAAAAATAGAAACTTTATGAACTGTTTATCTCATAGTGGCATGATTATTATGAGTTTTATTTTTTTAATTCCTTTTTATCACTGGGTAACACTTAAGTACTGTTCTTACGCTGACTTACTAACATGAAGTAATGCATTAACAATGATTAATTAATAATTAGTAAACATGTTACAACTTAACATGTAAACGCATACTGGTTAGATGTTTACTTAGTTAAGCATTGTAACCACTGTTAATATATTACTTCATGTTAACTAATGCGTTACTTCATGCTAGTCAGTCAGTACTTAATGTAAGTTGTTTCCATTTTACCTTCATTTTTGCAATTTGTTTTGTCAATTGCTTTCTCAATCCTTATTCCCCTGGATTATCTTATAAGTAATCACCTCAGAAATATCTGAACAAGGAATAACTAGAAATCGAATAAATGAAAGGTGGTCTCTGACTTTTGATCACTACTGTACATTATGGACAATGATATTTTCTGATATTATGAACAAAGACATACAGGATCTGAAGACTTGAACTGTGAGAGTCCCTCTTTATTTTAATTGTACTGTACACTGCAGTTAAGGTATCTCAATGCTAGGTCATGTGGAGACCACTATCACAAGCAAGGCTTCTGTGTTTTGCTGGTTAATTGAGGGTTTTGCGGAAACGAGTAAGTACACTGCTTTCTTATAGAAATTATTACAGGTCTGTAATTTATTGACACGAAATGTGTAATTATCATCGACTGTTGGCTTTGGGTGATCTTTGTATTGAGGTAAGGGGTGGGGGAGGGTGCAAAGTTACTTTCTTATCCCTGAGCTCTCGCTGAAGTACATACAGCGCAATACATATGCAATGCTTTTCAGTTCTTCCTCTAAAAAGTGGAGCTGGTTTGAAAATTCAGGTTCTGGGCTTTTATGTGTCAAATAACAGTCTATTCAAATTTCAGTATTATTATCGTATCAATAATTACGAAGAAGATTATATAAAAAAGTGGTGTCTCAGTTTCGCAGAGAAGGTGATGGAAAAGCTTAGCAGACAAAGACTCTTATCAATTGCCTAAAACCTGATGTTCTACAGGTGACCAAATGTTGCTTAAAACGACAACATATTTGTAGCTAACTATTGAATAGGGCTTGAATAAAAGAAGCAGGTGCTAACAAAGGAGGTCTAGATCAGGCATCAGAGGTATTGCGAAATGTCTGCTGCCCTATTCTGACAGGGAGATGGAGTGAGGGGGAATTAATAGGTGTAGAGCTGAAAAGATTTGAAAAAAGAGAAGAAATATAAAGTGAAAGAGTGGCAAAATAAAGAGAAGCAGATGGGTAAAGATGAAGGTCAAATTCGATTGAGAAGTTTGTCAAAATGTGATGACATAAGCAATCTGTAGACCGTTATTGCCCCTTTACTGGAGGTGCAGGGAAACATTTTAAAATTACAAGAAGAAAAAAGAAAAAAAGAAAGGGGAAAAAAAGTGAGAGCTGCCAACACTCTGCCAGGAATGATCGCCTGAAGTGATTTTTTTTCTTTGTTCCCTCTTTACTTCACTCCCCCTCACTCTACTTCTCTAGCCCTCACTCTCTCACTTCTTCACTCCATCGCTCCCATTTTCCTTCATTCCGTCATCCCTTTCCAATTCTCATTTTTTCCTCCAATTCTTCTTTCCCTTTTCTCCCTCCACCTTTCTCTCTCTCTTTCTCTCCTTTCTGCACTCACGCGTGGATGGGTGCCAGATGAGGAGGAGAAGTGGATCTGGATGTAATGATATCACAAATGCTTCCCTTTAAGCTCAATCATAACTCTGTTATGACTGATTCGGTGCTGGGCCTCTTTATATGACACAAATGAAGTCGTCCATCTTCTCTCGTATTGAGTCATCAATTTCCCCTGGCGATAAGCCTCGTTTGCAGCACCTAATCATCCGTCTGCTCGCCGCTGTCTCGCGGCCTGATCGGATAGCACTTTTGAATACTGCTACAACAAGCGTGACAATCGAAGCCATCCATTAAGATTGAGAGGTCTCCATTATGGCGGAAGCCTGTGGAGGGATCTACGCTTTTCTTTGTACATAAACCACTGGGCCATGGAGCGTAAATCACCCTGCCGCACTCGTTTCTTTATTGATTACAGACACTTCTGCGCTGAATTTTCCACCCAGAGTGGAGTGGGGATTTATTTTTTGACTTGTCAGAATTTCAGGAGAGCTGCTGCAAACTGAGTGGTACAGGTGAGAGCCTTACACACACACACACACACACACACACACACACACACACACACACACACACACTAATATACAGGGCCGAACACTGATTTATATAATGCATCATTAAAGACAATGATACAATATAGAGTTACCTACGGTGGGGTTCACGCCTTCCTTACTCAGAAAAAAAGCATTAACCCGTGCTTGATATTTGCTTTGATTAAACTGTTTTCGTAGTTCGGTTCAACTCTTTTCCTTTGCTTTTCCTAAATCATTGTTTTGGACTTTAGATCTGCAAGATGGAGCAGCAAGGTACAAAGTATACAGAGAAACAGCTGGATAACAGTCTGTAACCAGAGAACTACAAAATTCTCCTATATAGTAATTGGAGCTGATGAAATGGATTGAGTGTAGATACAGGAAGGGGGTTTTAATGTTATTGTTAATCAGTGTAAATTGTTTGGTAACTACTATGAAACTAATATTGAAGTAATTTCATTTTAAGAAAAGAGAAATTAAAGTGGTGTCTAATGCAAGCACTTGTAGTATAAAGGGTTAAATGCCCTCCTAAAATAAACCTTATGGAATTTCCCTTATTTACATTTACATTTCTGGCATTTAGCTGACGCTCTTATCCAAAGCGACTTACAAGATTAGTCACATTACAGGTGGGCCAATGTAGTGTTAGGAGTCTTACCAAAGGACTCGTATTGGTGTAGCACAGCATCACCCAGACCGGGATTCGAACCCCAGTCTCCCACTTTACTGTGGCTGTTCTTACACACACACACACACATTACACACACATACATATACATATATATATATATATATATATATACACATACATACATGTGTGTGTGTGTGTGAGACATCACAAAAACAATACATTCAAAACAGGTTATTTATATACCTCAGAGTCTTTATATGGACATGCTTGCTACATGTGTGATATATACATACAGTATATAAACTGGTCTGATGGGAGTCTCAACAGGTAGAGGTAAAGTGGTGGGCTGTATCTCTGTTTTTCCCCTGTAAGGGCCTAGCTACACTGTAAAAAGTGTTTTGTTAATGCAATATAAAAATATATAAAAATACTCTTAGTTTGTTACAATCTAACTGGGAGCAGCACCTTCAACATTATTCACAAAAGATTTATATATATATATAGGTATATAAGGATGTTCGATTATTATTATTATTAATTATTAGTAATAAAACGGTAATGTCAGTTGGCTGACTTATGGCAGGTATCCTGTGCTTGTAATTGAAATTACTAATGTTGGAGGAACTCACTACTTCTAGTTTTTGCTGTCTTTGCTGTAAAAAGAGCAACCGAAAAAAATACTCTTATTTGTTCCAAGCTATTTACTCAATCCAAAGACTCACTCAACTCAAAAAATTACTTTGATTAAAATAATTGCTCATTTAAAGTAATCTTTTGGTTGAATAAACTTTATTAATTTGCTTGTAACAAATTAAGTATTTCTTTTAGACCTCACCAACAACACACTTTTTACCATGTAGCTAGGCCCAAAGGTTCAATTACAGAGATATCAGAGACTGAGTCACTGTAGTGTTAAGCCTGCCATCAGACCAGTTTAAGACAATGAAGAAGAGTTGAGAGTAAACGCAACAATAGCTGGAAAAACAACAACAAAAATAAAACAAGAGGCAGCATTGGTTTTGCTTTCTACCACTGGAGATGCTCTTGGTGAGTAAATGGATGAAGTTTGATGCTAAACAACATTTCTCCTAAACTGGTAGGTAAACAGCTGTTAATGCTAGCATTAGGAAGAAGGAACTGTGCATTTCCATATTTCTTGGAGCTTTCTGGTCATATGTTGCCCCCTGTTTGTGTGGAGTATGAATTTGACAGGTTGCATTATCTTACAAATGACCACTTTAAAGGCACAGGAAGGTTTTGGTTATGTAAAATGATTTTGGCACCTAAAAACACCAAGGCTGCATGTGTAGCCAATGTGAGTAGCACACTGATAATCTGACCTTCCCTGAAAACACAAGACTCTAAGAATAAAAGGGAAGTAATGAATTAATGCTGTTACTGTAACACAAGTATCTAGTCACTGCTATATAATCTCAGAGCTGATCTAGCTTGTCAGTTATTTAATGAATAAATAATAAAATATTAATGTCTATCCGTCTCTGCACATGGGTGTATATTCTTTGATGACCTAACATTAATCATTATTTGGTGGAACAGGCATTATCTAGGTTGTTGTGTTAAGCGCTGACAGCAAGGGGTGAAGAGAACAAGAAAGAAGCGTGGTCAACTTTCTCAGAACACAAAGTAGCTGTTCTCAGAATCAAGGAGATAAAATGGACCTATTTCAGATCTCGTTACTTTATAGTTCCAGACAATATTATTCGTTCACATGTATTTATGGCATTGGTGCCATCATAACAGTTAACACCTGCCCTGCGCCAAATGCATTAGGAAATCTGGCTAGTTCTAGGCTAAGCTTTAGAGCGAACCTTACTGCATATACTGGAACTGGATGTTTCATTGTGAAATGCTATCAGTGTAGCAGACATAAGAGTAGTGGTAATTCAGTGAACATATCTGTAGTCTGCTAATATTATTAGCTTTAATGTGAGCTATTGAGGGACATGTGCTGGACAATGGAATGTACCCAAAAATCTGAATCAAACTTCCTCTCCTATTTTGCAGCCCATGGCGTTACGAAATATGTTTGGAGAGTCAAGTAGCATGTGTAGCCACAAGATGTGCTTGTAATTAAAAGGCATATTTTCAGCCATGTTACGCCCCTACAGAAGAAACACTAAAATACAAGAAGACTATATGATAACACCCCCTTTTAGGGGGATCATGAGTTAGCTTTGGATGTTACTGTTTTCATATTTTAACATCATTCCAAAATTGTGACAATGAAAACACTATCATCAAGTTACTGTCAAATATTTGCACGAGGTTTTGATGCACATTGTGATACGCAGAAGCAGATGGGTAACGCAGAGTGCCGGCTCTTATGTAGCGCGGTCTGATCCACCGCACAGTATAAGCCTGTCCAGAGAGAGGAAGGGCAAGAGAGAGGAGAGGGTGGGGGGTGGGGGGGTTGCTTGCCTTTGAAATTCTCCAGACAGCACCACAAATTAAGTTCACTTTTATTTGAGTGAAAAAGAGAACAGTGCAGTACCATGGAGGCTTTTCCCTGCCTCTCCGCACCAGTCAGCCGTCCACTCTCCAAACTCCCCCACCCCGTAAATCTGCACTGAATCTCTCTGTTTATCGTCAGAACTCCCACACCAGCTCCATACACACGGCCTTGCCGGGCCCTTCCGGGGTCGTAAAGTGGTAGGGGAGCAATCATTACTCACTGTTTTGGAGTGCTGTTTGGTTGATATTTTCCCCATGCTTTTCATTAATTGAGTATTGATGGGGATCGGAGAGCTATTATGTGCCATTGATCTGTAGTTAGTTATGCAGTCCCCTGCTGCACAGACACAGGCTGACAGAGGAACAGTGAAAATGGGATGTTTAATGTTCAGAGTGTTATTGAATTAATGTTATTACCAGCGTCTGGCAGAAGAAGAAGAAAAACAACTCGGTCAAACCTTTAATTAGATTATATGCTATTTTACCATACATAATGCATCGACTCCATTTATAAAAGGGACATTTTTATTTTCAGAACTAGCTTTCAGAATGACTCTACTGTCTGCTAAACCTCTAGCTCCCTCCTTAACATCTTTACACAGTGCTTTCCTTCAATCATTCTGTAACCAGGCCTGAATCCGTAGTGGAATACATTATCTTACCCTCCTAGACGTGGGCCGGCGGGGTTGTACTCACACGGATTCTATGGCTTATTATTAACTCTAAGACTCAAAGCCAGGTTTGTGCCATTTAAATGTTTGTACTGTTCTATGTTGAGCATTCCTGATGAATTGCAGATGAGTAAAACATGATGATACAGCCTCCTTCCTCCTCTTAAGCATGAGAGGGGAGAGACTCCTGCACTTGTGTTTAGTTATGGAAAACCGTCTCAGTTCAATCCATAAATGTAAATGCAAGGCTCCTCTTCAGTAATGATTATGTATTATTTGGATGTAGGTTGGTGTTGAGTGGAAAGGCAAAAAAAAAAAAAAAAAAAAAACAACTTTCTGCTGGTGGGTAAAATCTATTGATTGAAAATTCACACAGCTCTGAAGTGATAAATATTCATTGGCGAATATGATTTTGAAATGATGATCAACATTCGGACGGATCGCTTTCCTCGCCTCAACATCGACGAGCTCTAGTTCAACTCGCCCACAGTTTTGCAGAGCTTTATTTTTTGTGTTTTGTGTGTCCATGTGTTTGTTTTCATACATTTTCAGGACTTTGTTGAAAAACAGGACAGAACAACATATCTACTGAGCTTCATGTGGCATTAGGTTTCTAAAAAGTCCATTACATATAGGTACCTCTGTATATAATAAATGGGGTATGACTTCACATCCCAACACGGCATTATAACAAACACTTCTGTGTCTGTGTGTGTGCGTTGCAGTAAATGGTGAACTGTTAAAACCTCCCCAACTCCATGGTGAGGACATCTCATGACAGACACTAATAAGATTCTTCTCCCCTTGCGAGATTCAAAGAGAAAGATTCCCTCAATCCACGCAGGCACATTCAAAGGCGAGGGGTCCGTGCTCCGGCTCTCTCCAGTTCATTATCATTCTCAGGTTATCCGCAGCCAAGTGAATCTGGAGCGCAAATGAATTAGTGAGAATTAAGGAGCCTCGGCGGTCTGAACCCTCTCCAAATCTCGGCTAAGATGAAAGGTACACAGGCACAGTTTCATGCGTGTTGGCTCCAGGGGCTCCCAGCTCCTTCTCAAGCTTTCCGTCCCCCTCCCTCATTCTCTCTCTTTCTCTCTCTCTTCATCCCTCCTCTCAGAGCCAAGAGCGGCGGCGGCACAGGCGGTTAATGTTGCCTAACGTCTGCTGACCGCAGGTTGGGCCGTGAGGGAGAGAGGGCCTTTTATATGGGGCGGCAGGACCGCACCTCCGATCACTGGCGATTAATTACAGAGTGGGAGCTGTGGAGGTAGAGTCGGCCGCACATCCGCTTCTCTCCCGGCTGGCCTTCTTCTCATCTCAGCCCCTCTCCGGCAATCAAAGACCACCCCACACCGCCCGGCTCACTGCCCTGCACCTGCCTGCCCGATGGATGGAACTTCAGCAGTGACATTTAGCTGCACTGTTTGAATGTGGATTTAGCCTGTGGTATCTCCTGCTCCTCAAAACTACAGCAGCGTCTTCTACTTCTTCTGCTTCTGAGAGTTTTAAAATATGGAGGTGCACATTGCTCCTGCAGTCTCACAGTGTGACCTAATGTAAAGTGTCATACACTGCAGCCAAAGACAATCAAAGGCAAAGTGTCACAAAACACAACTTATTGTACAGCTATAAAGTGGAACCCAACGTCAAAATATAGGTAGGTCATATTCTTCAACCCAACATGAAGAGTCACTCTCCAAACAAAATACACAGTCATGCAGTGCAGCCTAATGCAATGAGTCAACCTCAAGCACAGAGCCATTTAATACATCCTAAGACAGAGGATAATGTTGGACCACCACATGTAAAGAGTGGTAATTCTTGCTACACTAATTATGCTAACTCAACATCTGTAATGGTTGTATTTGATAAATGGATTTAGCTATGATTGTCACTTCTGTGCCCTTGTATGTGTGTAATATCCTGATTGTAAGGTTTGTATGTGCTGCATATAATATTTAAGCTTGTTTAGGTGGATTTGATGGATTTTTTTTACTAAGTTGGACAATTTTCACATGTTTATAATAATATTGTTAATATTGTATTAAGTATTAAATATTGAATTAAATATAGGTCATTTAATGTACCTTATTATATCTCGCCAGGGACACCAGATGGAAATTAGACTTATTGGCCTATTCTGGCTTTCTCCAAGCTCTGTTAATATAATCAGGATACAAATAACCTGTATTCTGTTAAAGGAAAAAAAAGACTAATCAGGTTACAGGTACATTATAAAAACCGACCAATTACCAGCAGTATTACATTTAAAACACATTCAGCTAAACTAAACTTCTACTGCAATGTGCATTTAAATGATAAATGTCCTGTGAATCATATGGAGTTTTTTCAAACTAGGTCAAGAAGACAGGAGAGCTGGGCCGGGAGAGATTTCTGAAGAAGCAGCAGTTTGCAGTCTTATTTTCAGCCAGTCATCAAAACTTTTAACAAGTATTTAATTTACAAGTAAAAAGGTTGCCATGGCATTTACATAGTTTAAATTAGCTGTTTTAGGTAGCTATATATGAATTATTTTAAGCATTAACAAACAAATAAACCAAACAAGAGATCATTACAGATTTCTTCCACCTTGGGGCTAACTCCTCTGTCTGGCATTTCTGCTCATAAACTGCTGACCAGTAATATCATGTGCTAATCCATGGCTACTTCTATTTTCTCTATTTATTACATCCTGCTTTCCACCTATACCACTTTGTACACTACATGTCACTCCCATACATGATGCTCATTACTGCTGTTTGCACTAGTTTGTATAATGTGATTTGTCTGTAAATAATATGTACAGTCTGTATATTACCTGTTCTTATTTTATTACATAATTGCAGCTCAGCAGCTGGATTTACATTTTATCATGAATGCACCAATAGAAATGCTTTAAAGGTGCTTTAAATAAAATCTGTTTACATTAACTTACATTGACAGTAAAAATCGATTTTGCCTTCGCCTGTGAAGTCGCCATGCAGTAGATACTTGTTTTTCTTTGTACAGCGATGATATATTCTATATTCTGTATTGTGTGTAAATTGTATTTTGCATATAACGTCAGAGGCACACCAAAAGCCTGAAACCAAATTCCTTGTGTGTCAACAGTCGAATGAAATCATGCTGTTACTTTCACATGTGTGGAGATTCACTGTCATATGACTTTGGGGCTAAAATAGCCTAATAATAAATCTATTTATTTAATAATTAATAACAATGTTATTCAAGAAAAACATTGGATATGACCGTTGTTAAAGAAACCAATTTGTACGTTCCTGCCAGTAAGAGGATCCTTTCCTTCATAGATTTTCCTAAAACTGTATGTCCATTTGAAAACCTTTATTGTTTAGGAGTTTCAAGCAACAAATCAGTCAACCGTTATACACTCAACACACCATCTTCTACCAGAACAGACACCCCAGTATTCAGCTATATGAACTGAACAGTGCCCAGCATGCTCTTCAGTGGTTTTGTAATGACGCGAACACAGATTGATGGTACTGCTCCTTTGTCTTGCACTAAGCAGGTTGAGCGCATCTTTCTTAGCATTTTGTACATGTGTTTGAACTGTTCTTCTGATCCGCAAACCGAGCTTCAAAGCAAAGCTCTTCAATCTGCACACTGTACTGCACATGCAGCGCACTCAATGTATAGATTCTTCTGCTGCTTTGTCTTCATGCCCACTGCAGATGTCCTGTGTGTGCGTGCAACTTTTTTTTACTGTCAGGCAGAATAAAGAAGAAAAAAAAAACACTCAAGAAAGTGTCTGGATCCCCCCCGCTTGTGCCCCCCTCCGTCCCTCTCTCCTGCCAGCCAAGCTTTGCAACAGACTGCCGCGTCGGCCTTTCTCCCTGAGCTCATTCACCATCACACGCTGCCCTTGTGCTGGACATCAAATGACCAGTCAAACCCCCCGAGGAGCGCTCGAGTTTCAGCCTCCTCGTTTCAGCGGCCGGCTGCTCTCTCTGTCCCCCGGCCTGCTCCTGCACCCAGACGCGGGACATCTGCCTGTCTGTGAGAGAGAGAGCCACTCACCGGCCACTCTGTCCATCTGTCAGCGGATCATATTGTCCTGTCACGTCATCTACAGCTTATTATTCCATCCAAAACAACAGAGAGAGGGAGAGTGAGACAGAGAGAGTGGGAGAGACGCGGAAAGAGAAGCGTTTCAACGGATTTCAAATGTGTTTTTTTTTCTGGTTTGTTTCTGCCAGATTGCCCTGCAGATACATGTAACGGGTTTTAACGGGTTTATCCGGCAATGTTTATGCTGTAATGATTATCACATAATCTAATTACATGTGCATTCCACAAACCCCCGGCCAGTCGATGAGAGGCGCGGTAATCAATAGAGAGGAATTTGCATAAAAATCTATTTTGCAGCTTCACCGGTGGACGGAGAGGAAAGAGAGCTCTCGGGATGGCCATCTCTCAATCCCACTCACTGTGCAGAGTTGGCTCAGGTGATCGGGAATAAACGCTCTTGAAAATAAAGGGTTATGCCATTAAATAACCATTCCTGGTCCCCCAAAAAAAACTTTCAGTGGGTTTAAAAGTAAAGGTTCTAAACCATTTGCCCAGGAAGCATTTAGGAATGTTTCAGTTTAAGACTATATACTAGACTCAAAGCGCATTTGGAATTACTATGAGCTGTCCCGTGTTCCTTCATCCAACTGCTGGATTCTTTAAAACCCTCATGGAAGAAAATGACACGGCACGGAATCAGAAGGCAAGGAAAGCACACATCTGCGGCTTTGCAATAAGAGTTAAGCCTGGTCTATTTTCGTGTTCTTTTATCTGTTATGCGTATACTATAGACTGTAGGCTAGTTCTTCAGTACATGATCTTGCAGGGCTGGCTGTTGGCTGGAAGCCCACTTGCATGTTGTAGCGTGGGTCCCCTGCTCTGGCTGCTCCGTGCCTCCTGCTCAGAGCGTGGGGTGAAGGAGAAACGATCACACTCTCCTTGTCAGCTGCAAGGGTAATTACTGCTGGCTGAAATTACTCAACATTTGTTTATTAGCTCCCCAGAGCCCACTGTAAATAGATTGTCCGTTATAGTCGGATCGCATTAGAGTGCGAGCCACTCCTCAGAAGCCCCCCTGCCTCCTGTTCGCTGGGAGCCATTCTGCTGCTGCTCACTTATTGAACGCTCGGCATCCAGCAGCCATGTCCGACATGATTGCTTTCCATTAGCTACGTTGGGCCTAATACGTCATTCGGCGCACTTAAATCACTGCCGCGCATCAACTTCATTAGGAGCACTGAGGGGGCTGAAAAAGACTCAGCTAAAGCAAATTAGCAGGAAAGAGGAGAGCATCTTCCGAGAGAGATTTAGTCTAAAATCAAAGAGGGGAATTCTTCAGAAAGTGTTTAGCTCAGCTTCAAAGCTGGCGGAAGTGAGAAGGTTACGGCCGCTGGGCCAGAGCCACTGTCTTCCCATCACTCTTTTGTCCTTTGTAATGCTGCTGTAATTCAGAAGCTGTTCAGTGTTTCTAAGTGAGCAGAAAAGAAAAAAAAAATCCTGCATATTTTCTGCCAGCTAATGGTCATGGGTGCTCTGGAGGGGCCTGTGTGTTTGTGTGTTGGGTGATGAAGGGATGAGAGGAGCCAAGGTCTGTGCCTGTATTCATTTTGTTGGATAGTTCCTGTCAAAGATGACATTCTGAAACACTTGACCCACAAAAATGAATTCTCGGCCAGAGCCCGGTGACAGCGGCGGCCAATTCATTCTCCTAAAACGTGCAGAGATAAAAAGCGGGGGAATGCAATAGTGCTGTCAAAGGAAGAGCAAAGGAGGAGTGAGTGAGTGAGAGAGAGAGAGAGAGAGAGAGAGGGAGGAGAGCAGGGGAGTAAATCTATGTTTGAAGGTGTGAAAGCCATACATAAGTAGCGCTTTATAGGGAAATGGCTGGAGCCGCAGAGACAAACTGATACGGCTTCCAGTTTGATGATAAAGAGGGGGATATTGTTGGAGTTTATGGAGGGGGACATTTAGCAGTGAAAACACACTAAAACATGTGTAGTGGAGTTGGTGACAGGGTGAGACGTGCTATGTGGAAGGCAGACTAATAAAAAAACCTACCTCTCATCCCCCCCTCCCTCCATCTCCCTCCTCTCACCCTCCCTCGCTGTGCCTCCTGTACTGCTCTAATAACAGCCACCACTGTGTAGCCTGTGTGCAAATAGGGGCCTGGAGCTGCTGGACATCTATCACTGCTCTCCTGAGCCACATTACGCCATCCTAATGGCCACTCTCCGCTTCATTATGATATTAATTTCCAGTGTTTTCTGAAGTGATTTCATCTGTAATGTCACTGAGCCTCGCTGCTTCCACGACAACCTGTTTTCACCCTATGGCTGGAATGCTGGTCTTTACAGTAGCCAGAGAGGAGTGACTAAATAACTCTGCACTTCTCAGCAAATCCCACTGCGCACATCCGCCTCTCTTCTCTTCTTCTCATCTCTTCCATTTGATGTCCCTGCCCCATCTTTCCTTCATCCGTCTTACCATTAACACCTGTCTAATCTTCCCCCTTCTTCCTACTCATTTCTTCCCTTCTGTCTAGTCCTCTTTTCTGCTGCGCTCCTCTCCTCCCTTTTCTCCACTCTCCTTTACTCGTCTGTTTGCCTCTTCTCTCCTTTTGTTTCCTATACACTTTTGCCTCCTTCCTCTTATACTCTTACCATCCTCCATTTTACTTTATTTCTCTTCTCTCTACTTTCAATTCCTCTACTCTCTCCTTGTCCCTTCTCCAATAGTCTCCTTTACCTTTCCCCCTTTCTATCTTTGTCCCCTCTTCTTTTATCACTACACTCCTCTACTCCTTCATCTGATCCTCTGTTCTTTTTCTATCTCCATTTACCATCACTGGCTTAAGTTCTCTAAATCTTTTTTCTCTACTCCTCTCTTCCTGTACCTTCTCCTCTTTCCCCTTTTATACTCCTTTACTACTTTCTGTGCTCAGCTCTACTCCTCTGCTCTCCTCTGTTTGGCCATCAATTTCTCTTCTCTTCTCTTCTCTTCTCTTCTCTTCTCTTCTCTTCTCTTCTCTTCTCTTCTCTTCTCTTCTCTTCTCTTCTCTTCTCTTCTCCACTCTTCTCCTCTCCAGAGTCTGGGCACTGCTGCCAGCTCTCTGCTCATCTGACCAGATCAGCAGATGGTCAGCTACGTTCGGGGTCTGAGGAACAAGCTAGCACGCAAACATTAGATGTCATTTTGCATTTTTAAATACACATCCCCCCCTCTGCCCACCCCCACCTGCAGAATGTCAAAGGCAGATAGCGAGGAACAGCAGCCACGGGTGCACAGCCCCCTATAATAGATTTATTTTGAAATGCCATCTTACAAAGAGCATGGAGGGAACCTGTGCTAAATGAGGACAGATAAGCAAATCAGAAGCAGTCATGTGTTTGACTATATGAATCTAGCATTACAGAATGCACAAGTAGCTGCTCTCACGCTATGTTATCTATCGCCCTGCAATAAATTCATATTCATGTGCATGGACGTATATGTCACTTTTTCTTATGTTAAAAGCTCCTGTAACACAGAGCTTGAGCAGAAGGTATATTTGGGTTTGACATACAGAATGTCTTTAGTAGCTGGGAGCTAAGAAAAGACAAATAAAGGCAGAAAAAAATGATTGCAATGAAAAATACTTTTTAATGCTGAAGCATGTGAAGTGTGAGCATCCATGCATGCATGCTTGTGCGTTTGATATGCTGCCCTCATGCAGGGGGCCAGCAGGGATGTTTCACTGTCAGTGGATCCTGTCAGCTTTGCAGCCTGTCCTGTGATGTTTTTTCTCTCTATCTCTTTTTTTTCCTCTTTCTTATACTCTGCAACACTTTGTATGATAACCTTTTCCTTACCAAGTAACCCCTTCAGTTTCATCAAATCACAAAAGCCTAAATATATATATATTTTTAAACCAAGAAAATCATGACTATTCTTTCAAACCCTCGCGTCTGTCTCCTCGGCTCTGAATTTAAACGTGCAGGTCATGTTCGCAACACACACTGCAAATCCTGCCAACATATCAGCCTGCTTTGACGAGCTTCTCCACTTCAAGTATTTTGGCAATAATATAGATCACAGCGTCTTTCATAGCAGCATCTTAAAACCTCAAATGAGAAATCAATTGTGAGAAAGAGAGAGGTTTGAAAGCTTCCCATCATTTCAGAGCTGTTTAACAGCCCTTAGCCCTTAAAATAACACTGCGGATAAAAGGATGCGAAAAGAGAACGAGAGCAGTCAAAGCCAAATGAACGAAGGAAGAAGAAAAAACACTCTTCTTTTTTTTAAAAGCACAAACTCTACGAGATGTGGTTTTGGGGGGGTCTTGGGATTGAACAGCCGTCACTCTCTGTAAGGAATTCCATTCATCTAACGAGACTCCTCCAAGTAGACGCAAGAAGAGCAGGATTCTGACACGCGTGCGGCGTGATGATAATTGCCTTTAAAGACAGAGGAAGGGAGAAAAGAGGGGAGAGGAAGGAAGATAAAAGATACGCACTAAAGAACACATTAGGCTGAGGGAGGGGCGTTAGGCCGCTGAGGCTGCTCGTATAAATAGTCATGAAATGAGAAGTTTCTGTGGATTGAAGTCAGAGAGCAATACTCTAGGAGAGGCCAGCAGGCCAGACCAAATAATCCTTGACTTAGCGTCCCATTCTGAATCCCATATTAGCTACCGAGATTTTAATGTAAATATGCCATTACGCTGTCATTACAGTGATCAGTCCGTGTGCCGCACAGGTCAGCGCAGCCACTGTTAATTTTGCAGGCAAAAGCTTTTTTTTCTCCCTCTCTTGAAATGTTAATAACTTTCTATTAGTTAATGTAGCGTGACTAAAATTCAAATTAGACATAATTTATTTTAATATCTGTGACTAGCTAGCCTGACCATTTAGCAATGGTCTCCCGCAGAATACAAGATTGTAAATTGGAGTAATTTGCATTGGATGGTTGAGGCCCGCCTTGTCTCAGGGCTTTGCTATTGTGAAGTCAGGGATGATTCATTTCTCCCCTGTGAGGTACAAGTATTCTGAATTGAATAAAGCCAAGCGTCACATTTAATATACCTTGTTATGAGCAGGTTAGAAATACTGTGACGTTTTGGGATGGATGATGGCATTGGAAGATTGCCCTAAAGACTCAGGGTGACCATTAGGCAAAAATAATCCCTTTATATCTTATGTACTCAAATCATAAGGCATTTCTAAGTCATCCAAGTAAATATACCAGTGTTTTTCATATATAAGTATTTCATAGTTTAATATTGTAATGATATGTATTTTAGAACATTGCTGTCATTTTTTCACAAGCAAGACAGCTTTATTTCAAAAGCAAGAAAGTCATATTTACAGTGACCATTCCTTTATGTTGGAGCTTTTTTTCCATTTTTTACAGCAGATGCATATATTTCATTGTTACTGTTGATGTCTATGTCTGTGATTTTTTCTTCTTCACCTTTAAAGTACAATAATTTATTTTTAGCTATTTGGACCATTTCTATTCCATTATTTCTTGATAAATCATGTAACAAAATAAAAATTCCTAACAGCAATGACTTGATCTTGTTGGTATTTGTTTCTTATTCAGATCAGTGGCTGTTTCCTCTTTATCTGTGGGACCCAGCTGATTGGAAACAGCTGGGTGAGAGGAGGGCCCCGCCCACTTCAGACAGGGCTGGCTAAGATTTGACAGTGCCCTCTGAGCGACAGTTCTGACCTCCACTGGGATGTGAGTGTGTATATGTGTGTGTGTGTGTGTGTGTGTGTGTGTGTGTACAGCTGCCAGAACCTCCAGACCAAAGCACAGGATGGTACTAACCAGCCTCCCATTATAAACTACAGCATTACACCACCTTGCCTCTGTGATCATCACTGCAAAATAAAGCACAGGAGAATGTCAGTTTCTTTAAGCTGTATGTGAAATGAATGTACATGAATTACAGAATGTCATACTGAGATTTATTATTTTTATTTATAATTATAAATTATAGCAAATGTTCCCACTGTGGGATTAATAAAGGATTATCCTATCTTATCTTACCTTATCTTATTAAATAGTGTTTCATACTGAGGTTTCTGAAAGGGCCCATATTATACACTGTTCCTTTTTGTTTTCCCTCTGAAGTCCCAGTTTGACCATTTTTGGGTTTATATACCAAAAAGTCATTAAATCCTTTAATGATTTAATAAACCATTTTCATACAACCTTTTCCAACCTCCCTTTCTCTTGTAAATTCAAATGGCTGGTTTGGTACTGTGGCTTACAGATTGATATGTTTATTAATTAGGCATGTTATAATTGGGTGACCTGTCGTTTGCCTCATTCAAAAGTAGTCCTGTCTGAAAAGCTAAATGTAAATGGGCATGCTACATCTGCTTCTTTTATTTAAAACTCACCATTTGTATCCTCTAAGCATTGATCTCACAAGCTTAATCTCTACAGCAACACATACAAAAAGTTTTGTTACATGCATTACAGACAACATTTCAGATTTTCTTTTTTTTTACACATTGTTTGAAGTGAGCTTAACATATACAAGAAACATCAAAGCTATCATTATGATTAATACCATCTTTATACCCCTCTCAGAGGCTGAACTGACGTATTTAAGAAACAGTTTAATAATTTGGGCTAGGTCATAAATTGATCACTTTATTTCTGGGGAAAGAAATATAATTGGACACAAATAAAAACACATGACTTCATTTCTGCCTATTTTTAATTAGGATTCTTTTAAACCAGGATCTGTCCTTGTAAAGGATTTTTTCAAAATCACTATGATTTACACCTCTGTAAAATGACTTACATTAAGAGTTGAGGCTGGTTTTGCCTTCTGTTACTAAAACAGTTACTAAATTTTATATGTGAGAGCGAATTATTATATACGGACTTTATTTTGTGAGAGAGAATGAACTGTTTTTCATACTCCAATAAAGTTATATTTTTGAAGACAGGAAGTTTAATCAGTCTGGTGTAATATAAAGGTGTTTTAGGAATGTAGGTACTAGTGACAAACACAAAATATTAGCATACAGTAACAAAGGTTATGAAATGCATTTAGCATCTGATTTAGACTTCAAATTGTCTATGCTTATCTGTCTAATCTGAATAAAATAATATAAAATAAGGCATAATAGTCATAGCATACATATACTGCATGTTAAAGACATCCGCAGTATTAGAGAGATCAAATTGGATTTTTTAATTTTTTAGCTAAACTGAGTTTTATGGCTGTGCAGAAGTACACAAATGCAAACCGTGTGTCAAATAGATGAAGGTCTTTCAAATTTCTCTGCTTGTAAAGAGACTGGTCTGAATTCTGTCCAACCTAGAGCTACACCATTCATCCAAATCTTTGTGCTGTGCCATGTGAGTGTGAAGGAAGTAAATTTACTGTGATACAACTGAGCCACTTTTTTTTTTTAACATCACCATTGTAAAGAGTTCCTCCTCCCAGATGGTTGCAATGAATTGATTGACTGAAAAAGCAGCTGCTCCGAGGCTTTGTGAGCTTGCCTTGACCAAACAGTTTGTCTCTGTAAGTGATTTCAGATGTCTCTCTGGGAAAGCTAAGCTAAAGAATGAGAACTGAAAAGGGCCCTTTAAATTTCACCTGACAGCCGCAAGCTTAAGCAGACCTGGGGCAAAACACACACACTCGGACAAAAAAAATGCGAACATGCGCACACCCACATGCGCCCCTACACATGCACCCACACACAAACAAAATGAAGGGTTACAAAACATTTAGTTTCTTCCTTTGTTGCAGGGAAAACTAAAAGGTGGTCGCACACCTAGGTGGTAGTCAAGCACGATATGAAATATGCTTGCTGTGTTTTAACTAAACCACGTCTGGCATCTCTAATCACCCATAGAAAATGGAGAATGGAGGTGCTGTTTTGTGTGAACAGTGACAGCTCCAGCCGATGAGTCAGAGGGCTCGATCCGGTCCTCCAGCGCCGCCCCAGACGTGCGGCTGCTCCTTAACATTCGTCCGCCTCATCTGCATACCAGTCATATTCTTTCTGAAGGATTAATAACGCTGCTCTTTTGTTTCTCCGAGCCACGCTCTGCTATATGGTAGTGTATAAATTGCCAGATGCCACAAAACAACTTACTGATTAAGAAGGTGTCTCCTTTTATACAGTCTGTGCATTGCAGGCCTACGCCTAAAAACAAATCTGCATTGACATTAATATTAATGACTATGCTAATGAGTTAAGCCTGATTTGAAGGGGGGCGGTAGTTATTCGTATTAGATTCATTAATGTAATGAATGCATGGAATTATCAGATACTATGTTCCAGTGTCCTTGGTATGCAATGAGGGGTTTAAGACTAAATATATGGGAAGATAGGAGAGCCTAAGCTTTGATAATCTGCGCCGGTGTATAACGTCTAAAGCACACTCGGCAAAGATTTGGGAGAACGTGTAATGTTGAACATTAAACAAAACAGGCAGAAATTGAGTTCATTTGCATCAACCTCCTCTTTTCAGATGAGCTAAACTGCTTACCATTCAAAGATATCGCTCCAATAGGCCCCAAATAGGAGGGTGAAACCAATTTAACTACTGGCCACCAAAGTCGTTAGCGGAATGATCTATGTTGAGATTCTCTCGGTGTAAGCTTCTTATCAAGACCGCAGCGAAACACACGCCATTCCGTCCTCCCCTCAGAAATTCTGAGATATAGAAATACAATGTGTTTGACATTTTAAAGCTTTGGCTTTACTTGTTAATTACAAACTCATTTCAGATTGAACTTGGGGAACTTAATAAGTACGTATTTGGGCTGGAAAGTGTTCTTAGCTGTGATGGGGGAGAAGGGGGGGAGGGAAAAAAAAAGATCTTGGCGCCTGCTTTTCACATGAGCTTGACTAAAGGTCTAGAATTCTGGGTCATTTTATTTAACTCCTAATCAGGAGCTATTCCAGGTGGGTTCCTTTTAAGGTGATTTATAGCTTTCATATTGCTGCTTAATTTCTATGCGCCGTGAATTCATGCTCTTTTCATTTGCGTTAATATCACAGAACTCGCGCTGCATTATCTCCCACCATTAAACAAAACGTGCGGGAAAGGCGCTTTGGTAAATTGACTGAGAGTTGGGCTGTGGAAATCACGTTCTGCGGCAGGCTAAGGGCATCCTGACCAGCTTCTCTCATGCGGGACACTCATTATTTTATGCGCTATCCCACGAACAGGCAATTAACACAGCATCCCAGACCGGGCGTAAGTAATCTGATTGTCTTTACAGAAAGATGGATTTTTTGCTCTTTTCTTGAGAAACATAACTATGGAAACCATTACATATTACCTAACTTACAAAGTTCACCACTGCATACCTAACACCACTCTTCAAAACAGTGCATCATTAGTTCATCTGCTTTAATATACGGTAAATGGAGTCATCGCATGTCATGAGCGGTCCAACATCTTAACACCTTAATTAGAGGGACTGCAGATCTTACTTCCTTCAGCAAATGAAGATATCTAGAAATGGATCTCCTGACTGAATGGAGCTGAGTGTTATGTTCATAAATGTCTAATTAACAGGGTTCCCTCCTGTGGTTTTTCAAGCTGCTGTCAGATGTGGTGGTCTGGCCCCGCTAGCCCCTCCCATAGAGCAGGCAAACCCAAGACTAGTGCTGCTGGGCTGAGAGAACACTATAATTTTACTGCCATGTTCTCCACCACACCCCCCTCACTAATGACTGGTGGAGCTAACCAATCAATTGTGTGGCTATTAACACTTTAATATCAGCAAACGCTTCGCAGTCAAATGAAACAAAAATACTCTTTTACCTAATAGCAGGCCTGTTAAAAAGTTAGAAATCACTTGTCATCTTTACCAAAGACCCCCCCACCTCCAGCACGCCCCCATCCACTCCCACAATACTTAATCCAATAAATATCTTCTAACTTCTGCACTATCAAGTTTAATCAAAAAAAAAAAAAACACTGTGTACTTCAGAGCCACAAAATGCAGAGTTTCCCCTCAAGCCAGCTTACATTTATGCACCGCAAGGCACATTATTTAATGTGGTCAATGCTGAAATTAGAAGCATTCAAATATTTACTCTGAGCATGTAGAATAACACTTCAGCCTCCAGTAAGCATCCCATCATACCAGGAGAAATAAAGGGCTTTTATGATGCTATATTTCATCTTAATAGCCTAATAAAAGGGTGAAAAGAGTGAAATTTATTTTGTAACTAATTAATTTCTCTCTGATAATGGTAATAATAATAATAACAACGCAAGGACGAGTTATCTGTAACCTAATACTCAGAAATTAGTCTGATTTAAGAAAGGACCTGACTATACTGGTCACGTGTGACGGACTAGTTAATAGCCGAGCTGTGAGTTCTCTATGAAGATGTATAACGCAGCGTTAAGCTCGCAGCGCCTCCAGTGAGTGTGTTTTAAAGTGCTCGCCTCCGCGGGCGCTGAGTAAGTGGCGCTCCTTCTTTAAGATGGATGGGCGGCCGCTGAGCGCGCTGTTTATTTAAAGCAAGGCTGTTGCCGCTGAAGGATAATTCCGGGCAGCGGTTGGTACCCGGTTTAGGGGGGAGAGAAGGACCACCGCCGGGCGCGTGACACTGATGGAGCGCGCAGTCCCGCGCCGCTAGATTCATCTTTGGCCGAAAGAAGCGGAGGCACGCGCGCCCGCACAGGCTCGAGGACGCAACTGCATGGCATTACATTGTTTCCCAAATTGAGCCATTGTCCTGTGTGTGGTAAACCAACCAACGATGATTCAGGCATTCAGTGAGAGCTAATGCAGATATTACACCAAGGCGTTGTAGATATGCACCACCACACCACCACCTAATGATATCCCACCTCATAATACATGGGATCTCAGTAATGTATCCCATAATGCACTGCATAATAATGGTGGAATCTAGTGAAATCTAATGTCTTTCTTTTTTTTTTGTTTGTTTTTTTGTTTTTTGTTAGCTTGTTTTTTTGTGTGCTCAGTATTACTACTACTTATTATTCATTATTATACCCTAGGTTTCTGCCTTCTCCTGTAAGCTGCCATTTATGGAGAAAAGAGCTCTTGCTTAGCATTAGTTGCACAAATAGTTGTACCTAGAAGTAACCAACTGACAGGAATGAAACTCGGTGTGTAGGTTTGACATTGTGAGACCTGTGAATGATTCAAGTTTAAGATAAGGCCAGCGTTTATCACTATGACTGATCCAACAGCCACCATTGTGGACATTCAGCAAGCAGTGATGCTTTCCATGAGTCATCCTGTTAGTGCCATCACCATTGGCAGACGGCAGATGATTCAGGACTACATGCGCGCAAGCACTTAACACCAGGTCACCGCCGCCAAAGACTGCACTGATGTCTTGTCAGAACGACAGCAGGTCATCTTTAGTGATGATGAGGAACCTCTACAATTCTATGCAGAGACGTCTGGGATGTTGCATTAAACATGGAGAGATGCTTCTGGATGTGTAGCTCAATAAAAAATGCCCATATCCGTCAAATTTGTTTTTTTCAAAACCTTCATCTACCTTCTGAATAGCGTTATAATCTGACAGTTCCATATATATATATATATATATATATTTATAGAGAGAGAGAGAGAGAAAGAGAGAGAGAGAGATAGATAGATAGATAGACAGATAGATAGATAGATAGATAGATAGATAGATAGATAGATAGATAGATAGATAGATAGATAAATATCGTAGCTGGCTCAAAAATAGCAAATTCACAGAAGAGGGCAAAAACCTTCATTACTTTCAATGTAAGCGAATGTAACGTTTTTATTCCAAGCAATTTTGGAGCATCTCTGTAAGCCCATTCTTCATGATATTTGCACACAATGTAAAGGACATCTGTCATGCACAAATGATGTAACGGAGATGTTTAAGCTCTGGTTGCTGCTCTGAATGAGGTGCAATACATGACAGCCAATCAAAACAGAGCTAATTTATCTAAGCTCAATCGTAAAGCTACAGTAACAAAAACAGTGGTTGGAAAATGGTCATCTAATGAATTAAGGCCATATTTGGTGCATAAAACCATCAAGACGAACACTAACAAGGAAGGCTCATAAAAATGTTTTGTTTAATGATGATGACATAAACGTCTGGCCAGTACTCCTGACAGACAACAGCAAACATTCAGAATGTGATGTTACATACAACTGAAAGATTACAGAGTATTAATGATGAAATCATTTAATGATAAAAGTGTTTTGCCCTCCAGATGAGGACAAGACTGAGGTTGTGTCCAGTGTAAATTATGGTAAGGAAGTTAGAACTTTTTTCTGATTTTAAATGTTAAAGTGTGCAATGTGTTCTCAGATTTTATACTTTTAGTGTTCACAAGTTAGCTGTTAGCTACACTGTTAAAGCCAGGTACTGGTGAGGTGGTCAGGTAAGGGTGATGGACTGATATGGGAATTATGGGTTGATGCAGATTTTTCACATGTATACTGTATATATACTGCATATCTGTCAATGTCCTTACATGAATATGCTATTATTAATAAAGCAATATAAAAATAAGGACTAAATCTACTCGGATTAGCATTTCAGAAGGGATGTGGAAAAATATGCAGTAAAAAAAATAAAATGCAGATATTTTAGCAAAGCATTCTGGGATTCGTTGGATAGGGTACAGACTTTTAAGTATGATTTTAATTTTTATACCGTAACGCTTTTAAATCTAGGGTTAGTAATTAATGACAACAAAAAATTACCTTAAAACTCCATCTATCCACAGCAACATTTGTGTACCAATTTATCACCAGTACTTAGATATTTGACATGTGTTCTATGTTCTGGTGTTTGTAATTGTTTAAATGTGTAAGAAGCTGACTAACTGTCACAGATTTTCTGGAAGTGCTTAGTGTCCCACGATTCCAGTATATTATTACTGTTAGACTTTTGTTTGGTCATATAAACATGTATTTACTTTAAATGCATTATTTTTACAAAAATTTCAAAAACTGTACCACTGCTCTAGCATTTCTTGCCGCTTTATTTCCTGATTACTTTCATCCTTTAGAAAGTACTTCACTATACATGGACTTAAGGCTCCTTCAGACACATAAGCACAGTGTGTGGGCATTCCACCATTAAGTCCGTTTGGGCTGGTTTGGGATGTAATGGTGGAGGTTTGTAACAGACACAAAAAGCGCAAAAACCCAGATGAAATGCCGAGCAACAGTTCCATAAGATTCCTTACAGCTGACTCCTTGCTCAGTCGTTGGGCTCTTAATGTCAATCATTCTTCTTGCCTGTTGCTGCTAGGCTTTCAGCTAGGGTGTCTCTAGCCGTGGGGCAACTTGAACATGTAAAGAAGGCCAAACTGTGGAGTGCCAATGATGTTAGGAAGTGCATATGTATGTATTTAAGCTGCCCTCTGCTGTTCACAATCTCAATGACAAGACAAAAGGATAGGAACAAAAGGAAAATCAGTCGTTGCCCTCATAACGCAGCTAACCATCCACTAGACAAATAAATCTGCTCACACAGACAAAAGGACACTCCCATGCACTCAGATAAAAGCTCTATAATTTGAGTAAGAAAAAAAACAGCTTCCAGCTTGAATTTATATTTTATAAATTTAATCATGATGAAATGAACACTGCTAAATCAACACAGTGAGTTTGTAGAGTCATGTCGTGAGCAATGTGTAATGCTATATGTGTTTTCTTAATGTAGTAAAGCAGTTCAATGTATACCTTGTGCTCTGTTTACACAACACAATACTGTATTGATGCAGTACTCTCTGAGTCCAACAAGGTAGGCTCCATGTCTGCCTTATAAAGTAAGTAATGTACTACTATTTGTGCAGTATGATGTTTGTAATTTTGCATGTTCTATTTAAGTAGCACATTACGCCAATTCCATTTGCCAGATAAAACTTTCTTTTGGTTTTCAACTTGCATTTTTTTGGTACATACATGAGGTACTCTTTACACTGTGTGGGAATTTCATGAAGAATGGACCAACAGATATGTCCCAAAGCAGCTTGGTAAGACGTCTGGTTCCATTGACTTCCATTCAAATTAAATGAGGTTTTTGGCCTCTCCTGTAAAGTTCCCGTTTTGGAGATACCTGTTTTTCTTTGGACAGTGACGATATATATATATATATATATAACATGAGGAAATATATACAAACTAAGGGAATCCTGCCATTTTGCCTAAAAAATGTAAAAATGCATTGCATTCCTCCATGCACATTAATGTACCCATGAAGCAGGGAGATTTCTTAGGAAATATCTGGCCATTTTAGCCAGTAGGACTGAAATTGATACTCATGAATTTACAGAGCGGAGAATGTCTCGGTGCTGCTTTTCCTCCCCTGTAGCAATGTAGCGGCTGTGTTAAGCACCTGTGGTATTGTGCAATGTAGACGGTAGGATAAAAGTGCTATTACTGATAGGGCTGATTGTAAACACAGGGATCAGGATTTCTCTCTGTGTAGTGGACAGCAGCCTCAGGCCACTTTATGTCTGCAGAATATTACTCTTACAAGCGTGCACTCTGAGCTTCCCTCAAGGACACAAACACACAGACATTTTTCCCTCCAATGGGCAGTGGAACCGCATCATTATGGTTTGGCTGTATTATTAAATGCTTTTAATTTCAAACGCTCTGACAACAGACATTGTGAAGAGTCTAGATCAGAAGGTGCATAGACTGGTTTACTTAAGTCTTTTGTTGCTACCTTCATCCTGGCTGGGGTTATTACGTCCTCCTTGAAGCTACAAATTTGACCCTAATAGACCTTTTTTTCCTGACAATTAAATTATTATTGTGCTGTTCATAAAAGTGCGCACAGAATTCTAATTAGGGTCTAGGTTTGCAGTTGCTCCATATGCTAACTAGGACAGCAAACCTCCACCCCCAACAACTCCCCCTCCATTACCATATCATCTGAATGCAGTTACCTGACATGATTTGGGGGGTGACGGGGGGGGGGGATGCGTCAGCTTCATGTATACGTTGACATGAGAAATCACCTGCACTCAAAGTCAAGTGGATCTTAACATGTCTAAAAAGGTCTGAGCCTGGCTGCTTCACTTCACAAAGCTTGGCTGGTTTAATATGCTGGCTCCTTTAACTGGAGACCCTCTTTAAAGAGGAAATTGTGGTTTTTAACCTCAGAATATTATCTTCTCTCTTCTTCTGTTCTTTGTACAGGCAGTGGGCAAGAGTCTGGGAGGAATCTGGCATAGCCCATACAGCACAGTCTCTGATAATCCTAACTCTTTAAGCACTGATAAGACAAGCAATTTAATGTAATTATAAACTGGGTGGCACAAATTGTGCTACAGTATCTTTAAATGGCGTAATGTAGTGAAGTACACTGGCGATGGGAATCGCGCTCAGAGTCTGCTCACAATTACCTTCTGGATGACAATACGGCTGTAGAACTAATTTTGCTCAAAATTTGACATTATCAACATAATTGGCTCTTACTGAAAGCTTGCGTGACACATTCATCAAATCGCTGCCTGTAAATACGGCCACAGAACGCATTAAGAGGCAAGGCAAACACCACTCATCTCCGCAATAAATGCTGTTGACTAACACTATCATTACCTCCAAGCTTAATTACTTTTTGCTTTTTTGATTTAATTGCTTCAATAAAAAGATTCTGTAATGCATTTTTAATTACACTGTCCAAGTGACCTATGTAGAGAGAATTTTACAACAGTAAGCCAATAATTAGCCTGTCACACAGCAGTTAGCGGGTATTGTCTGCTTGTCCTCTTCCTGGCCTACTCCTGGCACGACTCGAAATCCAAGCCTGTTGTATTTTAGGTCCTGGGCCTTCTTTTTAATAAAAAAAAGAGTCTGACAATAAGTGCAGCATGAGAAGATATGGGCTGTCTAATTTGGGTTGGTGTCAGCTATTCAAGGCCTCCGGTGTGGGAGAGCCTCTCTGGGGATCGGTGGTGACAGCAAAAGCATCCAAGCTCCACAAGACCTCAGTTTGAACTGTGTGCACACTCACACTTTCAGACACCTAAAACTTTAAGAACAAATATCCATATTTTACAACTAGACTAATATCCTGAATGCCACTGATAATCTTTACTGTCTCGGTGTTTCAGTGGTAGGGCTGATCATACACACACAGTTCAATAAAACAGCGTTATTACTGACAGGATTACATTCAAATGAGGACACTGTATGGAGGCATCGCAATGTCAACTGCTCATCTCCACAGCCTATCTGTGTAAGTATCTGAACTTTTAGTCAGTGTAGTAAATAAATGCTCAGCAGCTGGGCTGCAGTATGCTAAATGATTTCTTTGTGATGGTTAAAATCTGTAAAATGACAGAAATGCATTTTTAGTTTAGAACTACTGCTTTTTATTGTAATAGCAGTGTCACTAGTTTAACTCGTTGTTCTAAAACAGTAGTTCACCTAATTAATAACAGTAACAACAAAAAAAAAACACATGTAAATGTCTATGATATAAAGGCAATCATTTTTTCTTGTGAATTTACATTATTATTTCATTAAATTAAATTAATGTGGTATGCAAATGTGCAGTCCTGTGATGTGTGCTTGCAAATTTACGGTATTTTGCTTTATATATGTCCAACTTATAACTGCAAACACTGTTGGTGTGTATTACCCCCTTTTAATCAGGTGAAAGCCCCTCAAGTCTGGAACAGTGGATGCATGTTGTCTGGAGAACACTATTCACTGGAATGTTCAGTACCAATAGAAAGTTTGGTGGAGGAGGGATAATGATCTGGGGCTGTTTTTCAGCATTGGTACTCAGCCTCTTAGCTCCAAAGAGATGTTAATATTACAGCTTACAAAGACATTTTCAACAACTATATACATCCAAGTTTCAACTTCCATGGTTTTCTGCTGCCAGTATGATGTTGCCAAAGATTCACTGCTATTAGTATATGGCCTCAGTATTAGATAAAAACCTCTCCAAAACGCTAAGTTTTCAAGAGAGAAAAGAATTTAGCAAATCAAAAGTTTGTGAAACTATTTTATTCTGAGGCAATTCTGATCATTTACTTCAGTCTATTCACCATGAAACTTTCACAGCTGTTTACAGAGTAGCTGTTATTCAATTTATCCAACATGTTAGTGACCAGGTTGCTTAATTATGAGTTCACTGAACTTTAATAATAAGGTCAATAACAAAAATGTAAACTCATATTTTAGTTCCATATATACGCCATATATATATGTACGGCGTATATATGGAACATACACACATACACACACACATACATATATATATATGTATATACTGCTCAAAAAAATAAAAGGAACACTCAAATAACACATCCTAGATCTGAATGAATGAAATATTCTCATTGAATACTTTGTTCTGTACAGAGTTGAATGTGCTGACAACAAACTCACACAAAAATCATCAATGGAAATCAAATTTATTAACCAATGGAGGCCTGGATTTGGAGTCACACACAAAATGAAAGTGGAAAAACACACTACAGGCTGATCCAACTTTGATGTAATGTCCTTAAAACAAGTCAAAATGAGGCTCAGTATTGTGTGTGGCCTCCACATGCCTGTATGACCTCCCTACAACACCTGGGCATGCTCCTGATGAGGTGGTGGATGGTCTCCTGAGGGATCTCCTCCCAGACCTGGACTAAAGCATCCGCCAACTCCTGGACAGTCTGTGGTGCAATGTGACGTTGGTGGATGGAGAAAGACATGATGTCCCAGATGTGCTCAATCAGATTCAGGTCTGGGGAACGGGCGGGCCAGGCCATAGCTTCAATGCCTTCATCTTGCAAGACCTGCTGGCACACTCCAGCCACATGAGGTCTAGCATTGTCCTGCATTAGGAGGAACCCAGGGCCAACTGCACCAGCATATGGTCTCACAAGGGGTCTGAGGATCTCATCTCGGTACCTAATGGCAGTCAGGCTACCTCTGGCGAGCACATGGAGGGCTGTGCGGCCCTCCAAAGAAATGCCACCCCACACCATTACTGACCCAAAACCAAACCGGTCATGCTGAAGGATGTCGCAGGCAGCAGATCGCTCTCCACTGCGTCTCCAGACTCTGTCACGTCTGTCACATGTGCTCAGTGTGAACCTGCTTTCATCTGTGAAGAGCACAGGGCGCCAGTGGCGAATTTGCCAATCCTGGTGTTCTCTGGCAAATGCCAAGCGTCCTGCACGGTGTTGGGCTGTGAGCACAACCCCTATCTGTGCACATCGGGCCCTCATACCATCCTCATGTAGTTGGTTTCTAACCGTTTGTGCAGACACATGCACATTTGTGGCCTGCTATAGGTCATTTTGCAGGGCTCTGGTAGTGCTCCTCCTGTTCCTCCTTGCACAAAGGCGGAGGTAGCGGTCCTGCTGCTGGGTTGTTGCCCTCCTACGGCCTCCTCCACATCAACTGGTGTACTGGCCTGTCTCCAGGTAGCACCTCCAGGCTCTGGACACTACGCTGAAAGACACAGCAAACTTGCTTGCCACAGCTCGCATTGATGTGCCATCCTGGATGAGCTGCATTACCTGAGCCACTTGTGTGGGTTGTAGAGTCCGTCTCATGCTACCACGAGTGTGAAAACACCACCAACATTCAATAGTGACCAAAACAACAGCCAGAAAGCGTAGGTACTGAGAAGTGGTCTGTGGTCCCCACCTGCAGAACCACTCCTTTATTGAGTGTGTCTAATTGCTAATTGCCAATAATTTCCACCTGTTGTCTATTCCATTTGCACAACAGCATTTGAAATTGATTGTCAATCAGTGTTGCTTCCTAAGTGGACAGTTTGATTTCACAGAAGTTTGATTTACTTGGAGTTATACTGTGTTGTTAAATATATATATATACACACACACACACACACACACACACACACACACACACACACACAGACACACACACACATCATATATATATATATTTATTTATATTTATATGTGTATAAAACTGTTCAATGATATTAAACCTCACGTTAGGAAACTCACACATTCTTTTTTGTTTCTAGATTCCCCATTTAGTGACTTTCAAGTGCTTTAAAGACTATTACACCTCACAGTTCTTTATTTTAAGCTGCTTTTGGACTCCAAATTAACATGCATCGATGATCAAACACACACACGCGCACACACACACATGCGCACACACACACACGCTTAAACACACACTGATGTGGCCACAGCAAGCTGACCCTCATAGCTCCATATTCCTGAATATGATTGTTGATATAATAAATAAATCACTAAGGGGGGTTTGCAGTGCTGGGAAACAACGGTTTGTGCTCCTGCTGATGTACTGACTATTCATGGAATAGTCTCAGATCAGTGCACACAATCTGAGCAGAGCCGCAACAGAGCGCCATGTCAGCACACAAGCCACACTCAGCCTGTTTTTTGTGTGTGTGTGGACTGTCAGGTAGAAACGCAGTGATATAAATTCAGTGTCTTGTTTATGTAAGATACAGACAAAAGGCACCAGAATTCAAGAACTTTGGATTTTGTAATATTTAAAAAACAAATTTCCAAGTGTCTCTATAATGAACCACTTTACACAATACCGAATACACCAACTGTTTATACACTATGTGTCCAGAGGTTTGTAGACATGTGCTTATCTGAGGTTTCTTGTAAAATCAAGGGTTTAATTAGGAGTTTATGGCTTACTGCAGCCTCTACTCTTTTAGGAAGGCTTTACACAAGATGCTGAATCATTGCTGTGAGGATCACATTGCATAAAAGCATTAGTGAGGTCACTGGATGATTAGTTCTGAATCACAAGTACCATTTTTAAAAAATCCCAAAAGCTTTGATGTAAAACCGACTGCTGGGGAGCTTACCATTGGGCATGATGACCTTAGGCTCATGCCTGGGTGGTCTATAGCATCCCAATCTATTGGCAATACTTTTCCATGGATATTAGAAAAGCTGCGTTTGTGCAACCGAAAGCTTGTGTGAAAACAGGTGAATCTTAAAGTAGCTGAATTCACTAATTAGAGGTCAGCTGGATATAAAGTGTACTAAGTGTCAGCATTTACAGAGTATAAATATAAAGGCACACAAAAGGCTTTACAATGTCCCTTTACACTACAGACTCACTATGACTCAGTATGGGCCATCATTTGCAACTACTTCGATACTAGTATGCAGGATATGTGGTTATGAGGATGAAGACTGTAAGTGTAGGTTCACATACAGGTCCTGGAATTATAAGGTATTAAATACGTAATCCAAGTGTGAACATTCAGTATAGAGCGCACCAAAAACCATTTACAAGACGTCAATGTCCAAATACCTGCTTCGTTAATAGAGCAGTGAGCAACCTCTACAGGTATATAATGTATACAGATACAGATACAGTTACTGCTGCACCATTTAAGCTGCAATGGAAGAATCTGAGCAAGATGCTGGCGAATAAGAAACTGAATGTTAGAATCAGCATGTATTTGAAGCACCTTTAAGGAAGAACAGGAACATTTTTACCAGGACATAAGGTACATAAAAAACCGAATGTCAGTGCCACAATGTATATGCAGCTAATTTAAAAAGTTGGAACATGACAAGTTGGAAAAATGGATGGCAAATAAGAAGCTGAATGTCACTGCCAAAATGTAACTGCTGCATTATTTAAGATGGAAGAAAAAAATCTGCACAAGGAAGACGTTACCAGCATTAAAAGAATAATCAGGATGTCTTGTTAAGGGGTAAGTAGTAATGATAGAATAAATATATTTCATAGATTTGTATTTCAAGACAATTCTACACTAATGCAACCATAATTTTATTATTATTATTAATAATAATAATAATAATAATAATAATCCATTTTTGACAATACAAACCCTACATCATTGTTTTCTATTAATTTCGAACAATGTGTTGCAAGTTTTGAGAAAAACTGAAAAAAGAGGAACAGAAAAAAGTGAGGTATGGAAATGTTCTCCTATGGGTGGTACAGTGAGCAACAGCAGCAGTAGCACGGAGAGGATCTGACCTTGTTATTCTGAGATGGCACTGGCACGCTGCCATATTGATTGCAGTATTTCTGGGCTCTTCTCCACTATCTCCAGGTGGACTTGCAGGCTCTGGTCCCTAAGAACCTCAAACCAAATGGTCTCTCTTAAAGCGGGAGGAGGGGGAAAGGAGTGAGTAAGAGAGAGGAAGAAGAAGAAGAAGCAGAAGAAGAAGAAGAAGGAAAGGAAGAGCAGGCCTGCTGTGGGACTGGGAGAGGAGGAAGAGGACTGTGGGGGGTGTAAGGGGGGGGTCCACGTTTCATGCTGCGATGCTCAAGAGCTGCCGAGAGCATGGACAATTAGAGGAGTCCCCAGTGCCTCTTTGCTCTCTGGCTGCTTGGTGGGTTGCTCTACGGGCTGCTGGCAGAGGTAGCAGGCACCGGCCGGGCCTGAGGCAGCAAGCTGGGGGAAGCCTACTCTCCATAATCCTTCCCCCCACGCACCCCCATGAGGCTCTGAGGCCCTCCCAGACCCTGTGAGAGAGTGGGGGGGTGGGTGGCAACTGGAGCTCATCTGGACAAAGACATGATCTCTCTTTCTCTTAAGATGTAACAAACGCAGACTGGTGTCCAGATTTTCTACATAACAGCTGCAGCTGTTTGTATCTAGGTTTAAGTTTAGTCTATTTATCCTCAGTTGTGTCAATGTTTGAAATGACTTTATGTGCATAATAATTACATATTATGCTTAGGTTAATTTAAGAAAATAACTATAAGATAAAAACTTAAGCCTATAAATGTAACATAAATCATGTATGTATGTATAAATATATATAAGGGAAATCTACTTGAATTCTACCTAATTCTAGTGTTATAAGCACTTAGCAATACATCCAACTGCAAAAAAAACTCTTCTCAGAATCCATGGAAGTAATCTCTTTCTTTCTGTTTCTTTAATGATGCCATTTTGCAGGCTGAACGACTATTTTCATAATATCTCATTTAGTATGTTGAGTCGATCATCTCAAATTGAATGTCTGCGTTTGTCATCTGAAGCGCAGGCTGAGAGCAGTCCCTCATGGCTGAAAGGCTTAAAGTGAGCCCTGCTCTTTTTCTGCCTCTAACCAAAGTAGAATCAGTTCTTTAAATTCCCCAGTTCCGTGACATCATTTAACATTTCTCATCTATCTCTCTCTTTCTGTCTTTTTCTCTCTCTCTCTGTAAGTATATATATATATATATATATATATATATATATATATATATATATATATATATACACTTTATAAAACCACCCTGTTGTACAACACAGGCTAAATTGCCCCGACTGAATATGACAACAGCCAAACCATTGCCCTAATTAGGGGGCTACATGCCTAAGAATGTGCAGTGAAACTTAGTGCAAATGGGGAAAGGTGCTTTCATCCCGGCGCGGCCGGCCGTCTCAGTCCCTTAATGTATTACCACCAGCAGCTGCAATCACCAGAGCCAAATCTAAATGCTGATGATTCAGGAGAGAGCGGGCGCGGGCCGCTGCACAGCCACACGAGAGGTGATTTAAAACATTGGCTCTAATGAGGCTGACCGCTGGCCGTCTGATCTGAATGTGATGGTGGAAATTAGATGAAGGCAGGGGTCAGGGAACGACGGCAGAGAGGGCAGCGCACAAACGAAACACACAGGACAAGTCTACTGTCAGCCGCTCTGTTTACCTCCGTTCAAGTAAATAGCAGGTAGTGGCTTTCCATCTCTGTACAGATGAGGTAATCAATGTGTTTGTGGCCGGGTGTGAGAGAGAGTGTGTATTGTTTGTTTGAGTATGTGTGTGTGTTTGGAGAGAGAGAGAGAGAGAGAGAGCGAGAGAGAGAGAAAGAGAGAGAGAGAGAGAGAGAGAGAAAGAAAAAGAGGAGGAAAGAAAAACATGGTCATATGTTTAGGTTGTGTGCGTGTTTTCACCAGCTGAGTGTTTGCAGTTTGTGAGGCCACAGCGGGTAGAGAATAGATTGCCTCAGTTCACTTCTTCAGGTTCTCTCTCTCTCCTGCTTATGAACCATGTGTACAAACGGCACTTTTCACACTGTCTACCCAGCAGCATGAACACCCCAGAAGTGCACAATTAGAACACACCTGCCAGGCCCAATTCCATGAAAATCTTCCCTTATGATAAGAACAAGGCAAAATATGAAAATGTCTTCGGCTGACTCCCAAACAAATCAAATTCAATTGTCAAAATTGAACAGGATGGGATACGTTTATTTTTATATCATTTGTCAAGCAAAGATTTTGTCGGGCGCAATATCTGAAGAGATCAAAATCAAAAACTTCAACCAAGTCCATTAGGAGCGTTTCAACCATATCATATCCAGCCCAAGCAGAGCGGGGAGAGCCAGCGGTCTAACCTGGAGCTGCGCACCGGCGGCAGCTAGCTGATCCCTGCCACAGTGATTGACAGCTACTGACCACCACTCAACTGGCCCTGGCTTCTCCACTCTGCTGAGCACAGCAGGTGCCACGGAGGCTTGGGGAGATTCACAATCAACTGGACATTACAGAGATAAACAACGTTCACGTCTGAGAGGGCTGGATGTGAGGCACGTACTGCACACTTCCATCACACTGTGCTGCAGGGTTCACTGACTCCACTGTTTCAGAAATTGCAGGATGGATTCAAACTGAGGTGTGGACCTTATTGTTCTGTTTGGTAAAGGTGCAGAGGCAAGAAAATATTAGTCACAGTGCAGTGGGTTAGGCTTTGATGAAGCCTTTAGCATCTGTACAAATTGACGGCTTTCATTCCAAATGCCCTTAACGAAGTTCAGTCATTAGCCAAGGTGGGGTGTAATTACTTGTAGAGGGTGATGTTGTGTATGGATTATTTTTGCACTATAGGAAGGAAGTCATTACATTTTTACTAAATTCCATTTGGAAAGAAAGAAAGACCCCACATCAAGCACAAAGCACTTTTTCATTACTTGTTGAGATATAAGAGTTGGCATGGTTCTAGATATACATATAGTATATTTGCTCCAAAAACAAACCATTAATTCCTTAAGTCTAAAAATGGAATATAAGCTATAAAAACTTTTTGAGCTAATTGTGTTTGTGCAGTCATGAAATACAAAAATATCTGCCAACTCAGCCTACAGTAACTTAGCTTCACCCATTCACACTACAGTTACATACAGTGTTTCAGCCTGTACTGCTTTCTGAATGAGATGCAAAACAAAAGGTCATGTCCCTTCACTCATTGTCAAAAAATAGTTGCACCCAGAAGGAATCAACCGACAGGAATGAAACTTGGTGAGTAGGTTTGACATTGTGAGACATGTGAATGATTAAAGTTTCACACTCAGCCACGCATGTGAGGCAAGGACACGCCTGACCCAACTGCAGACATTCCGCAAGCAGAGATGCCCCTTTTTGTTTTGGTGGAAAGAACCAACAAATCCGTGTGTGGAGGCACTATGGTCAGCAGCAGGATGAGCGGTTTGTTGTCATGCATCACACATTTAGAAGGCCTGGTGTTACTCCACCTACTGCAAAATCTGCAAGAATATTCAAGTTGCATGGGATGGATTATTGCAGGACACCAATAGAAACCTCTACACGGAAAGCTATTACCATACTGACACTACTTCTGCATGTGCAGCTCAATAAATATTGCCCATATCATTGCCCGTATCCTTTATTTTATGGGTCAATTATTTTATTGATGCGTGTATTTCACTGGTAACATTACAGGAATGTTTAAACTTCTTTTTTTGGTTAATGCAATTTTGTATCAGTTCATGGAATTTAAGGAATTTATATTGGTCAATTCATCAGGATATGTTATCACAAACAAAAGCTGGACAGTATGCAATATGAAAATTAAAAACATCAAGGTTTGGCGGGACACCATGATATGAGTCATATCAGTCCGTTTAACTCTGTGACCTATTTTGGTACATAAACATTATAAGTGAATACAGGCTCTTCGATGCAGATAGGCAGGCATCTGTAAAAGGCAGAGGATTTTTTTTAAGTTAATAGTTTTTTGTGTTTTTTTTCTTTTGTTAAAACACAGCTCCTATACATTTCGAAGTTAACTGTAAGAACAAGGAAGATACCAGCCATGCAACTAGGCCAATGGTGACGAGGATAGCTCAGACTGTTGCAGCAGTCCCACTAATATTACGTTCCTTATCTTTACATTTTTTTGTGCTGATATCAACGTGATACACTGCACAGTTTTAGTAGTGTTTGTCCTTGAAACTGTCGTTAGCAACCTAAAATAGCATTTGCATATTAAAAACAATCCCCAAATAAATAAATAAGAAAAACCTGTATAATGCAGGTTACATAAGTGTCATCTTTATCTGGTAAACATTCCCACGAGCACAGGAAAGAAAAGCTCAAGTCCATTTACATCCATAATTTTCCCATCCATTAAAGAGACGAATGCTTTGATACTATTGCAGTGTTTATCGGTCGTCTCGCGGGATTCATTAGGCCCAACACTCCCTTCAAAACATAATCTATTGCTTAATTAAACTCCCCAAATATGAAATTTGAACCCATGTATAAGGAGAGAAGTTATTGCTTTGTTGTTCCCTCATTTGCACAATATCTTAATGAACACGTAGCAGAGATATATTACCATCAGCATGTAAATAAAGCTTTTCCTCAGCCACTTAGGAGCTCTGATTTGACTGTCGCGGATCGCGAGTCATCTTTTTCATGCTTGAGGAATCTCTGAAGAATAAGAATTCAAGCTCATTGACTGCAGAGGGACATTTCACAGCTTGTGGCTCCGGCGCACATCGCTGCAATGTGTGAAATTTTAATCAGAGATGTTGTGAAGAAACAAGGATCATCTGACGACCATAATTAATGACTTCTGTCATAGAGATTATGACGGCAAATATGAATGTGCATGTGTTTTAAAGAGCAAGAGAAAATGCATTAGCTAAATTGCATAGCATGAAGCGCCAGTGAATTAGAGGCATCATGGTTGAGTGTCAGTATATGTATGCCCTGATATCCTTTGTTGTATGGGATGTCATTAGTTTTCATTTAATTGAACAACGTTTTTAGGCACACTGCACGTCTTGTTCACCATGCATTAATTTCATGCATGGCTTATTGATGCATGACATCTTCCAAATGGACAAAAACATGTTGCTGGAACAATGAGCAAGTTTGAGCTATGGTCTACCTGCTGCAGTTGCCACAGTGTTTACCCATATGCAAGGCCTGCTATTAGAAAAACAGATCACATTGTTAGTTTAAATGCATTTATAGTATATGCACAACAATACGTTTGCAATAATGAAAAGGCTGCTTGGTAACAATGACAGACCCAAGCTGCTGTTGTTTATGGGAGGCTAGCTGCTGTGTTTCCACTGCTATTTATTTACAGTGCTCACTAGCTCATTAAAATGCAAATTGTGCATATGCTTTCATTTTCTAGCACAGTAATCTAGTACTATTTATCCAATCACCAACTTTTACTTTACTGGCCACAACGAAAGAGAGAGAGAGAGAGTGCGCTCAGAAGCATGCACACACTTTGAAGTGGCCACTAATCATAGATTGCAAACTCAAGTGTAGTCAGAAAGTGTTTGTGTCTGGCCCCCATTACAGAGTGCCGCTGGCCTCTCAGAGCCCTGAGTTGTGCTTCAGCTCCCGTTGTGACCCCAGGGCTAATACATGCAATCAATATTTTAAGTGCTGCATGATTCATTTGTATCACATTCTCTGTCACAGATGTAATGCGTGATTAAATTGATGGTCAGAGAGTAATCTTTGTCTGTTAAAGTTGTAGCCTCTAATGGATGATGACTGATTGTTAATCAACTAATATCTTGGCGCATGCATCACTGTGTGTGGCGTTATGTTTTCAAATTCCCTTGATTAGATAGAGAACCCATCGCATGAATGCAGGTCACCACTTGCCATCATGACACTCTTTAGGGCATTTCAAGCTTCTATTTCAAACTTCTACTTGCTTTTTCTTTCCTTGATTTCACTTTTACGGTTTACAGACCTAAAACTGTGTTCTGTTTTAGGGAATTTAAGTGCAAAGTCCAGGATAAAATCAACATTATTCAAACAGGCTGTAGCATGAGACCTCCCCAGAAATATGATTGGCCACCACAGATGTCCACTTCCCAAATTATTAGGCTTGGAGGTGTCTGTTGGTATTTTTCACAGCAGACGGAGTTTCTGTTTTACTGAAACTGAACTATTGTTAAACATTCAGAATCCTCATTTATAGCCTGCTTGCACCAGCGTTTTGTGTCCAGATTGTATCTGGATTAATTATGGGTGTACAGTTTTAAAAAAGATATCCCCACTGTGACTGGATGAGGTATGTACTTTTCCCGCATACAAGACAGATAAACACAGATGCCATTTCCGTTGTGTTTTAGTTTACTTTTCTTTGTTCCAATGAGTTGACAAGTTCGACTTCAACATGTACATCAGCTAAGACTCAAGGTCTTGGTTCGAGGGTAAATCCGGTCTTATGTATTCTCCATCTTTTGTTTTGTTGTTTATCCTCTCACCTGCCAGTCAGCTTTTGGCAGACACATTTCATGTAATTGCATGTGGATAAAAACAACATTTATACTGTTAAAATGTTCCATTAAACTAACACTATGAAACTGTGTGTTTAGCTTTGGGTCCTGTTGTGCTGTTTGCTGTAACGGAAAAGTAAAGATAAACCGTTATTTACAGACAGATACATTTGAACAACTGTCATTAAAAATAATAGTTTGCGATGTTTGGACATTGCTAAATTGGGAATGCAGTTATGTTAAAACTGAGTATTTGACGCCCTGTGAGTGGTGCAAGTCTGTGTGCGCGAAAATTTACACATTCTCAGCACCTCAGACCCCGACGTGGCTGCGCATGTCCAAATTTTCTCACCATGCGTACTGCTTCATTTCAAAGTGAATGAATTTTCAGGTAGAATTTCTGTGCAGGTTTGTCACTACAGATGCATATAAGAAAGTTCTATCATTAGAAATACTGCAGTCCCATAATTGTTACCTTTAAGCGCTAATATGTTTTTGGGGTCTGGCTGGTGGTAGGGGCGGGGTGGCTGGCAGTAAACCACCAAAACATGCTTGTACATTGCTATTACACTGCAGCCACAAAAATGTATACCCTCACATCCGTATACACCGTACTGCCTATACAATTTAAAAATGACATAACTGGCAAGAAGATGACGAACGTTACGTCAACACGGTTTTATCTTTACTATGGTCACTGTCAATTTTTTGTTTAGTAAAACTGTTAAAATCCACTTCGACTGCAACTACATTAAGGCTATATAAAGTAGAACATCTATAGACCTATCAAGTGCGTGTTGTTCAGAGGAATACACAGGGTTTGCATTTGTAAATGGCTGGCTGACATACATTTGGTAGGTTTTAAATGCAAATTTTCATTTAGTCTTTTGAATTATGTGGCAGGTTAACAGTCACAATAAGAAAAATGTTATATAGTAATATACTGTCACTGTCAGCTTGTTTACTTTTTATAAAGTTTTTATACAGATCTACAACTGTACTGTGTATACCTGTCTAAAAACACATTTGGTTCAGGTAATGCAGATAGAAAATAGAAAGTCAATATGTTAAAGGGAAGCTTAGTCTTTCTGATTTAGATTAAAAGCACTTGTGCTGATGTAGGTGCACAGTCTCCTTGTGATGACAGAGTCAGGGTTTGGCTGGAATGGCAGATTTTACAGCAAATCAATAGGGATGGGATACCTTTGGGAATTCCTAACACTAGGTTAGTAATGCAGCTCAGCACACACAGTAATTGACTGACTGATTGATTTTGAGTGTTAGAGATACCTTAGTTGAGTTTTCAGGCCCCAGTTGGTCGCTAATAGAAGGTGTATCTTAAAACCTCTTGCACGCCCAAATGCCTCTGCAGTTAAGAGCCAGCCTGAATCTGGCTTAGTCCGAACACTGAAGCGGCAAAGCCAACTCTCTGGTCTTTGGCATATCTGTTAAGAGCTCAGGCAGCTTGGCACAGGCTGTACTCTGGGAGAGAGGATGACTCTGAGGCATCCTCCTGCCCGTTCCATTCACGCCTGTCACCACGATGTTGGCAGAGAGTTGGGCCAACAGCGCGCCAATGCTGCCTCTGGCACAATGCCCAGCTGTTACCAGCACCGTGCTCCCTCTTCTGTCTCAGGCGTTTGTTTCACAAGCCTTCTAATCAATTGGAGAGCAGACCCTTTAGAATAGAGTTTGGCATGAGGCTGCGTTCTCCCATTGTGTCCCCTGTTCAATACACAGAGAATAGCTCATGTCTGTCAGCACATGGTCCAATTTCCCCTGCACTGAGCGTGGAGGAAATTAAACACATTGTACATTATTGTACGCCGCTGGATGGAGGGCAGCATGTGGTTTTTGTTTGTAATGTACAGTACGGTGTATGTGCGTAGCCTATTTGTCTGCATCCATTTGCGCTAACGCACTGCCAGGTGTGTGCCCCATTGTGTTTGGCTGACAAGTGGTGTTAATGAAATCACAGGCGCAGGTCCGGCGCACAAAGGAGCTCGTGCCAGAGGAACGCTTGTGCCATGAAGGGAGGTGGTTGTATGGCTATCCACGAGTGACACTCACTCTAATTTACTGCACACAGTCGCAGAGAGCAGCACTGCCATTAGTCCTCCGGATTCCAGCCTGAAGGATGCAAATTACTGATTTGTTTCTCAAAGGCTGGGGCACGTCGCACTGCTGATAAAAGAGCGCAGAGGAGAGAGAAGACTGATCGGCCATCATACGCACAACACCACCACCAGCGCCCCTGCCATGTCCGTATGCCTCCTCAGACAAATTAAGGCCAAACCGTCTCCTGACGCCTCAGACACAGCCCTGCCTAAAGATTCATCACTGCCTGCATTAGGGGCGGATAAAGTCAAATATAAAGACGTAAATACGTACACGCATTAGTGTCATGTTAAGCTGATAGAGAGAGTCACACATTCAGTCCAATGAGAGTATCAGTGATTGCATCGATCTGAGTTACATAAATCTTGTTTTTGTCAACGGAAGTGAATCAGGTCTGACCTCCAGGGTTAACAAACACTGTCAGGGCTCTCAGGCCGTGTGTAGGCTCACACTGGTTCATGCATGGTAATGGCCATGCCCCGTCCCATCACCCCACTGCCTCCATGCCTCGGCTAATTGCTGACAATCCACACACACAGTAACAGGACCAGACCCGGCTAGCCGGCCGCGCTGCTGTGGTCTTAACGAGGGAGCCTGGGCTTCTGTGGCCAAAAACAATCAGCAGTGGATGGGAATCTACCAGCGGGAGGCACCAGAACCCAGAAGCTACATTAATTGGCATGAGAGTTCCCTGCCTGGAAAGCGCCACACAGCATTAAGCTGATTGAGGCTATACTGGTACACCCTGACAATAGCTCAACAAAACTCCTTCACTGGCAGCTTGAAAGCTTGGACTATTATCCTATTAGATTTCTGTGATGAGCAGTCGGTCTGCCTTACAGAATCAGGCTTCCACCTACACCAATTAAATTCTGGTGCTCTCTCACTCTCTCTTTTACTGACACATACACACAGTCTACAAAACAGAGCCCAGGCAAGATACAACAGTAATAACAAGTCATTAATAATCCATAATGACCAAAACAAAAAAACACCAAAACCAAGCTAAGCCTCTTCTGTGAAGACATCACAGCACATTTTTTTCAGAGAAAAAGAACTTAAAAACCAGCTGAAATAAAGTTGTTTAATCTCTTAGCTATATATGAAAACCATTTGTTTGTATACAGAACACATAGTAGATAAAGGATCATTACTCCACCTTATAGATTTTGTTGTCTCACAAAGTGTCATTCCAGTCCTCAGAGAGAAGGCAAGCATTGAGAGGAAGCTATTTCAACACAGAACCCCTGTTGCACACAAAAAAACTGAGTGCTTTAGTCTATGTTCTCTACAGGACATAATAAAGAAAAAAAAAGATTCATTAATTTAACTCAAATAAACTCTTAAATCATACAATCAAATATACGCATAGAGAAGGTAAGAAAAAAGTGATAATACCACTCTGGCCTTTTCAGACACATAGTGCACACATAGAGTTCTGGCTAACTTTATTACAACAATTGCTTTTTGGCATATGATATATACATATATGCATAACACTGTAAAGCTGATCTGGAGCAATCGACGGTAAAGCGTTCCGATCTGTACCGTGTACACTAAATCTAAAAGGGCTATCTGACGTGTAGAGAAATCACAATACTTCCGGAAATATGTTCTGTTAACTGATGAAATTGACAACTGAGTTGTTTACAGATGGCAAAATGAGGTGGTTAAAGAGCTACTTTTTAAAAAGCTGTTTTAAAATGTAAGGAATAAAATCATCCAGACATTTTAAAGTAAGAACAAACTGAAAGCGAAGAGTGAAATGTCTGGAGCCACAATTGTCAAGTATTGTGCAACCAAGTATTAAGGTAGGGCAGCAACCAAGGATTAGTGTATGTCATCAATACTGTATATTAATAGGGCTGGGCATCAATGGCATCAATACTAACCATATTTCCTTTTCAAAGTGAGAAAAAAAAACAACATTTTAATCGCAGGGACAAGTGTTTTGTTATATAACTTTGGACACTCTCGTAAAATATTCTAACAAATAAAACTTTCCTATTTTCAGTATTACACATAATTTGGCTGAAACAGAAGTGTGGCAATAATATTGACCCGATCTGTCTAGCTAGAGTAAGATCACTATTGAACTTGGATTACATTGTAAGTTGTAATTTTGTTTTGAAGGACAGTTTTAGGCTAGATCCAGCTTTCATGTGTCTTCCCCAACCCCACGACCCCCAAACAACAGACCCCTAAATTACTAATAATATGTTCTGAGGTTTATGATCCTTTCATTGTTATAAAACATGCTTAATGAGTGCTGAAATCAACAAGTTCAAAATAAATTAGTTCATTAATAGTAAATCAAGACATATACCACTCATGGAGCATATCTGATGCCATGCTATGAGTACGATTCTATGATACAAGACAGAGTTGCAAAAGAGGTGTCCATCAAGAGGAAGAGAGTATCAGGCAAAGCCATGAGATCAATGTCCATCACATAACATCACAACTGCAGTATTTAACTGAATGGTGACAGCAAGGCACTTCAATTATAAACATGCCACATGTTTCACCATTTCTTAGTATTGCTGGAGACTCAATAATCTTAAGCAATAAGCTTAGCATAAGAAAAAAAAAAACACATAACAGACATAACCATCAGTGAAAATAGCCTTTGCAGTCTTTAATTAATTATAATTAACATTAGCCTTGGTGAACACTTCTAAAGGTGGAATAAACATTTGAGGCTTAAAAGGGGACTTTTTTATGCTCTGCATATAGAATAGAATGATGCAGCTCTACAGGAAATCTAATATCATTGCAAAACCTGCCAGAGGAATTCCCATTCAAGCTGATCATATACCTTCTGAGTCTAATGAGAACAACAACCTTGGCTAAGAGGCTATTTAGTTTTACCAAGGATGTGCATAAGCATATATAGAGTATACTGCCAATAACGAACAGTAAACATATGAAAATGCATGTCCTGCAGCTTCACGTGTTGCCAGCATTCGGCCTAAAGACGTTCCAGACTGTTTTAAACGCAGCATCTGGTTTCCTAAAAAGATTCACAATAAACCAATAAACACATTGTGTAATGTGCATTATTCATCACCAAAGTATGTTAGGATCCAAAATCACAGAGATGAGCAATCAAAGAGCCCAGTTCTTTATAATGCTATCTGAATGCTACGGAAAGGAATTCATGACAAATTAAAATGAAAATCACTACAGTGGGAGAATGTAAACTGTATTACATACAGTACTATCTTTATATATAGACATGCTGAATACATGCCAAATGGAGAAAAAAAAAACTACTATTGTTTTCACATCGCTTAAAAAAGGCCAGCATTTACATTAAGAATCAAAATGCTGCACTAGAGTGTTTATTTTCTCTTTTACTCTGTCATGAAAGGATATTTCCCTGGATTAGAGGGACTAGAGAGCCATTACATTTCACTGTGGCACAAATAGCACTCTGTCTGTACTGAAATACAGCGATTGTACTGCATTTTGTCCCTGCGTGTTTACAGCACCGAACAGTAAAATACACTATAAAAGGAAGCTGATTGCTTTTAATTCAATTAAATGAGTCATTCTTTTAAAGGTAAACCTACATGTACTGTTTCTCTTAAGAGGTCAGACAAAGTAAAATCAATGCAGTAGGCTGCATTTTTATTTTGTCACTTGGGCTTTTTTCCACTTGAATCACTTATTTAGACAAAGAACTTTCTTACTGTAATGATTGTATTTCAATGAGGTGTACATGTTGGAAACACTGCAAAATGGAAAGCAATACAGCTCTGCTTCAATATATTGTATTTATTAAGATTTTTACGCAAATCCATGTACGGTTTTTCAAAAAAGAGGTCAAGCAATGCAAAAAACTTGTGTACTGCATTTTTGACAGTAATGATCGCATTTGTATTTGTCTACGAGTTCCTCGCAATGGACTGCCACCAATTTAATGTTTACTAGGACTATGTTTCAATCTTGTAAAACCAAAAGTATTAATTAAGCGATAATTACAGTCTCTTCTAAAAGTTCTAAAATAGAATTATACAATTATTTTCTTTTTTCCTGAAGAGATCCGCGTTTAGGAACACAAGATGAATATGAGAAGTCTAAAATCTTCCAGTTTTTCCCTTTGAGGAAGACCTCTGTTGTTTTGGCAGTGTGTTTTGGGTCATTGTCCTGCAGCATGGTGAAGTTCCTTCCGGTTGACCTGGATGCATTTCTCTGTAAATTGTAAGACATGTTTTTCTAGAATTCTGAATCAATTTCACTGCTACCATCACAAGTTACTTGGACAAAAAAAGATGTAAAGCTGTTTCAAAAGCAGCCATGCAAACACAAGACATGGCTACAAAACCTCCACTATACTTGACCAACAAGCTTGTATGTTTTGGATCATTTAGCAGATACTTTCTTTCTTCCACCACTTCCATCATTTTAGGAAATGTTAATCTTGGCCTCAAACAGTTCATAAAACCCTGTTCCACAGCTGTTGCTGCTCTAATCTGGCCTTCCAATACTACTGCTGATGAGTTCATTTGCTTGTGACCATGGCCCTACTGTATTTCTGCTCTCAAAGTCTTCCTCTACGAGTGGACTGTGATACCTTTAGTTTTGCCCTGTGACAGCTGTGGATGTTATTGACATTACATTTTTGTTTCGCTTAACAGCTTAACAAATATTTCATTCAACTGCCTGAGGTTTTAAATAGGCTAACCCTGGCTTTATTTTTTCAAACTACACCCTAATAACTTGATTTTTTCTCACACCCCCAACCAAACACACAGTTTTTTTTTTCTGAAGAAATAAAAAACTTACTGCTGGACAGATTTTTAAATTCAAATTTTCTCCAGTTGCCTTTAACACGATGTTCTGCAAATGTATATATATTTTTTACGCTATACATATATAACGATATATAGTTTGTGCAAAATGTCATAAATCTGGTGGCTAAGTGGCCAGGATTACGAGTTATCTAGTCTATTTATTTAGAATTGTGTTTGTTCTGTGTGTCTTGACACGGCTGGCGTACATTCCTTCACCCACAATCATAGTCAGTGTTCCCACTCGAATGGACTGATAGGGCATAATATCTTGACACCCAATGAGCTGTCTGGATTCCTAGGAGTCAGACTTGGCAACACGCCCCGCCATGGATAAACTGTGGACAAGGGTCTTTTCGTCGTCGCACTGCTGGCATACTAGTAGATCCGAGAACCTGCATAAGAAACCACCAAGACACCGAACTGAAACAATTCCTGACAGAAAGAGCCTACAGCATATAACAAAACAGAAGTTATAATATAATAAATAAAAGATTATATGAGTGATACTATTATATGTTTCCCTCTGCATTCGATAATGGTATGGTAATCACACATATCACAGTTTCTTATCCGATTACATCACTTATACAGGTGAATTGATGTATTAAAAAAATACCTGCTGTGCTACTCAATGTGTAGAATGCGAGGGACACACATATGGCACAAACCATCTATGTAAATCGATGTGTCTATCGTATCTTGAGTGTCACATATACAACTATCGGAGTAGCTGTACACTACACTATGAATGCTGTCAGCGAGAGGCATAATAAAAGGTACGGCACGCACACGCATACAAAGTATCACTGAGCGAGTGGACACAAACGACATCATTGCTGATATGCCACTCCCGACAGGAGAGACAGTTGTGTGCTTGCACATGGAACGCAGCACCACAGAGACCACCACGAAGCCAAGGGCCATCTTGTGCGGTCCGGACAAGTCCTCCATTATGTAGAATATTGCACAGTGACACCAGTCTGCAAGAGAGCACCAAGCTCGCAATGGACCGTGCAGTCAAGCGACTGAGGGGAGACACACGAGCTGGTGCATAGAGCCGTGCAGCACAATATGAGGGAGTGGATAGTGCTAGGGTTGTGGTTGAATGTTTCGCGAGGCATGAGATGTAGAGATCACCATATACGTAAACCTATACAGGTATATACATATACATATTAAATCCTCGTTTTAAGATGTAACCTGCTTCGTCTTGGACCTTTTCATCGCTATGGCAATAGAGACTCTGAGACCAGGTATTACACAATAAGATGAGAGGGGAATTCCACCCATAATTTTAAATTTGCTTGCATTAAAATTCCCCGACATGTGATGTAACAGGAGCCTCCATGTTTTGGTGTGAAAGGGGACTGTAGAGATGGTTCCCTATAGTGGTGTGATAGTAACCCGGGGTCAAAACCCAGATTTTAAGCACACTTCCCTAGCCGCAAGTGAAGCCATCACTATTATTGGGGTCGTTTTGCCTGGCTATTCAGCCCCAATAATAATACAGCAGGCATGCTCCGCTACATGCCGTGATTCAATACATCGCCATCTTGTCATGATGTAGCCACTTCCTGTTGTGTGACGCTTTTAGAGATGGACCTATTCTGGTCCATTTACATCCTTGACCACTGTTAACAAAACTGACCAGGGGGGGGGAATGGAACCTGTATGTCAGTGTGTATACGATCAAATGGGATTGTTCACCACAGCAGTATGAACATGGAGTTGGACCTCCCCTTCTCCCAGTTCTATGGAGCACAGGACAGGATGGGCGAGCACTCTTGCAAAAACAAAAAGGGGTGTTCTGCATTGCAGTATTTTGAGAGAAATGTGCTCTTACCGATAATGGGAAAGAAGAAAAGGTCTGTCTTGCTGCAGGTCCCCTCCAGCGAAGGCTCTGTGTGACCTGATCCGCGAATGACTCTACACGAGACAGGGCTCGCCCCCCACTGTGGGTGTGTACTACAAGGCCTGGGGGAGGCGCGGGATACATCATGTTCATATCATAACAGGCAGCTCGTTGTCACTCCCACCTACACCACAGGAGGGAATTTACATACAGGCACGCAGTGAGCCCCAAGCCTTTCAAGTTCCACCCCATGGCTTTCTATGATGTAAGTTCCACTACCAGCTTCTACTGCTACACCTCTCGTAGAAACAGCCTCAGCACTCTAGAACCTCAGCCGGCGCAGGTTAACCGGGCCACTGGCTCGTAGTGTTAGCGGTGCAGTTTGTGGGATCAGGTTCGGCTGGTTGGCACGCCTTTGTGCCGTTACTGCAACCGTTCCTGACACTGTCCATCCACACCACGGTTCGAACTCCTGGACGGACGGAGAACTCTCCTTGAAAAGGGGATGGACCCTTGCCTTGACCCTGCTTATCAGGCAGCTCTTATTGTTTTTTTTTTCGGAAAGTGATTTTAGCTGGGCCTGAGTGGCTGGTTTGCCCACTCTCTGTGCGCACGTGGTGTTTACGGAGGATAGGGGTGTGATGCATGTGAGCCTGTTTGCCGATTTGCCAAGCTGTTTAGATAACCGGCAGGGGAAAGGCATCCTCACTGGGCGAGCCGAGGTGTGTACGTGGATTGGGAAGGACTGCTAAGAGGGGTGATATCGAGGAATACCTGGTAATCTTCATTTGTGGGTTGTTTTCCTATGTTATATAAAGCCCCGGTGTTTGTTCTTTTTGCGGTGTGAGAGATTTTCGGATGACAATGGACGGATCATTGCCATGATCCGAAAAACTTCAATGCGGGGGGAGAAAGCCTTTTGTGCACAGTGACTTGCTAGCGAAAGTCCGGAAGGTTTTTATCCCTCGCGTTAAAGTTATCTTTTTCCCGTATGTGTGGTAAACGCATGAATGCTAAATGTTTGTGTTTTTTCCTCCGTCTGCAGAGCATCACGTTAGACGTCGGGAGCCAGGACAACCGGCACCGAAGGCTCCGGATAGCATGGACGTAGTCGGGTACGAGGAGCTGTGCGACATCGCACCATTCAGCCACAGCTTGCCAGAAAGAATTTGTGTCCCCTAGAGCCCGCCTAGATATCGGGATTTTCTTCACTCCTGCTGGCGCGTAGTGGGTAACGGATCTGGGGTGCTTCTGGGTGAATGGGCGTCCAGAGGAAGGCGAAGAACAAGAAACGAATGCAACGGACTCCACACGGGACGGCCTCCGCACCTCTCAGCAGTGGGAGTCAGACCTGGCCCTGTTCGTCACCATGCCTGCCCTTTCTGAGGACCTTGTACAGAGGTGGACGACGCTCGTAGCACGGAAGGTTCGACGGGAACTTCCTATGTGCCGTGGCCCGTCAAAAACATTGATCACACCTGTGCACACCATGTACAGCACGTGCTGATCCTGGCCTTCATCGGCTGGACACGCTTATCCCATCTATCCGGGGTGCACGCCCAGCTCAACAGCTTCCAACTGGCACCCCGGCCGGCGACTGCTGGTCCCGGAATATAGTTAGGAGTGGATCTACGTGTGGGAGGTGTGCGGCATTTCCCGGCCAATGTCCTGACCGTGGCAGGACTTGTTGTTCGCAAAGTCCAGAGCACGGAGCACAACGGGCGTGTGAAGGGATCATTTGCGATCGCAGCGATCTACCGTCGGGAGGCCACCGTGGTTGTGGAGGAAAGCCGCTTTCCGCTTCCAGCACATCATAGTTGAGGCTTCGTCCTGCAACCGACGATCATCACCTGACCAGCTAACTGCGTCATATCTCCAAAAGCTCTCCCAAGGGACTCAAGGTCAGTCTCTGAAGCGCCAAAGGCGCTAGAAGACCCCCCTCATACTCATCCTCTGCATTCTATCGTACTGCAGGCAGCCCTACCTGAAGCCGGCCATACCTGGTGGACACCCTCATGACATGAACGGTTGATCTCGCACAGTGCTACATGGAGCAGCAGAGCCGTGAGAAGTGTATATCAGTACCGAGGTCGCTGGCGTTACTTCCACTGCGCATTGCCTAAACACCCATCCTTACAGTACTACGCCTTCCTGGGCGTCAGGTCAGCAAGTTTTACCGCCCGCAGCACGCTGACCATGAGCAAGCAGGTCCAGTCAGGAAAGATGGGCTTGCCAAGAACGGGGCGTCATTTCGTCCGTTGTCGCGGAGGGGTTAAGAAGCAGTCGGAGTCTTCCAGCGCGCTGGTCCAGCTAGCTAACCCAGAGCAGGCAACGGCTGACTGCAGAGGAACTTCTGTACCAGGGACTAAGCTTTTTTCATTTTCAACGTGACTTCGAAATAGCTACACGTCTTGTAAATAGTTTAAAACACTTTATAACGGAAAAAACCGTTAATTAAGACGTTTTTTCTATGGCTATTAAAACTCGTTTTCCTTCCGTCTGGAGTCCCGGTATACGGAACGTCCGCAGCCCCGAGCGTAGCCGTACGGCGCAGAGGTCTGTATCAGAACCATCGCGCGTCCGAATGGCAGAGCGCCCACTTGTAGCCGGCATTCGCTTAAGGCATATAGCGGCCTGAATGCTGCTCCACCTGCATCAGGATGTAAATATTTTTACAGTTAGTCGTGTTCTCCATGTTGCCATCTCGTTTGTATGTGCTGAGAGCACTTAGCTTAGCTGTTCACCCAGAAGCTTCTATTTATTGAGATATTCGGGACGGTAGCACCTTAGCTCACACTGGATACTCCCTCTTTGTGTTTCACTGTTTGGATGGTGTTCACCTAGGATGCTTCTGTAGTGTAAAAGGCGCGAAGCCGATCTTCCCTAAGCCGTATCTGAATCCCAGTGCATCTTCAGTTCACACGCTGGTGGAACCCGCTGCTAAACCACACCAGAAACCAGAAACAACCCCCCACCCTCCCCCTCCCCCTCCAAGACAACCAGCCTCAGGCCAACCCCCCCTCCCGGGTCCGTACTGCCCAATCAACACTCCATGACACCAACTGCCGGCGTGGGGGGGGTAATGGGTGGTGGTGAAGACGAGTTGGAAAGGATTGCCCCCCACAAAGGAACAGGCTCCACACTGATCCGCGGCGGTCATATGAGACAGAATGGCTTGAAAACCGCAGGACGGGGTCTGTAATTCAGAACATCTGTCCTGTTTAACATTTCTCCTCAGATACGAGGACACGCTTAAACATACAGACACAGCGGAAGCGCCGGGCCGGCCTTCCTCATGGGACGTATCTGCCATAGACCTACTAGATTAACGCCGCGCTTCCCACTTCAAAGCAACGCCCTCCCCTGTCCAGGTTATAATTAAGGACCTCCTGGGCATAAATAAAATTAGAAAGTGTCAGTAGTACAACCAATTCAGCAGTTAGTTGCAACGCCGGAATCCCAGATGTCTTGGCTGGGAATATTTTTGTTCTTGAGCTGATGTATTCTATTATAATGCGCGAGTCCGGTTTGAGTTCCCAAAACGAATATAACACACACGCTCGGCATTGGAAGCTTGTAATATAATCCATACGGGAAATATGATGAGGTTATTATTCGGTGTAGTCATGCGTCCCCACGATAAATCATATATCGCTGCACTAATAGCTTATTCCTGAGCCGCGGGCTTACAGTTAACTCACAGTGCTACTCAGCAGGAATTTTTTAAGAAACCAATTTTAATGCAGGCATTCCGCATAATTTCAGTGTTTGATAGGGTGGTAAACAGGAGCCCTGATTTCAGAGAAGGGCAGTCTAGGTTGGGTGTATGGGAAAAGGGTTATCCATGTCTACTAGAAATTAGAACCACGAACACACATTGAACACACATATAGGCAGATCTAACCCAACCAGTGAAGCTACACGTTGTCTTCTGAGTGTTGTATGGAATGGTGGTGATGAAATCAGGAAAACTGGAACTACGTAAGTTGCTCGTGTGGTGGGACTATTTGACCTCACAGCGCCCTGCCGCTATGATATGACCCATCCACCCATGAAATAGAGTTTAATGACTGAGGATGCTTCTCCACACTTATCATAAACCGCGTCTCAGACATCAGGCAGCGTCTATTCAGAAACAACCTACTGTAGGAGGCTTGTATGGTGGAGGGAGCTTTTTAGAGGGGACGTTCTGGTTTCTTGGTTACCTTCACCACCACAGTTGAGTCCGTTGATTTGGGCACATTGTCGCTGGGTGGAAGCCTCTCTGCCGATGTGTTTACATCGTTTCTGAGCGATTGTGATGAATTATGCTGTTAGAGACAAGTCATCTGCACTAGTAGATGTAGATTCTGTGCTCCGGGTCATCGAACCTCCTGTCTGGCAGTAATGTTCATTCTGACTACCTCCTCTGCCCTCCTCCGAACGCCACAGTTCAGTAATCGCTTATTTAATTTTACTTTCGTGTCATCTCTTTCTCGGGGTGAAATAACGGTCACCCGTCGGATGTGGGCCCTCCACTCGGTTGTATCTGCTAGTGTGAGGACGGAGCGGTGGAGTTATTTCGAAGACCCCGCGGCACCTACACTTGCGTGTACGTGTCTTTCTCACTGATGGTTAAGGAACAGAAGGACAGCAAAACACAGCTGAGCTCGCCCGAGCTATGACTGAGTACTGCTAAGAGGAGCTAATTCAGGAAACCTACACAGAACCGTGGGACCGCACTCCCGCGTCGCATATCCCAAGAACGATTATCCCAACGAGAACCCCTAAATAGCTCACTCAGTGGAACTGGCGTACGCAAGATTCGTATTCAGAGGAGGTGCGTCTGTCCAGAAAACTCTGGGAGAGGATCACCACGTTCTCCAGGATCCCACAGGAAACCACAGATTACACCACACGGCACTCAGGTTCTCTCCTCCTCTCCTCCATGCTCAATTGTTCTTACAGAGACCATGAGGATAACCAGGACAGGACGGGTACAGATAGATAGATAGACCAGGTAGATAGATAGATAGATTAGATAGCAAGATGGTATAGATAGATAAGGAATAGACAGAGAGATAGATAGATAGACACAGATAAGAATAGATAGATAGATAGATAGATAGATAGAATAGATAGAATAGATAGATTAGATAGATAGTAGTATAGCATAGATAGAATCGATAGATACAGATGGTAGATAGATACAGAGGAAGATCGATAGATAGATCGATTAGATAGTTAGATTTAGATGATAGATAGAGTATAGATAGATAAGACAGACCGATAGTATAGAATAGATAGAGTAGATAGATAGGATTTAGTAGATTAGATAGATAGATAGACACAGCACGGACATAGACAGAAATTGACAGGACAGGACGAAGGTGTGATATAGAGATGGTAGAATGATGAATAGATAGATAGATAAGATAGAATAGATAGATAATAGATAGACTAGACAAGACGGACAGGCCAGACGGGACAGACCAGATTGACAGACAGACAGGTGGAAAGAAGAGGTTAGATGATTGAATTGTGCGATCTCGGAGGATGCGGCAGATGGCTCCAGAGGGGAGTCAGAACTTTACATTTACTGCAGCAGGAGGTCGATGACCCGACACCATGAGCACATAATCACATCTCACTAGAATAGATAGATCGATGATAGATTAGATAGCTATGATAGAGAGAGATACGATTATACAAGAGATGGATTAGATAGATACAGCATGAGATAGACTCTATCAAGATGTGGTCGGTACATCAATGTTGATAGTGGTAGCTACAAGTGTAACCACACTAGAAATGGAGGAGTACAAACAACCAATACCTGTGCTGATGGATGGACAGACAGGCGGCGACGCAGCTAGCACCAAAGCGTGTTATTAAACAGACCGGTAGTATGTTAGTAGGACAACACAGCTGCAGCCCGATCACACAGACAGGACCAGGGGGGGGGGGCAAGGACAGAGGGCTGAAAAGCAGTAAACAGGCATGCCAACAGCCAGCCTTAGCACGGAATAACCAGACCAAAAAAGAACTAAGAGTAGACCACAAACCCAAAACAGAGTCAACCAGAGAACCCTACAGGGAGAACAACACGGAGAACCAGGTTAAAAGGTTGTTATCAGAATCTATGATGATAATAATAATAATAATAATAATAATAATAATGATGATGACAGTATTATTATTATTATTATTATTATTATTATTATTATTATATTATTCATCAATCATCCACATTATCATCATTTAGTTATTTTTATTATTTTTTATTAGTTTATTATCATCATCATATTATGTTCAAATTATTATATTATTATTAAACAACAAACAATAATAATAATAAGAATAACAATATATAATGATGCATGATGTATGTTGAGGATGATGATGATTATATATAATAATAATAATAATAGAATCTAGTGACCACTAGGTGGTGGGTATTGGAAGTCTGACACATGGTCTTGCGGTTACTGTAATATGAATACTATACGTGACTATGTGAAGGACACGGCCTCAAACTGTATCGTTACTGGAGACTGTATGTAATGTATAAAATAATAAACAACACAGCCGAGTATAAATATGAAACAGGGAGATCAGATAAGCATGGATGTGTTATGTATTGCACTCGATTCATACAGTCATCTAACACCGTACAAAGTCAGAAGTCCCAGTATGACGCACTGGTGTTGAAACCAGGAGTTACCGTTGGTATAGCGGCCACACTGTAAACACAGTACGGAGGTATTATAAAATACGTTCATAATTTAGTGGCATGTCCTTTTAGCGGCATAGAACACAGCTAGTGCAGTGCCCAGGTGATAATGGCTATTGGAAAAACACAGTAATGGTGTTAGTTAGTGTGTTCTCTAGCTAATGATGTCCAGTGTCACAACACAGTGAGAGAGGGCAGAGCGATTCAGGTGATCGTCCGGCTGGACGTATCAGGAATAACATAAAACAGTTTACCAGCTACTCACCACTGCACGCTCCATCACTGTGATAATGGGGGATCAAAGGGGATGTGCTCCAGTCTGATTGTCCGAAGAGTTGAATTTCTTGAAGTACTATATTGCATTAAAATTGCAATCAAATGATGTGGTTGCGTCATTTTTGTGCGGGTTGTGACCAGTTTATAGCTCATTACTGAATTTAATTAGTCCACATGCTAATGTGCAAACTGCCCAGGAAGTTGGCATACTGCAGAATCACGAATCTCTATTTCACATCTCAATAGTGAATCAGGGGGGCACCATGGGTTACTGTGGAATGTGAATAATTAGACTTATGGAGCACAGTTGCTGAAACGAGATCAGCTCTGCGAGGATGGCCGGCCGGTTGTCGGAGCAGTGAAATGGATAACACATAACAGGGGAATGGAGGAAAAGGAACGGAACGGCCTGTATCTGAGGCACCATTCAGCAGCCCGTCGTCCTCCAAGCTCTTTGTCTTTATGCGTCCTCACCCTTTTAACCCCCTAACCTGCGTAGCGTTAGCCTTTCAGCGCTAGGGTTTTAGGGATTTTGAATAAATTAAGGAGAGGGGTAGTGAGAGCAGTAGTAGATTAAGGATGTCAGGCACCGCACACAATTAACCCGAGCACGCGGTTCCATTCATGTTCTGTAAGTGTTGTTTTTTGGCAGGGAATGGGAAGGAAGGAAACGAAGTCAGGAGCCAGGAAGGAAACCACCGCTGTGGAACTGGGGGATGCTGAAGCTCTTCTTCTGCTGCTCGGTGGGCCATAAAAAACTGGGGACAGGTCATCCTGGGAAGCTATGCTTTACCCAAACTCACTGCCCCCTTATTAAACAAGCTGGGTCATTCACTCAGATACTGATAAGTTAATCATTCATATTTTTTACCGATCGGCATATTCCTAAAACCTGCCATCATTCCTGCAGTACGGTACTGATTCACTCTGAGACCTGGGTTTGTCCAGCATATACCGCACTGACAGTACAAGGTGCCAGGAATTGGGCATTCTCCACAGCACACTAAAAACCTCAGGTCCACCTTAAATGTTGTCCACCTGTATCATGAAGACCAATCCTGATTCCTAAAAAGAGGACAGCACAATGTGCCCATTCCCCAAATTCCTCCTAAAACTGTTTACAAACCCGAACTCTCAATCAAATTTACTCAATGTCCCAACAATGGAGTCTACAGAGACCAACATGGTGTGTGCGTACTATGTGGAGAACTTCCAGCGTTCCAGGCTGTTGGGAAAAGAGGATGTGTCAGCACTTCCCAAAGATCCCTAACATAGAGCGCGAATGTACATGGGGAGGTTCATCTTGTAATCCCAGGCCTGAAGTTAGTCTTCCTGTTTCACTCCGCTTCCTTAACACCCATATGAGTTTCGTTTTCCACCTTAAACACTGCGGGCTTGTAGTTGTACCAATGGAGCCAAGAATGACTCTGTAGCACCAATTAACGGTGGAAACAGAGAGAAATACACAGCACTAAGATCCTGGAGAACAGGGAAACTTCCAGCTCCCTACAACATTTCTTTAACGGGATCGGAACACCTTTATCCTGCAGTCTGCACATTCCATCCGGACAGATTCCCAGGACAACACCCTTCTTGGCTAAGATACGGAGCCTAGCTGACACTCTTTATCCATGAGCCCTCAGCGCTGACCCTGAAGAGACAATGAACGGCGAGGCGAGACACTCCACTCTACTAACTCGCCACCACCACCACCAACACAGCCTCACGGTATAGTCTGTAAGAAGTAGACAGCCATGGGCTGTGTGATGTATCCGTATGATGTGTCGGCTTGTTAGGAGCAGATGATATTCTTAAACTGAGAGCTATTCCATAGTAAGAGATGAACTTCATACGCTACTGTGTGTTGGTCGTCAGCAGATTGGAAGAGCCGTAGCTAGCACAGGGAACGCTAGTACTAGCATTTAGCTCCAAGCTAACTAGCATAGCTAAGACTACATAGTCATGAGGGTGGAGCTTATTACACAGACATTTTTTTTTGGTCCTTTTTAGTTATTTTTTTTTTATTTAAGTCTATTTCGCACATGGGCTTCTGTTTTTTGTGATGTTTTGAGACAAGAGGGCGGACTCTCTGTAAAACCAGGCCAATCAGTGTGGTGTGTTGCAGTATTGCTAAAGATCTCAATAATTCATGAGCTGCCATTTAAAAACTATTCTAGAACCAGTTTTATTTCCACGGTGTGTAGAAACCCATCTTTTGGTGCGAATGTTTTTTCCCCTTATATCAGTTTTAAAGAGTCTTCATAACTTGAGTTACATGGAGGTGTAGTTCACAATTGTATTGGTTTTAGATGTGTGTAATATTAAGCTTTGTTACTGGCCATACTGCTTTAAGCTGTCCGCCCCTGCAGTTTCCTTTGATTGTGGATATGGTTGTGTTTAAGTTTGAAGTTTTGATGATTCGTTGTTAAATGGTAAGTATAAAATGAAATGGACTCTGTTTTTTGGAGTTGTATCGCTGCAGCTCTACCCACACTGCTGGGTGTACCCTCAGATATTCAATCACTGCATCCGTGATAAAACGAACCCAAAGGACCGCTCAGGGACAGCGTTACCACAAAACACGACTTCATGTTCTACAGAGAAACACTTATGTACAAGCCCTAGTCCAGATCCGATCTAATCTGTTCCCCAAGTGGTCCAGCAGGCTGGTTGCTGTATGATTGGGGATGACAGTGGACATTAGCAGGCTCTTCTCTGAAGGTTCGAGAGCTGATTAGGAGCCCAGAGGGAATTGGGACGTTTCTTGTCTGGGGAGACATTTTTTCGGCATTAACCTGCCCACCCCATCAGTATGAACAATAATTACACATGGCATTTTCTCGAATTAACCGTAGCCAGATAAGGAACAAGCCATTAGGGTAAAACAAACCTCTTTACGGTGCGGACGAGTGTGTTCCTATTCCCAAAACCAGTCCGGACTTGTCAAGCACTCAGAGCTTCTTGGCGCTCAGATCAGAGTCTGTTTGATGGGATTACGGCCCCCCTCCTGTAGCTCATGGCACTGTAATGTTATGTTGCAATAACTTGTAAAATAATCAGTTTGCTAATTCTTATGTGGTACCGGACTGTTTTTTACACAAAATCAACGCACAGCAAGCCGACTGTAAAGTGATGCTTAGTAACAGCCTACAGAATATCCAAGTAGGGTTCATAGTTGTAACGTCTAAGTCAAGTGGAGTTTCTAATACATGAGTGGACCTGTGAGAGGGCGGGGGTTCGGGGCGGTGGGTTGGGGGATTTATAGGGGGGGGGTAACCTCACGCATGTGTTGTCATAAGTTAAAGTACAATAAAGTGGTCAAACTCAAACAAGAAAAGCTCTATTCACATCTTTCATGATTAGATTGTGTTTTTTTACCAAAATGGAAGCAAGCGAATCAGGAATAAACAAAATAATAAAAAAAATAAAAGTCGTTAGGTTGTAGTTAAAGCAAAGTAAACCAGCAGGGAAGAGTATCTTACACACTGAAACAACTTCAAATTCTTGTGTGGAGTCATTATAATCAAAAAGGCTTTTGCAGCTGTTGTTCTCCTTTTATTGGCATTTTAACCGTTTTGGACTACCTATAGTTAAAGGTCCTCTATACAATAAAAAGATTTAACTAAGCTATTGGTCTGTAAATAATAAACGCACTTCCAATGAAATTACAGAAAAGTGAAGAATGTTACCATTGACTGCCAACCAAGCCAAACACGACCAGCCAAATAAACAAACAAACAAATAAATTCAAAATAAACCAAATAAATAAATAAATGAAAAACAAATAAATAAAAGTAAAATAATGCTTTGGAGCATCACTTTGAGATTAATGTAAGCATAAAGTAACATATTAATGATTTAACATTAAATATAGTAATAAATAATCAAAGCAAACAAGAATAATAAGTAATAGAATACCAAAACACTCTAAACAAGAACTACTTTATATTATTATTTTAGTCTGTATAATTAGATTACGTTAATGGTGGTAACGCTGACGATCGACAAGCGTAGAACCTGCGCTAAGTTCCACAGCCGTTTCCCACCCCGGTCCCGATCCATTTCCCGCCGTGCTCCCACACTGCGCTGGATCAGCCGTAGTGAGCCTTTTTAGCTCAGCGGATAGTTTATAGGAGATTAGATAGCGGACCGAACCGGGACAGAAGCGAACCCGGAAGCACAGCAGAGCAGAACATGAATAAAGAGAGGTTCATGGTGAGTGGAACAACTTATACCGCGGATGTTAGGTCCAGTTGTGGACTTGTTTCGGGGTCCTACGAGTGTCAGGTAAGCTGGATGCATCAGCGCACTGTGGACGGAAGTCAAGGCTCATTTTTAACACTACAGACATCAGGTTTTAGACCAGTTAGACCAAGATAAACCCAGAGCTTCGGTTTAAAATGCGCTTGGCTGGGGTGGGACTGTGTTGGTTGCTCTGGGGGGACGTGGAGGACGGAGATGGTTTGTTTTAGGGAAAATGTTGGGAAGATGAGGAGAAGTGCAGAGGTCTAGTGTGTTCAGTAATGTCAGTGGACCAGCACAGACCACGAAGTCAGCAGTGCTGAGCAGGACAGCTAGATGGATAGACAGACAGATAGAATAGGATCAGACAGATAGATAGATGTTATTAATTATGTTTAGTTATCAGATATTGCTCTCTTCTCTATCTCTCTCTCTCTTTCTCTTCTCTCCACACTGCATCAAACACACACAACACACACCACAAATATATCTTCATCTAGTCTATCATAGAGTATATATGTACACACAACCATCTACACTCTTCATCAAAACCAAAAAAGAAAGAACAGCAGCACCCAAGAAGGAGGGTGTGTGGAGTGCCAGGTGCTTGTTCTGCTTGTGGGGACAGGAGAAGTAGAGTAGTGACCATGGATCAATAACTGATGCTAAAGTTTATACTGATATGATCAATATTTAATTTGGTATGACACATACAGAAGTTGTCTTCAGTATCGGTGTCGGGCCGCCGTTGTTCGCTAACCCAACACGCCCAGATCGTCCGCGGTATGGAGCGTAGATGGTTCAGATGGAGTCCTCCTGTGGATAATTCCCTCCCAGTAGCGTCTTGAAATCCTCACCATCAGTTCATGCAGTGGTTTTGACGGCCTCATTTAGGCGGTTGGAGGTGGAGGGTACACCAGGACCTTGCTGCTCTCTGGACGTGTTTTTGTCTTTTTTTATTGGTGCATTAGTGTCTTGATGAGGGGTCCCTGTTTCGGAGCCTAACACCAAGAAGTTCACTCCTGGGGTGGAGGATTTCCTTCTAAGGGTGGCGTGTTGTTTTTTGATTTGTCGTGTAGCGATTCTTTTGATGAATGAGTGTATATTAGGTGTTGTCAGCCAGGTGTACCAGTTTCACTACCATCCGTCCCTTTCTCTAGTCTACCACCAGGTTGTTATCTAGTCTCTCCAGCCATCCGTCTGGTATGCTGTCCGCTTTATGCCCCATCCATCCATCCCTCCCTTCCTGCCTCCTGTAGCAGTCGAATGTGATTTCGCCTGTTGTGCAGGTATTACGGGTCCCGCCTCGAGCCGATGTTTTGCTCTTGAGGGAAAACGTGACTTATGTTTTTTATGGGCTGAATGCAAATCAAATCCTCACAGCCAAAAGCTCCAAATTGTAAAGCCCTTGTATTATACCTTCCCCCTTCAGAAGAGTGGATCTGGAGAGCATATGACTCGTGTATTGGTAGACGTGTATCGGATCTTCCCGAGAGCAGCTTAGGGCTCCATCCAATACAGTTTCCTCATGATCCCCTCCTGTCCGATTTCCCCTCAAGGCTTCCCTTGTCCCCCAACAGATCCACACCGTGCATTCACGAACACAAACTTGAACGCGCGTGGACAGTCATTGGAGAGCACGGGGTCCGTCTCGGCGTTTACGACCGAGCCTGCCATACACAGTCCAGAACAGAGGTGCCTGGATGTGGTGTGTAGAAAGAATATCTGTATTCCGTGGGTTACTGGCTGTTGCTTTACCGGATTTACACCGATAGTTCATCGTGGAGTAGTTCAGTCCCAAGTGCTGAAAACAGTCACGTGAGCGATGTGATTCGACGGAGTCGGAATTCCTGATCTCTGACACGGAACCCATACTGACTCAAGGCGTGGTTGGGTCTTCGGCTATGCATTGATTTGATGGGCACCAGGGAGTTATCTCCCTATCATAGAAGCACACATATAGAGACACTTTTACTGATAATCACAAAGCCAGACCAGTGAGTGAGCTACCCGTGTCTTCTGAGTGTGTATGGAATGTTGAGTGATGAGAAAAAGTCTGGAGAAGAAGGAAAAAACTTGGAAAATACTAAGTCTCATTTGGGGGACTATTTGGACCTCACAGCTAACTGCAGCATGTATATCCCCCATCATGAATGGAAGTTTGAGAGCTGATGAGTCTTCTCCACCTAGGTATCATAAAACAGCGGCTCTCAGACATCAGGCATGCGTATTCAGAACGCCCCCTCCTGTAGGAGCTTTTCTAGTGAGGGAAGCTTTTAGATTGCAGGGAGCAAGGTCTGGTTAACACTTCACCACCACTGGGTGTCTCTAACACACACCTTTGTTCACTTTATTGAAAAGGATGAAATTCCAGGGGAAACTGGAAGGCGGCCCTCCCCCACAGATGTCTGTTCTGTGTGGGATTTACAGTTCCTATACAGTTAGGAAGGACAAGTAGCCTGTTTTTAGAGCCAGGGATATGCAAAATTGAGCTCCATATTATTGGCCTGGGCACCAGTACCTGATAAAAACAATGGCTGAGAGTACTCCCTGTAGCTTCAGCTACTGGACGTAGGCGGGCTCCAGGACTGCGGCAGCTGAGTGCTGTAGATGTGTTTAGGTTTCGAGTGACATCGCAAAAAGACATAAAAAAACCGTAATGAGGAGGACGAGATATGCAAATGAGCTGCTCTCTGATTGGTCTGAATCGGTGCTGGTAAACCAGTTCAGGCTGGAACGTTCCTATATAACTCTTCACAGCCTATAGGCGGTCCGGTGGTCTTGATTGACACTCACACAAGCAGCGAGTTACCGCAAGCCGGAGCTGTATGTCGCTGGCTGGTTTTCCGCAGTGGGGGAACCGTTTAGAACCCGGATCAGTATGTTCACGTTCACCAACGTTAATGCGGCCGTGGTTTTGGGTAGTGTTGGTTTTCCCTTTAAGGTCTGAGCTTATCTGTGTACTATTTGCCGTTCGAGATGGATATTACTGCCTCCCTTCCGATGGTCGTATAGATATCCGAAAGAAGAAAGCCAGCCCTGATACCAGCTATATCTTGATCGTGTGGCTCATGCGCTGTCACATCCCGTTTAGGCCTAGGCATTCCGCCCTGTTTCCAGCAGCTCTGCCCCCCCCCCAACCGAACTTGGAATGGGCCGTAAAGGGGGACGTTCATTGCCACGTGAATTCAAATGAAAGGCTCCTCTGCTGAAACCTTTACCCGTTAATTGTCGAGGGCCCACCTAACATTCTCCTCATGGCCTTGATGTGTAGTTCACATGAATATAACGGTAAGGAGGGCGTGTGCAGCACGGGTTGGATGGGGTGGCACGATAAGGGGTGGGGGCGGTGGGCTGAGGCGTATAGGCGTTCCTCATCCAGACTTCAGCTCCTGATGTTGTGCCGGCAGCTGGGATTCGGTTGTTGCAGGCTTGGTGAATGTCCAGCTCGGGTTTGCTGGATCGTTGGCTGTAATGAGCGGGGGTGCTACATGCTGATCACTGACCTCGGCACATCGCTGGTACTTGGGTAGCATAACCGGAAAGTCACACATTCATTTCTCTCACACTCTGATCCCTGTTTGAGTGGTTCAGTATCTTTCTGTACAGTGTCGGTACGGTAGAATGGGAAACAGGGATTCTCCATTCTAGAAAACACAGAATATAGATCATTTTATTTCACTACACAAGTGAACCTACACGTGTCAGACATCAGGTTAAGCGTTATTCAAGAACCACTCTCCCTATGCATAGGAATCTCCTCTGGTGGGGAGGCGAGAGCGTCGGATTGGCACCGAGAGGCAGCAAAGCCCACTCACTCCTCTGTCTTGAGTGTCGGTGTGTCTGGATGGACACCACCACCACTTTTAATCCCCCCCATCCCCCCTAACTCAACAAAGGCGCACCCACCTGTTGTTCTGATAGTCCTGAGATGGTTTCAAACTTAAATAGAGCCTCTCTCTCTCTCTCTCTCTCTCGTATGAATCTCTCTCATGTTCTACTCTCGTCTATGTCTCTCTCTCTGTCTCTCATCTCTCTTGTCTCACCTCTCTCTGCTCTGTTCCTCTATCTCTGTCTCGTCTCTATAGGTCTCTCTCTCTCTCTCTATCTCTCTGTCCTATCTCTACTCTCTGCTCTCTGTCTCTCTCCTCTCTCCTCTCGCTGCTCTCTCTGTCTCTCTCTGTCTCTCTCTCCTCTGTCTCTCTCTCTATCTCTGCGTCTTGTCTCTCTCTCTCTCTCTGACTCTCTGTCTCCTCTCTCTCTCTGTCTCTCTCTATCTGTCTCTCTCTCTATCTCTCTCTCTCTCATGTGTCTGTCTGTCTCTGTCTGTATCCTCTCTGTATCTCTGTCTGTCTCTCTCTGTATCTCTCTTCTCTCTGATCTCGTACTGTGCTCTCTGTTCTCGCTTCTGTCTCTCTCTCTCTCTGTCTCTCTACTCTGTGTATCCTCTGTCTCTCTCTCTCTCTCTATGTCTCTTCTCTTCTGTCCTACTCTCTCTGTCTCTCTCTGTCTCTGTCTATCTCTATTGTCTCGGTCTCTCTCTCTCGTCTCTCTCTCTCTATGTCTGTCTCTCTCTCTTGCCGTCTCTCTCTTCCTGTCTGTCTCTCTCTCTATGGTCTGTCTCTCTTCTATGTCGTCTTCTCTCTCTGTTCTCTCTCGTCTATACCATTCTACTAACTCCGTCTCATAATCTGACATCTCTCGATTATATAACTATCTCTCTCTCTCTCTATTCTGACATATCTCTCTCTCATAAAATCTCTCTATCCTCTATCTCTCTCTCTCTCTCTCTATAAACTGTCTCTCTATGTCTGTTCTGTCTGTGGTCTCTCTCTCTCTCACTGTCTCTCTGTATTTCTCTCGGTCTTTTGTGTCTCTTCTCTCTGTCCTGTGTCTCTCTCTCTCGTCTGTGTCTCTTCATGTTCTGTGTCTCTATCTCTCTGTCTGAGTCTCTTTCTATCTGTTGCTCTCTCTCTCTGTCTGTGTCTACTCTCTATTCTTCCTCTCTTGTATCTCTCTCACTCTTCTCTGTCTGTCGTTGTGTTTCTCTCGTTCTCTCCTCTCTCTCTCTCTCTGCCTCTCTCTCTCTTCTCTCTCTCTCTCTCCCGTGCTCTCTCTCACCGAACCTTGCCGAGCACTCATGAAGTTTCAGACGTGACTGAGGTTAATTAACACACTGTTTTACACGAGCCGGGTCAGAAAGCTGCGATGCGCATGAGCAGAGGGACCGCACGAGAGCACAATTCCACAGAGCTCCAATCCCCCACGTGCCACCGACTACACTGCGATCGCAGCCAGAGGACTGCCCTCAGGCTTCTGAGGATGTCCTCGTGACCAAGCAGCTCTGGCTATCAAAGACGTTTGATCGCAGAAACATCCGCACTCGCACCGTACTTTTATCATACAGGAAGGAAACGGGCTATTGGTTCACAGATGAATTGGAAATTACAAAATATTTTTATCATCAACAATTTTTTTTTTTTTGTCACTCTTTTTTTTAATACTATTTTTTCATTATCCTTCCTTCCCTTTTCTTTTCTTCTCCATTCTTTCTTCTCTTTTCCCCTCCTTCTTTCTTTTTATTCTTCTCTATTCTCTCCTTCCCCTCCCCCCCTTTCCTTTCCTTTTTTTCCCCCCTCCCCCTTACTTTCCTCTTTCTTTTTTCCTCATTTCTTCTTCTTTCCTTTTCTTTTTTCCTTTCCTTTTTT